>CM040397.1:28020084-28279776 GCA_022702515.1 Ilyophis sp. 1 JC-2022
CACTCATTTGGGGTGATGTGATACTGACAGCCCCTCTATTTAGAGGGGGGTCTGACCACCATGTCTTACAGTTCAAAATTCCTAAGAGGTGCCACAATACTGACTGGCTGCTAAAATAACTCTTTTTCAGTCTTGTTGCAACACACAGTAAGTTGGGTGTTTTTTCTGTTGTTTCTCAGACGTTAGGTCAACATGGATGTGGTTGTGGGGTTTGGTTTCCAAACGTGTAATCATCATGTGAGTAGCATTCGATGTTGAACATGGCTGGTGTTGGGTGTCAGTTCTTAGGCAACTGAACCTGCAACCAGAATGTCATCACCAAAGGTTGCTGTTTTTCCCATAGGTAAGTTACATACCGGTAACCTGAATCCGCTGTGGTATATATCTGGTTGTATGAACGTATAAGGTTCTCGCCATGTAAATATGACCTGCATCCTGCCTGCACTGGTTCTGCATGCAATGTGGTCCTCTGATTCACAGCTCAATTACTGGGGTGAGAAAGTGGTGGCTTGCAGAAGACATTTCAGAGGACATGCTTGTGCTCATTACAAATGAAAGGCGGAGGACGGGTCTACAAATATAATGGCATTCCCAAATTGTGATGGTTATAAGGATTAACAGATAAAAGATTATTTAAAAGCAATGCTGGCTATGACGATGAAGTCAATTAGGCTAAGCAGCTAGCTCAAGGGTACAGAAGCAACACATTTTGATTTCAATTTGAACTCATGATCATCAGTACCCTAACCACACTACTTGCTTTATTTCAGAATAGTATATGCTGTCTGCTGATAGTTGGCCACTAACACACTATCTCTTAACACACCCAAAGATTCAACTACTGAACGATCTGCCATCCATATGTGAGATGTGATATGTCATAACTGTCATATTGAATAACAGATGAAGGTAATCACTCATCACCAAAGCCCATGTTTGTAAATATGCAGCTAGGACACACTTCTTATTGCTAAGCCATTAACGGACAAGTAACATTTCCACCAGGAACAAATTTTCCTTTAAGCAAAAAGCCAACATAAATAATATAAATATCAGCTCTGAACATGGACTTGGATAGTCTTTCTATGTTTGTTCTCATGAAATCACAGAAAGCTCTTGTCTTTTCCTTTTTCCATCAAAGTGGTTTGTGATAAGTGAGGGTCTGAACTCCTCAGAAATAAATTACCCCCCAGCCCCCAGCCTCACCCTCCGCACCCGAACTAATGCACTGCATCGTTTGATAATTAGGGGGAAGGAAAAAAAACTGTTATTGTTAGGTTGCCATGGGGATTAGCCCTTATGTGAAATGTGTCTGATGTGAAAGTTGAGTTTTTCTTTTTGTTTTTCAGATGAAAAAGGTACCGTGTGTTTGAAACTCAGTACATATTCAAGGCCTTTAAATCATGTGGGGCAGGAGGGGGAGGAGGGACATTGAACAGGCAGAACAAATTAGACATGAATCCCCTGGACTTTTCACACTTAGGCTTTGTAGTATTCTCATGACAAAACAATTCCATTGTATGTTCTCAAGTATGCACTACTCAGTAAAGCCCATCAAAAACTTTTTTATAAGTAGTTTGTAATCCTTACCCTCTCAGCCAATATTTTTTTCTGTTAAATATTATATAAAAATACATTTTAATTATTCCATGTTATTTAATACCTGGTTTCTCTTTTCTTTAACTTTCCCAGATGTCAATCATTTAAAAACGAAAAGAAAAACAGACTGGTGCTTCGTTGACACTACAGTTTATTTATGAATTGTCTGTGTACATTATTGCTGCCATAATTAAGATAGGCACATAAAACCAAACAGCTGAGATATTTACACACCCATGATATGAATGTTCAATCCATTTCACAGACTTCACTGTTGACCTGCATTGTCATGATTTTGGTTATTACCACTGCAACACACGAGTACACACAAAAACATGCACATTTCTACAAACTTCTTGTTTGCTATTTCACTCTTAGCGTTTCCAAGGGACAGGTAAAACATCAAATAAAGCACAAAACGACTGTTGGAATGTGCTACTGTTGAGGGTGAGACTCCATCATTATTTCACTTTTCTCACTGGAGGTTTTCAGGCCAGATTACAGCGACCTCAAATTACAGGTTCCAGGGGACACAACCGAAGGCCCTAATGGTGGTGGGTTTCCTTGTTTCTGTGGCGATGAGTAATGGCGGAATTCCCACAGCTTCCAGAAGGGAGGAAAGCATTCAGGCTCCAGCTGAATAGTCACGAAACTGGTGCGGCGAGGGTGGGCGGGGCAGAGCAGGAGCTGAGAGGCAGACATGACACACAGGGGCCAGGAAAGGCGTTGGGACAGTTCCGGGGCCAGCCGGCCGTGATTTATAAATCCCCAGTGTCCGATGGAATATCATCTGATAACTCCCCATCTCCACGGTTTAATGGGATAAAGGCGGACCATCTCAGCGCCGCAGCGGAGTAACTGCAAATCCATTTGGATACGTGGATGAGCTTCCAGCAGTGCGCAGGTCAGGGGTAACGCCTCCCTGGCTGCCAATACCACAGGCAGGGCAGAAATCCCCACACACAGGCCAATACGAAACGGCCAGATAGAGTTTTAGACATGAAAGACCAAATGTTCTCTGGAACCATGAAGGAAAAAGAAAATATAGGCAGAAAAACAGATTCACTTAAGAGCTTGAGTCTTTTTCATTTGTTGTATTGATGTGTGACAAGTGGTGCATCAGAAAATCCCTACATGGCTCACTCCAAGTTACTTTTTTTGGCGCACAACAAACCACCAAGCTATCATCGAAATGTTCTACAGGAGGGCTAGCAGCGATTTGAGGTGTATGAAGAACTTTGATTTTTTTTGTTGATCTTGATGGACAAGCTGTTTTTCACACAATCATTTTGTATTTATTATAGAGATGCTCATGTTTTGTTGTCATATATCACCAGCTGTTTAGAAGCATACATGTAAATTCAGATTTTTTCAGCCAGATCCCCATAAAGAATCAACATCAACAGTTAAGGCAGTAAATGCAACTTCATGGTATGGCCCGTTTAGCTGGGATTACCTGTGCCAACCATGATGTATCGCTCTGTATTCTGCTGCCAGTGTGCTTCCGATAAATCTAGTGCCCCTGGTGTGAGATTGCCTTCTTCACTAAATTGTTGCATCTGTGTTCTGGTTATTATTGTGCTCTTGTTATTTTATCTGCCAGGCTAACATACTTCCATTTGGGAAAATTCTTATAGTTGGGATCATTTCAAAGTCAATCGCTTTATCTCATGCTGAAAAAATGTGTGGATTCAAACTGGATCTGCTTCTGGACACCAGAGCATAATCTCTAGAAGGGATCATTTACCAAACCATCTGCATTATACAATGAAATTCATGCTCTGGCATATTCCCAAGGATTTTTATTTCACCCGCACATGCAAATATATATTTTCATTTCTTTTTATTATTTTGATGCACACACAGTATGCATGTGCGTCTACTGAATTACCACCCCTTGAGGTCATGAGAGGCAATGCATATATAAAAAAAAGATGTTATGGCAACAGCATAGCAATTCTTCAATTAGAAAAAAATTAATTAAATACTGTATCTAAGAAGTGTCTGCAGTCTCAGTCAATCAATCAATCACATGCAATGGAGAAGGTTCAGTAGTCCTAGCTTGCCCCAAGAGTGCATGTACGGATGTACAGTCAATGTATGTCCATACTTCCAAAAGTTGGCACTTAGCCAAGCTGTCAATCCCTATTAGACATAAACATTTAAATGAGGCTGTCAGATGACCAGGTAGGTTGCCTCTGCAAGAGGTGGTTATGCGGATGTTTACTTATAATAGAAAACATACGGTGAAACCGTATAGGGTGTATTAAGTTAATACTAGCAAATACACTCACCACACACAAACACACACACACACACACAGACACACAAATGTTATCGTTATGTACATTTGGAACCAGAACTGTTATATAAATGAAGACAAGCGCTTAATAGCATTCTCTTCTCAGCTAGCTTTGCCCTCACACTTGGTTGTAGTTTCTTATCTAATGTTTGTCCTGGTACATTTCGGATGGTTGTTTGTAAAAGGGTAGGATACAGAAGAACGTTCCGGGTTATTCATCTCTTCCCAGGGGTGCAGAATGTGCGGTCCAGACCTACTCTGAAGCCCAAATCATTCATACTTTGCACAAAAACATCAGTGAAGGGTTGTGCAATCAGAAAGGCATTGAGATGTCAAAGCGGCTCTTTGCCTCAGTTTCACTTCTAGGCCTGCACATTCTTTGTCTAACTGGCAGGCATGCGAAGACACTATGTAACCTGCCCCAAAAAAGTAAACAAAAAAAGAGTCCCAAAAAAATCTTGATAAACCATATCTGCTTTGTGTCACTATATCCTGTATAAAGCTTTGTGCGTGATGTGAATAGGAATTCTTTGGATGTCTGGAAGTTTATTTAATGTCTAATTTGTGCCAATCTGTTCTTTTTTTTGCCAGCACATTTCCTATAAACATGACTTGATTTATCCCCACCATGGTAATAGTTTGCGGCTTACTTAAAGGAGTTGATGGCATGCAGAGGATTAACTCGATTTGGTTCTGCACGTTCTGGTACTCTTGTTCAGTGCCAACACGCTGAACACCATTTTTTTGTCTCGATCGCTCATGGCCATGGAAGATTCCATCTCGTCCATTGATTTGGGTTGTCATGTTGTGGCTTTGCTTACGCCGTGTTTACCCTGTCTCCTTAGCTCGCTAAGTCAGGCGCTATTGTCAGCTTTTCACAAGGTACTCAGAGCAGCCAAACTCACCAACCTTCCCCCACACACATCTTTCTTCTCTGTTGATACTTTTAAGAAAGAAAAACATTCCTCAGGCACATCTTTCTTTGTTTTCAGAGGCTCCCTGGGTGTTGGGGTAAAGCAGAGGGAGCTGTACTCCAGAACAGCTACCTTTTCAAAAGCCTCCAGTCTTAATCACCACTAATCCCGGGTGCTTCAGTCATCTCACATAGCGTGTAGGAAGACGGAGACAGGCTATGGGCACCAGTGGCACCCATTGGGTATGTAATTTGAGGCGTGTATGGGCAGGGGCTGGCCACAGCTAGAAAGGCCCCCAGGGTCACATACTGCGGCCGAGACTCAAACAACAACATTTGTGCTTAACTCTGACTCCCAATTCAATTCAAGTGGTACTTGTTTTTCTTCACAAAACAGTTTGCCAAGCGCAGCAATGGCCAATATTAACTTGCCAAACCTTTTTGAATAAAAACAACTTAAACACTTGAATTCAATTATGAGTGAAAGTTAAAGGGCAAATGTGGATTGAGTGAGGTCTGAATACAACCCAAAGGGCACATCATTTATAAAATCGATCTTCGGTCAGTCTTCGGTATCAGTCTTCGGTATAACTTTAGCCATTTTGGAGACATTTTGTCTCAAACAGTGTTCCACCTAAAGTGTAGTTTTGACATTTTTTTCAATAGATAGCATCTGTGGAAACAGTGCAAAAGCCAATGAGGCCATGGCAACAGCAAGGTGACCGTAATGGGCCTTGGACCTAGAGTATGACTTCAGTGTCCAGAGTTTAGGGCCCTTACTCCAGGAATATGTCACTAGGCGCCGTATTCGTAACTGCACCCTGTTCTGGGTGGAAAACCAGGGAATGAAGCATTCAAAGGAACAGGTGAACTGAAAAGATGTTTACATGTCTGCCGTGACTCTGGGCTTGCTGGCTCTTACCGGCTTTACGTACCTCTCTGCCGGGAGCGGATGCCATCGGGGGTGCCCCGGGGGTGCTCCGGTGACAACTCAGGAAGCGGGGCTGCTGGGGACGCCAGTGTGTGTTCAGCTGGGCTCTGGGATGTTTTTCGGGGGAAGTGACCCCCCTCCCCCCCCACCTGCTCTCCAGACTCACTGGAGGCAGCCAGTGCGACCGCAAACCCCACACCACCCACCACCCACCCCAGGCTCTACCTCCATGCGTTTCCCACAGACGCTTTAACATGAGGGGTAGACACTCTAATCTGCTGCAAGTTTAGTTAACTGTCTAGCAATGTGCAGCAAAAAAAAAAAAAGAAGCTTTCACACCCGCACACATGCACACACACACACACACACACAAACAAATTAATTCAGGCTGTGCGGCGCAAAGTCAATCCAACAGGCAATGCCACGTGTGCGAGTATAGACCTCCCAAATCTTCTTCCGGTCCACCTCTTCCACAACTGAGACCTGAGCATGCATGTCCTTTATACCTCACCACAAAATGATCCTGTGCTACATCTGTTCTATTAAACAAATGCTTGTGCAGGAACTCTTGCACTTCCATGGGCAGTCAAACATACCAGTATGTCAATGCACAATGCACAAAAAAATAGTCCTGTAAGGTATTATAGTAGTAACTGTGAACATGTGCTCGGTTCTGCACTTTATTAGAATTAACATTGCTACTGACGTGCAGAGATTAATTTCCCTCGCTCAACAGCAGCACCAAGTGCAAACATGCCTTGGTAGCATCATGTTTTGACAAACCTGGTAATATGCTGGGCAGTGCAAACAGGATGTGGTGATGTAACCACCTCTTCAGCTCAGATGGTAGCCTTCACCAGTCTGTTCAGGGTGTTTATTGTGTGTTACCAATGTATAGCACAAGGCCACAAAGTTTAAAATCTTTAAGGCATCAATATCTGGAGCACAGTGACATTGGACAAGGTAGAGGGTCCTGATATGCTGCTTTCCACTCTGCATTATTATTAAAAATTAAAAACACCCCTGTGCAGTGGAGGCAATACACCTTGTTTGTATGTTTACAGAAGCAATTTAGAAAGATTGCCTTGGGCTACAGCCATGGGCCACACCCCAAATTAGATTCAGCAGCCTCACATGTACCTGCCCAAATTCCTAAAGGTAGCATGAAGCAAAACCATCCCCACTGCCAAAGAGATACTGGGTCATGTGTCATCTGTCCACTCTGCACAATGGCTGTCACATATTCCTGGAATTTTATATATATACTGAGTACTGCTGTTCACACTTCTTAATCCCAAGGCTTTAATTATTCCCAGGAAGTGCACAGTTGCCATAGAAATCAAGATTACGAACACCAAAACAAAACAAACCCAAAAAAAGATTTGGCTTTACTTATTTATATATAGATGAACAAGAGGGGGAAGAAGAACAGAAAAGGAGGGAAGGGAACAAGCGTGAAAATCCTCCAAACGTCAAAACACTGGGACAGAAAAAAAGGGAGAAGTGGTGTCAGTGTGGAGCATGTGACGCACAGACATAGCGGGGCTTGCCTGCATGGGTCTCGCGGGCGCACTATTACTGAAGCTCCACTGCAATTTGGAGAGGAACTACGAGGGTCCCACGGAATCACCCGCCAGAGCTGACAGGCTGGTGGCGGAGCTGAGCTGGAGTTGACCCAACAGACCCTCGCCTCACTGCAGAACACCCCTTGCTATGTCATTTATCTCTGAGTTTGGGGGGTGTGGAGCACCATTTAATGGCAGCTGCCATCTGTTTCCACCAGATCCCCACACTGCAGTCTGATCCACGCAGGGAGAATGGTGGCTGTGGGTTAGGGAGGCTCCCATTGATAGACTAGTAAAGCACTTTGACAAGAAAAGTGTTTCTAATGAATTGTGGCCATAGAAACCAACAAATCAAAGCAAAAGCTGCAAACAAATTTGAGCTGGGAACATCAAAAGGGGCTCTGAGAAGCGCGGAGACAGCTTCCCTCGATTATTCTGATCTGTACGGCATGCACTGAACAACAATTAAACTGATTTGCGCTTGATGTAATCGCAGTGTCGTTCGTGTGAAGTGTTGGGAGATGTTGGCATGTTTACCGTAGCGGAGAAAAAAAAGGGAGGTGTCATTGTTTTGTCTTTTCCTGAAAAAGGCTGTGGCTGCATTGTGCGAGTCCCACTGTTATGTGCGAATCAGTGGATGCATAATTATTTTCTGTTCACACATTGTTCCGTTAAGATGCTCCGACCCCCATCTAACGAGCGCAAGTGTTCCTTTTCAACATGTTCATGTCTCCCCAGTGCTGGGCGTCTGGTTGCGTGTGGAAGGCATATCTCTCACATTCCCACTGTCATCACTTGCTTTTGAACTGCTTCAATTTTCCTCTGCAAACTATCTTTAATGGTCAAGATGGATATGTATTGCCTTGAGCCAGGCACATTAAAAACAAATACAAGCATGATTCAGCGATGTTAGGCTAGCAAACTGACGGAGTCAACCTTCTCTCAGTGTGATTCAACCTTCTGCCCTCCACATTGTTAACAAGTCTGTTATCTTCATTTCTGTTTAAACACTTCTCCTATTCTTTTCTTGCTTTTATTTGTTGTTATCGGAATCTGTAAAGGAATATTTATAGTCAAGGTTTACCATCTTGTTGCTGCAGCTGCTTTTGTTGTTGAGTATGAGTATGAGAACAGGACCTTGAACTGTCCCTCCTAACTGATTCATCAGCTGAGAGTAAAATACATCTTTTGAATGAGGATAGTCTGTAATCAGATAATAGCCTCACGTCTCACACGCTAATTAGAATTTGCAAGTGTTTAAATTGTATTTGAGGGCAGGTGTGTCTATTTGTGTGAATGTATGCATGTGCTTGTGTGTGTGTGTCCATGTACATATGTATAGAATAGAATAACTTTTATTTTCTTGAAAGGGAACTTCAGTAGCCACTAGCAACAACAAAAAAGACATAGGCAGTGGGGCAGACCCACAACACACAAACAAACATATAAAATGCCAATATATATACGGCCAAACGTCATGATTAAAATAGCCCTCGCTGTCCTGAGATATTCAATGTCATCAACCAGTCCAACACACAAACTCCGCTTCGGCGCCTCCACAACTTTCCTCCATAGGCTACACGCAGTGTTGCGATCTGTGCCCACTGTTGAAACGGAGCTCAGCCTTTCCAGTCGCCGCCTCACTCCTCTCCCGCATTATCTTCTTCTTCTCTGGTTGCCTTTTGAAGACTGCCCGCAGTCCCGAATCAGTCCCGACATCTTCAACTAAAGAGCGATGGTAAACTCCGTAGCTGCAGATCCAACGGACATTTCCAAGCATAATGCGAATGCGTCTCCATGGTGACAACCACAAACAAAATCATCCCCGCTAGACAATTCGTAGATATTATAAAAACGAGCAGCAGGCAGGAGTGCACTGGGTCCAAAGTAGCATGTGTGATGAAGACATGAAGGATAACTCTTTATGCCAAAGGCGTCTCCCACGTGGAGCCATAGTTTGTCTGGGGTTTGGTTACGTTCACTGATAGAAAAACATATTTTTCAAATGGTGTTCGCTGCTGGCTAAGAAATTAGAATAGTCCCAGACAACCTGTGAGACCTGTAACAATGAATAAATACAACGGAAAGAATGTGGCAACACCAAGAAATTGTCCAAGGGACTGACTATCACGTAAAGAAATATCATCATAACCGGACTGGCAAGTGTGGAGAACAGGTGGGTTTCTGGGCTGCGGCCTAACAGAGTCATTGTTAGCCTTATATTTTAGCAGTGCGACTCCAAGCCCCCCAGCTTTTTCCACAGTCAGAAAACACTGGGGGGAAAATTCACTTGAAGACAACCCCTCCTCCCCCCCAACTTTCTCCCCTTTTTAAAATCCAGATTTATTAGGAGCCCTTGCAGTTGGGGCTTGGCTATGAAATTCCTTTAATTTTCTTTAGTTTCATCTGCTGCTGTGCTGAGATCACACATGGGACAGAGATAGCGAAAGAGAGACAGGGTAGTAAAAATGTTGAGTGCTGGGGAGTGGAGATTTAGCCGTAGTGAGCCTCATGAGGTTTTACGAATGCACGGCAATGCTCCGAACCCTGTCTTTATTTGTTGTAGTGTCGGAAATAGATTGCTCCCCAGGGGTTGTATCTGGACACTGGATGGATGGTCAGAGTTTCTCCTCCTTGCTTTGGTCCTCCCTCGCTTTTGTCATCCTTGTTGCTTCAGGAGAAGGTTTCTTAATTCCTCTTCCATTCCCTGTGAGACACACACACACACACATGCACAAACACACATAAACACACACACACTCCGATTCTTTGTCTCTCTCAATTTCAATTTCAAATTGAATTTGCTTTACTGACATAACAAACATACATTCATATTGTAAAAAATATAGATTTCATAGGAAAGCACAAAACAATATCATACATTATAATTTAATATATCAGACAAAGGAACAGCAGCACAATTAAGTCTTCAGTGGTATGAAAGAGTCCAATAAAATCCATAATTTGAAAACATTTTTTGATAAAATAAGAGAAAATAATTTAAAACACAGGGCCTAAACTCTCTCAATTCTATTGCATGTGTTGAAAGCTAATGCTGTGCTCACCGTAAATGTGCAGCTGTCACTGAGATATAGCTGGCTGTTAGAATAAGGCTTGGCGGGACTGGAAGGAAATATTAAGCCTTACACCAAGCAGCAAACACCAGAAATATGTATAAAACATTACAGCCGCATTTGAATTTTACGGCCTGTTTTAGTATTGCACATGACACTAATGTACGAATGAGCCAATAAGCACATTTGAAGCATGGGAATCCAAATGACCTTTGAAGTGTACACAAATGTCATGAGTGTTCTCACATGCCAGGCCCTTAGAATGTGCTGGGAACCGGCGACAGACTATGTCCACAACGTCAATCCAGTCATCAGAATTGTTCACAGGTCTTTTTGATTAATGCCCCCCCCCCCCCATTTTAGATGGGAGGTAGTAGACACTGCTTTTATCAAGGAAAAGTAACCGAAGCTACAAGACATTCCCAAAATGCAGTTTCAAAACAATTAATTTAGCAGATAGGTTGTGAACCAAAGCAGCATATAGTAGGAGGCTGGCGCCACCCTGTAAAACCCTTTTCATCTGGCTTTTTTTACATTCAGGTTTTAGCTGCCACCATTTTGTCATCATGTATTTTCTGAAAATTTTAGGGTCCTTTTCTTCTGACTTGCTACTGGCGTGTCCAATACAGACTCACTTTCTCCTTTCCCATAATGGATCGCTACCATTGTGTGCTCTCAGAATGTAATGCTTCTGACCATTTGATGTTCGCGAGAATTCATTAAAGGGATAGTTCACCCATTTTAAAACATTTATATTGTTTTACTCAGCCCGAAAATAGTATGTTAAGCTGTCGTGGTCTCGCTGTTGTAGCTAAATTATTGTAAATCCTGAATTGGAGCAATGCTAACAATTATCATTTTGCCATTGGATATAATTGCCCCCAGGATAACTTGCTGTAAATTAACCACCAAAATCCACTCAAATAAGGTTTAACAACAGCTTTACAAGTGTTGTTGTTGAAAACAAAAATGCACATATGATTACCGAGTGCACAAGGACGATATTTTTGCTGAAATTACAGTATATAATGTCGTTTCAGATTTTAGATGTTGGTGTTTACATTTAAATAAGAACAGTCCCTTTTAGTATGAGAACTATAATTGTGTTTTGCGTATTTACAATAATGCAATTATCTATTGTTTGGTTACATTTGCAGAGCAGGAAAACAGCTTCCTGACAGTGAGAATATCCATTGCTCTAAATTTAAGGAAGTCTGTCAGTCTGCTCTAAATTTACAGAAGTCTGTCAGTCCTCAGATTATATTTTCAAAAGTCATGCTTGTTATTACAAAGAGGTGTTACATTCCAGCGTTGAGAAGAGGCCCAGCTATTTAGAGATGTGGTCATGTTTCTGTGGTACCAAGTGGGAAACCAGGGTTTGATTCCCAGCCCCCAGCAATTAAGCTCCATCAACTCCTCACAAACCACTTCTCGTTACAATATCAGCCATAAAATTGAAGATAAAAATCCAAGAAAGGATTTTTACATAAATTTTTATGTGGAAGAGTGGGCCATTGGGAAATTTTGGGCACGTAACATTGAGAGAAGACGGTAAACATACAGTAAAGCTTCTATTGTTGTTAGTGTCCATTGTGCTACTATTTCACGTTTGTTGTTATTAACAGAAGGATAGATCTGATTTCATTTTTATGTTTTGAACTCAAGACATACAGTATTTCTGGATGCATAAGCATCAGGGGCGTTTCTAGACTGCTTTGATTGGGGGGGCATGAAGAGATGTTGGTGGGGCACAAAGGAGGGGCGAAGTAGCGGGGGCCTTTTAAAACGAATTTTCTGCATTTCTACACAACCGCATTTTCTAAAATAAAATGTTTCATTTATTAACATTTTGAAGATTTTTTTTTCAAAGCCCTAGATGAGATTTGAGATGATTTCATATAAAGCTAAAGCATAGGCTAATCAGTATTAGCGGATAAGATAATTTGATTACATTATAAACCCATCTCCACCCCCCCCCCCATCTTATAGGAGGATAACTTTATTTATGACCAATAATATCAAATTATTATCTAATCTTGGAAACAAGTATATTAAAGATGAGCTATTCCTTCATCATTTCAGTCTCTTTGTGCTATTTTCTATTTACATGTGAAACTACGTTACTGTAACTGGCTCATCATTTTCATTTATATTTTAGCCACTCCACTGACTATCCAACACACAGCAGTAGGCTAGCTAACACACACACACACACACACACGGGCGCCGCAAACACAAGTGCAGCCAGCTAATGCAATGCTGCAGATGTTTCACAGAATCGCAGCTATAACAACTAGGCTAGATGCAACATGTATTCAATCTATTTAAAATCAAATCTCCCAGACGGAGATTCTCGCCACTATCCTCAACTCAGTGAGTAAGCTAGGCTCACGAATATTATATTCTAAGCAATGCGTAACAGTTACAGTTATCAAGAAGAGACAGCATGGATTGATAAAAGAAACTGACCTCTTTCTCTCTCGTTGCATCGTTTTATATGGCCAAACCAACCAATCAGATATTGGAGAAATATATTATTTCGATGTGACATTTTTATGATTGGCTGAATCTATAGCACTTGTTTTCAACGCGTAACTTGAAAACAAGTTGTAGCATTGCGAGTTTGGCACTTTTCTGTGTACCAACGCAAGCATAATATACATACGAAGATATAATATTGAATGTCTTTTATTCAAGTGGACTTATCCTCAGACTTGTTATGCAGTCAAATACTAAAACTAAGGTGACCTGAGACTACAGCTTTTCCACAACACTATGCGAGTAACACTGCAAATATGTTACATTTGACAGGAGGTTAAATGTTTCTGCCTTTCTGATCCTCTATGGTTAAAATGCATAGTCAACTCCTGATCTTAATTTATTTATGTGTGTGTGCTGTATACATGTATGTATGTATGTATGTATTTATGCATGTATGTATGTGTATGTATATTTTTGTGATGCACTCTGTGAACACCCAAGAAATACAAAACAAGACTTGATCCACACTGTCATTCTAGGACCAACATCATAGCTGTGTCGATGGGAAAACCAGCTGTGGGAAAGTGCTTTTTTTTTTTTTACAAGAATGTCCCCTTAGAAAAATTTTTCCTTTTATTTTTTTCTTCGTTCTTTCTTTCTCTTTTATCAGAAGTATAGAAATACCCACCCACTTCTGTCATGTGTGATTGGTTTCCCTCCAACTATGACATGATACACCTCATCTGGTTCTAGTTAGGGTGGGGCACCCAGAGGAGGCATGCGAAGTGAAGGCGAATGTCATTACAAAGCGGATCAAGCCCTATTAACATGTTCAGACGCACATGACAGGGACAAAGCTGTGAGGTTTCACGCATAAACCGCCATTTGGCTGCGGCCCGGCGTGGCAACTTTTGGCACAGCACCCCTATCAAGCGTGTGGTTTGTGGTTTCAGAGCCCCTCCTCCTTGCTTCTGTTGCCGGTATGTTACTAGTGAACCTCTGGTTGCACACATTTCAGCGTCATTAAAGTGCTCTCCGCCGCCACTCAGGCAATAAAAAATAGAACATTTTTGGCAGGGATGAAGCAATCATGGCGTCCTTTGTTTTGCGACTACATCAGGCTACTGCTCACCCCCCCCCCCCCCCTTCACCTCCACCAGCACCCACCCCCATCGTAGCAGGAGGTTGAGTTACGGTACATCTCACCCATGTTGGAGCTCAGGGCCTCTGCAGAAGCTGGCCAAGTGAAACAGCCTCTCTGCACGGTCCTACAGCTAGCGTCTGCAGTGATAGCTGACTTCAATCACAAGCATATTATGGAGAAAATTTGAATGATATGTACTATTTGTGAAGTTATGTGTGGTCTAAGGTAACTTTGAAGCAACGTGGACCAGCTACAATCCAGAAAAATGTAATCATTCACTGATGAGCCACCCTTCTTTTTTTCATAATGTTAAACTCTATTCACTTTGGCCCTCCAGAGGCAATTTCCATTTAGTTTCCTAGTTAAATGTCAATATCTCAAAACATATTCCCTGCACATCCATGGTTTAAAGTTTAAAAATAATTGAAGAAGAAATTTGCAACAGAATACATTTATTTCAGAATAGTCACATACATTATATACATAATAACCAAAACATAAGTAGCCTAATGTATTTCAATATAAAAAAACGTACAAAGGCGTATGTGTTTTTACACAACAACAGCAACGTATTTCAACCCTATGTGCGATAGGTGGTCGCTGTGGAAATATCGACTGTAGGCTATGGAATTTTGGCGAATTATAACAAGATAAACTCTTCAGGGTTAATCAGAAAACAGCTGTAGCTGAATATACTGGTAAGTACTTGGTTTCCTAAACATGTTTATACGAGAAATCTTGGTGAAAAAAATTTGGTGTCTTCTAAACCAAAAGTGCATCATGTACTGTATATAGTACAGTAAGCAAGGGAAAATGGCGAATGCTCATTTGTACAACGTTTTAAAAAAATATTATTGTTCCTATACGTGAACATCATTTTCTTAGCGTGTATAAACAGTGCATTTTATGCATTTTACAGTCTGTGGCTGTGGTGAGAGGAGGGTCATAAGTGCTTTGGGCTATTATTAGCACCCTCCTATTTTATTGCAATGCAGTGTAACTGGAGAAGTTGAGGTTTTCACAAGCGGCTCCCCTTTTCTTAAAGCTGTAGTTTATAATTTCAGACAAACATGAATACTGTAATTGAAACAGATACGTCTCAACCACTAGGGGTGAAGTTTATAGAGTTGTGTGACTGTAATTTTACTTTATTCTACGAGAGGAGACTAGATGTACGATGCACTGAAATCTATATGTGACAGTGTGAGACTTTTTGAAATTTAATCATGTGAATATTTATACAAAGTGAAAAAACACAAAATAAGGTTATTGTACATACACTGCTCAAAGAAATTAAGGGAACACTTAATCAACACAGTATAACACCAAGTCAATTAAACTTCTGGGATATCGATCTGTCCAGTTAGGAAGCGTAAACGATTGTGAATCAATTTCACCTGCAAATGAAAGTGACAGATGGACAGGACAACCCCAAAAAAGTTAATGGTTTTGCAGGTGGTGGCCACAGACCATTTCTCTGTCTTTATCTTTCCTGACTGATTTTACTCTAGTTTTGCATTTTGCTAGTGCTCTTGTCACTACTGGTAGCCTGCGGCGGTACCTGCAGCCCATTCAGGTTGCACAGGTAGTCCAGCTCCTCTAGGATGGCACATCCATACGTGCCGTCGCAAGAAGGTTTGCTGTGTCTCCCAGCACAGTCTCAAGAGCGTGGAGGAGATACCAGGAGACGGGCCATTACACGAGGAGAGCTGGACAGGGCCGTAGAAGGGCAACAACCCAGCGGCAGGACCGGTATCTGCTCCTTTGTGTGAGGAGGAACAGGAGGAGCACTGCCAGAGCCCTACAAAATGACCTCTAGTGGGCTACTTGTGTGCATGTTTTTGACCAAACTGTCAGAAACAAACTCCATGAGGGTGGCATGAGGGCCCGACATCCTGTAGTGGGACCTGTGCTCACAGCCCAGCACCATGCAGCTCTATTGGCATTTGCAAGAGAACACCAGAGTTGGCAGGTTTGCCATTGGCACCCCGTTCTCTTCACAGATGAGAGCAGGTTCAGACGTGAAAGAGTCTCGAGACGCCGTGGCGAATGTTATGCTGCCTGCAACATCATCCAGCATGACCGGTTTGGTTTGATTGACTTGGTGTTATACTGTGATGATTAAGTGTAATTCTTTTGAGCAGTGTGTATTAGCATGCAGGCATACTGATCATTCTCATGCCTTTTTACACTTGCCAGTTCACATTAAACAAAATCTGCATTCTTCATTCATATTCATTAAAATTTTACAGGTACGTTTGTATTACATTACAAAATAAGATAACGTCACATGTCATTACCTGGTGATTACCGTTATTCCAGGTTCTTATCCAGATATAAAAAGGAACGTTTGACAGCTTGTCCCCCTGATTCCTGGAAACGTCCTGGCCTCCACATGTTATACCTGTATATGAAAACGCCTTGGCCTCCACCTATGACATGTATAGAGCAGTGGAAAAAATGTTTTAGTCTGGGACCAGTCCCCCAAGAAAAAATACATAATTCGGCACAAAGGTGAACCCTGAATGAATATAAAATAGTAATTGTGGATTTAATCATACATTAAAAAGAATTTTCAAACATTTGTAATAATTGTTCGTCTTCAGTAGGCCTTCACCAAGTTATACTAAAGTTCAGGGCCTTTTCTATGCAGGGCCTTATTATAGACAAGAGGAATAGGTATGTAATGAAAATACACACACACACAGACACACATACATATACCGTATAATATATATTTACATTTTTTGAAACAGTTATTGACCTGATCTGACTTGTGTGGAATCTGAGAAGCTTGGAGACACCTGCAGGTGACCGCGTAGTTTGAGGAAGTGCTAACATACTGTAGTACCACTGATAGTGCTAACATACTGTAGTACCACTGATAGTGCTAACATACTGTAGTACCACTGATAGTGCTAACATACTGTAGTACCACTGATAGTGCTAACATACTGTAATACCACTGATAGTGCTAACATACTGTAGTACCACTGATAGTGCTAACATACTGTAGTACCACTGATAGTGCTAACATACTGTAGTACCACTGATGGTGCTAACATACTGTAGTACCACTGATAGTGCTAACATACTGTAGTACCACTGATAGTGCTAACATACTGTAGTACCACTGATAGTGCTAACATACTGTAGTACCACTGATAGTGCTAACATACTGTAGTACCACTGATAGTGCTAACATACTGTAATACCACTGATAGTGCTAACATACTGTAGTACCACTGATAGTGCTAACATACTGTAGTACCACTGATAGTGCTAACATACTGTAGTACCACTGATGGTGCTAACATACTGTAGTACCACTGATAGTGCTAACATACTGTAGTACCACTGATAGTGCTAACATACTGTAGTACCACTGATAGTGCTAACATACTGTAATACCACTGATAGTGCTAACATACTGTAGTACCACTGATAGTGCTAACATACTGTAGTACCACTGGTAGTGCTAACATACTGTAGTACCACTGATAGTGCTAACATACTGTAGTACCACTGATAGTGCTAACATACTGTAGTACCACTGATAGTGCTAACATACTGTAGTACCACTGATAGTGCTAACATACTGTAGTACCACTGATAGTGCTAACATACTGTAGTACCACTGATGGTGCTAACATACTGTAGTACCACTGATAGTGCTAACATACTGTAGTACCACTGATAGTGCTAACATACTGTAGTACCACTGATAGTGCTAACATACTGTAGTACCACTGATAGTGCTAACATACTGTAATACCACTGATAGTGCTAACATACTGTAGTACCACTGATAGTGCTAACATACTGTAGTACCACTGATAGTGCTAACATACTGTAGTACCACTGATAGTGCTAACATACTGTAGTACCACTGATATCAACCATATGCTGGAATTCTTTATGGCATCACTCAAAATCTTAAAATGTAGTTTTTTAAATAATTCATCATTTTATAAGCATTCCTTTTTTTTTAGAACTGAGCCATTTTTCCTGGACGGTGAATCCCGCAGAGAATCATGTATAAATGCTGATGAGTTACAGCTGATTGTGAATGTCATGAGGCTGCTCTGGAAAATAAGATCCTCACAGCGTACACTTTCCACGAGCTCTACGTACCCGTCATAAGCTGCTCTTAACCACTTTTCTGTTTCTGCTGTCTATGCAAAGCCATTGCATTTCTGTATATCTGCTCATAGTAGCAGAACCTCCAGTCCCCTGAACTCACAAACTACCAGAACAAGCCCATGAGCTTTCTGCAAGTGTTTACAGTATACCCTCTTTGACCCGGCAATTTACTTTTGTCCCCTGTAGGGGACATTGGTCTCTAGTCGTAATGTCAAAAACCATATATTTTACTGTGCTGAAACCTTTACTACAAGGCACTTGTTTTATGTTTAAAAAAAAAGAAAATATTTTTTTATGGTTCTTTTCTGCTGGTTCTCTAAAGAATACAGAGAGATCCTTAACGGGGTAATGCACATTTGACATCTCATCATTAGCATGTTCTCACACCATTGGCCTTTATAAAGGGGTGCCAAGCCAATGAGGGAGAGATGCTGCTTTGTCGTTTGCTGTGCTACAGATATTCTGTTCTTTCTGGTTTCTTTGAAAACGTTTGACTGAGTTATTGCTCATATACGTACACCACTTACAATCACTGTGGTAGGGTGGGTCGTACAAGAATTATAAACAATTGCAAGAAAGACTTCAAAATTGAGACATACTGTTCATAAACCACACATAATGAATAAGGTCAATTCTGAAGTATGCAGCATCCCCACCAGCTATTCATGGTGCATACAACGTACATGCAAACCTTCAGGGATCATTTCCTGGAAGATGCCTATAAATTATGCAAATTATGTAAGCTCCAGAAAATTTCCAAAAGGTGCAGCCCAAGTCATAATGAATTTGTCGTATTGGTTCTATAACATCTTTGAACAAAGCGTCGTCGCAGATGACCTGTGGAATGTTTGAGAGAAGAATGGAAGACAGCTAAATTATTGTTCAATCAGTTTGCTGCTTTTCTTTCTTATTGGCAACCACTGTCAATCACAATAATTTATCTTAAATTCTATTGGTTTAAAATTTGGTTGCAATTTATGACTAAGCAATGACTTTCCAGAAAGGCATTATCATGTAGTGCTGTGGGCTGTGGTTCTCAAAGGAAATACTCACTGCAGGTCTTACCTGTTGTAATGGTTTGTGTGGGTAGAGGTTAAAATGTTATTTCAAAAGCTGACATTTTCCCTACATCTCTTCTGTGAGGGAATCTAATGAAAGACCTTCAGACTGACTTGGTGTTCAGTGTAAACACGCAAGTTAAAAAATGCAGGATTAATTTCCATTCTTCCAGACGCCCTTTGATTCCAGCAGAAAGCAATCACTGTAATTGGCCATGGCAACGCTGATGAAACATTGCAGAAGACTTGGGGGTGTGGGGGGGGGGGGGGGGGATGTTGGGGTTCTGCACAAGGGGAAACAGGATCGGAAAATTTAATCAATATCATTAATCAAGTGCAGGAATTTTGTATTAATTGAGTCTGCTTCCCATTACAGCTGACCAGACGTGAGCAAAGCAAGGTCATCGTTGGGAATGGCAATCCTCCGACCTGATCTGGCCCCAAAACCCAGTCTGTACGGGTTCACAGCTCTGTACTTAACCACAACAAACCAGAGCTAGCCTGAGTCTGTTATTGTGGCCCACAGCATGGGGGCAGATGTGTCTACAGTACCTATTTGGGCAGGTGCAACCTGACATGAGCAGCAGGTAATATTTCATCAGCCTACATAGGTGGTGAGACACTGGGTCCATGTGATTTGACCCCGTCTGGCTATCCCGCATCACGTGGCGGGCAAGGGAGGAGCTCGCTGCTGGAATCCAATATAAACAGGAGCCCTAATTGGCAGCGTGCGTCATAAGCAAAACAAAAGATAAAAAAACCAGCATGGCTCATTTGGAACAATTCTTTGTTTTCTTAACAGAAAGCAAGCTTACACCTGACAGTGAATATGATATCAACAACTATCTGCTGGCTGCTATGCTGTAGGCTATTAGATACCGAACGTAAGTTAGTTTGCAAATTCAAAAAGACATAGGCTACACAAAGTTCATTCAAACGTGTTTGCCGACTTTAGCCTTTTGTTCTTAGCGGGCAAAGCTGTGAGCCTGGCAGCCGCTTTTTGTGCAGAACAAGTGCCGAACACTCCCGCTCGCCAAACGAGTCCACCCACTGACAGGTTTCCAGTGTACAATACCTGCCCTGTGGCTGTCATGGGTGTGCAACTTCCTGATCCATTCTGGGATAGAGCCAATAACAGGACAGCTGATGATGTGAGGGTTTATCAAGTTGGTGTAGGCGTTTTTTCTGAAATACCTCAAGTGTACTTCTCTTCATTATACTTTGCAAAATAATTTGAAACCTTCTCTTAGTGCCTTTCTGGGAACATTTTACAGATGTGTACTAGCCACTGAGCACATTAGCAAATTGGCACTCTTGATGTGGTTAACTCAGTTAAGGTCGTGTAAATATTACGGTTACTTACGTGATAATAAAAGGAAAAGGTGGGTTGAACAGAAGAATTTGTCCAATCAGAATTTGGCTTGCTTATGAGTCATGAGGGCACGTTGGTTCACATACAAGCCGCAGAGCTGCTCTTGAAGACTTTGACAAAGATAACAAAATTATATAAATGTAAAACTTTACGTTCAAAAAGGACACGCAAGCCCTTCTTTATATTTTTTGGACCTTACATTATAACTTTCACTTTTTAATAACTTTGTCTGGAAAGTTTAAAAAAGCAGTTATAAAAAAGGAGATTCTCAAGAACTAGCTCAAGTGGAAAGTTCTTATACAAATGTAACAATAGACAGGGGGTGGAGTGGATGTGAAGGGGAATGTGTGTTAGGGTGTTGCAGATGTGTCAGGCGCAGTGAGAGCAGCTGTTGGGCCCGGCGTGGGCTCGCTGTGTGCATTGGCAGTAGACGTGCGCACAGGAGCACAGAGACCAGGCGCCCTGCCTTTGAAGTGGCGCTTGCAGATGTGATATTTTCCTTGGACGCACCGACCAAGTGGAAAATAGAATGTAACAAAGTTCTCATCACTGCCCAGGTTTTGTTTTTACTGTATTTTATTTTAATGCTCTCTTTTCTCGAAGGATCGATGGGAGATTTTGACCGCATGATACCTACTCTCAATTCCTCCTAATCCTGAACTGAACAGTGCTGTCATTTGAAAAGGGTAATATCCTCCACCCCTCCAAATTCAATGTGGTTTCTTGGCAGAATTGTGCTTTGCTTTGATGCCTGCAGTCTCTTCTACAGTATTCAAACATGATTATGTATCTCCTGTATTGGTAGTCTGTTATTATTCCTCACTTTTGGTTTGAGGGAAGATAAATATTGTTGTAATTAATCCGTCTGACTGAAATGTTGGAGGGGCTTTCATCCTTTTAAACAATACATCACACATAACGACACGCTTTAACAGCAAAACATGTTTTATTGGACCTTAAATAGAGAGGACTATGGCATTTATCTAAGTGACCTGGCTAGGTATACAATAATGGCCAGTCCATGATGTGAGAAATCAGCTCAAGCTGCATAAAAACTGCCTCACAATTATGAATGGGTACCGAAACTTGGTTCCTTAAGGCTACCAACTGAATATTGATGAAACCGACTGAAAGTAAATCTGTCTGCAATTTTGGTTCTAACTTTCGGTTCTTACAGTGTATAAAAATAAATCAATACAAAATAAATCAGTACACTACTGTACTTTCAGTCAGTTGCAGTTTATCTCCGTATGCTTGCACATGCAGCAAATGAGATGTAATAAAATAGCCTGATGCATTCAGTCAATCCACTAGATCCGACTAGAACCTACTTAACATGTAAGTAAAAGGCTTGATTTCACTTTTCTAAAGTGGACAGTGATAATGAAAAGCAAGCAGAGGTGTTTTGCATTTCATTTCTTATTAAATCCTGCCAGTCAGATTCTTAATGTACTACTCAAGAGTAGCAGTTTCGGTTCATTGAATCGTCCCAAGTTTCCTCCATGCAAATGTTTTCATTCCCCCCTAACAAGCCTGCTCTTGTTATTGAAACAAAATCTCTTGCGTCTGATTCGATCTCCTGACTTCAGGGCTTTGACAGCGAGACCCAATCTGATGGTTTTATACAGAGCAATACCCACTCCAACTATAACTACTGACTAAAACAAACATAATGCAGTTTTCATATTCACCTCAGTGCACCATTTCTATGTGTATTTATGTATGTAGCCTGAGGAATGTTGAACCACAAAAACGTTGCTGCTACTCTATTTGCTCAATAAAATATAATTTGAAAAATTGTGTATAATTAGAATTTTTATTGATTTACATATTAGTATTTATTTGATAATGAATGCCTGTGCCATGCGTGGTAACTCAAGGCCTGTAATACCAATAGCAGCTGTTCTTTCATCATTGCATTGCTGCAGTAGAATTCACAGCCTAGCAAGTTGCAACCTTGTATCTGTACAATAGAACGGCTTTGCATTAAAAATAAATTAAACAAAGTTGTGGGATGGCGGTATTTGTATTTAATTAAATAATAATCAATGTTTGTCTGCTTTGTTTCAGTCTTACTCGGCAGGGCTGATAAAGGGCACATAGAAAAAAGGAGAGCAGTGGCTTTCTGAAAATCCAACAAAGCATTTTTCTTTTTTTCCCCTGCATGACACTAATGTACTGAGAGGAACCCTGTATGCCACACAGGGTGCAGAAGTGAGCAGTGCCATTTGAAATGCCATCTATCTCAGCCTGGGGGGTAGGGGCAGGGGTGACAGTTGTTTATACTGTTAAGCGTCTGAGACAGTCCAACAGAAACACATTTCTGCCTGTGAAAAAAAAGGATGTAGTTCATCTTTGACACTGGCTTCTATCAATAATTCAAACACACACACACACACACACACACAATGTAATATATTTGTGTTTAGGTTGTATTTTTCCCAAAATGGCACCGACATCAGTCGATAGATTTATCGCACCTTCTGGACGAAGCCAAGGTTTCTCAGGGTGGTTGTAGGGATGGGGGGTTTGGCGGTGAGAGAGGTTGGGAGGCAGGGCTGTGGGAGAGGGAAAGAAGAGTTCACTGTGTACTGGAAATACTGGGACTTGTGCTGTAGGTCTGGGCAGGGCTGGTCACCCCATGGGGAGGCCCAATGAGCCCAAGCTGGAAGTCGGTTGGCTCTCGGCAACTCAGCTCTCACATGGAGGTCACTAATTGAGATGTGACTGCATCATTGGCCCTGACACAGGTGCTGTAAATCAGGCCACAAGGTCACCACCCTGCCAGGAGTGAAATAACAGAATCAATCAGGGTGGAGCCACAACCGTGGCCATGCAAAAATTGTACGCGGGCAAAGACTTTCGTTTGAGTGCCATGTCAATGGAAAAAATACCAAAATTGATCCAGATCTCAGTGAGAAATAGGAAAACAGAAAAGTAGCATGTAGCGGTGAATAGGAAAAGACTGCACTTCAGAGAGCTGTCTATTCTGCTTCTGATTTACACCAGACTTAGGACGTGTTTTAGAGTGCCCCAGAAAGATTCCCCATTGCCTGATCAGCAGATCAGTTTTCTTTGTCTCATTTTGACGCGTGGAATTTGCAGGAGATATCTACATCCAGACCGGCTGCAAAACCTTTGGAGCGACGGTCAAAAGGACTGCCAATTGGAGGGGACTGCGAGGTCAAAACATTGTGCACACGGTTTCCCAGCTGCCTCCCCTTGTGGATGCCGGTGCATCTGTTGAATTCTCCGGCCAAGAAAACACAACACAGAAACCACATTATTTTAGTAACCCAGAGCATAAAAATACACTTAGCGTCTGAAAGAAGGCTTTAATGTGAAGAACATCATTTTTTACATGTGGTTTACAACTCTCCTGCACCACCACCTTTGGCTGGCTTCTCCCTCTCGGCTTGCTGACTGCTGTTTGCTCAACTGTGGCGGGTTCGACCGTCATGCCCGTTTCTTAACGGTGCGCCGTCCTCTGCTTTTGCAACCTGCTGTTCCCATTGGATGGCGTGCAGTTCTGCCCCTGTAAAAAGGCCCTTTTCAGGTGCTGTTTGCTTGGTGAGGTCATTGCTTTCTTGTCCCTCGCTCTCTTGCCTCCCATGCCGTCCGATCTTCTTAATCTCTGACAGCCCATGATTCCGTGAGAAAGTAATTCAAATGGACACTGATTTTCAGTATCACTTTCAGACATTCAGAATATGGCTTTTTTTCCCCGCCTGTTCGTAATCATAACTCTGTGTTGAGCTGGGTCTTTTGTCATTGACCACCCAGTTTGGAAGAGAACAGCAGCAATCTTCAGGGGCGTGTGGTAATGTATATTGTTATTAATAAAGACAGCATGTCACTCGTGCTTTAGGATTTTAGGAATATTTACGAGCATATAATCTGGAAAGCCATCATTCTGATCAGGATTCAAATGGGATAGTCATAAATTGCAGCATGGCATAATTGTGTGGGATGGATGGGATGTTCTCGTGTTAGCTTTGTCCTGTGTGCTACCCCTGGAGTGACTTCTATTCCCACCAGGGGCCGTCTTCACTCTTTTGGCAGACTGGGGAACAATACTGTGGTTTATAATTGAGCCATGTCCTGAAAGATGACCCCATTCGCACAGAATTTGAAATGGACTCAAATGATAGAGGAGTCATAGAGTAATGTATTGACAAAACAAGTCCATTTGCCAGCACACCAAGGAACTCTCGTATTGCGGATATAGCGCATCTAACCCAAGGCTGGCAAATCCTCAGCCAAACCATTGGCAATTATTTTCTATGAACAGCAGCTGAGAACACCTACATTTCTTGCACCCAAAGAAGATATGAAGGAGTTCTGACCCCTGCTGTCTGGGAGGCCGTGTGTGTATTATGACTCTTCGGCCCAGAGGTTGCTGTCAATTATAACTGCAAACTTGCAAAATAGTGGCTTGGGAGTTAAACCAGCAGTGCGCTGAAATATGCTTTCTTTCATGAGGGGGAATATTTATCATCTTAAACCAAAAAACAATTGGTTATCTCAGTCTTTGTTCACTTCACAATGAATAGCAAAACTAAGAGAGAAAGAGACTTTGACTTTTGATGGTTCTTTACTGAACCCATTAAAACCTCCACCATGACCTAAAAACTCCACCCCAATGCACACAGAGCCTTGCCCCCCAAAAACCAATACCCACATCCCAAATTATTATTTACAGTGCCCTCCACTATTATTGGCACCCCTGGTAAAGATGAGTAAAAAGGGTTATAAAAAATTCACCGTTTGGTGAATTAGCTTAATCTCACACTGAAAAAATGAGGAAAATCCAACCTTTAATTGACATTAATTTATTATGAGAATCCCTCATCAAGAAATAATTATTTTGAACAAAATTACATGTGCCACAATTATTTATATATAGAATAAAGTAATCATTTTTAATATTTGGTTGCATATCCTTTGCACGCCATGACTTGTGGTAGGACTAGATTTAGCTGTAAATTACACTGGAACAGTATGGAATACATGGTTGGCTAAATGGCTCTAAGTCATCAAGGGTCTGACGTATCAAACAAGCCTTAAACCATCACTCTACTGCAGGAAATACAGTAGATATGGATGGATAACTTGAAAGGTTTCTTCTCCTGACTTATTTTTCCATATTAAAAAATTTGTCAAGAGAAACCACCCTTAAAGTTATCCATCCATATCTAATGCATATCTGGCAGCAGAGTGATGGTTTGAGGCTTGTTTGATATATCAGACCCTTGATGACTTACAGCCATTTTACCAACCATGTATTCCATACTGTTCCAGCATAATTTACAGCTAAATTTAGTCCCACCCCCCAATTCTCATAGAGATCCATTCAAATGCAGAGACGTTATATAGTATCACTTGTAAGAGTACCAGAAAATAATATTTCAAGAGTTTTTTGATGTTGTTGGGTCACAGACATCAGAAAGTCATGGCATGCAAAGAATATACTGTAAGGGGTTTATTGAGTGTCCGGAGATTCAAACGCAAAGGTGGGGAGATCAGAACAAGTCAGCTCACAACAGTGAGGACCAATAATTAGGGGAAGAAAATAATAAATAAAGAAAGAAAAGACAGGAACCTAAGGTGAAAACAATAATGAAGGCTGCAAACCACGAAACGGAACGTGGAAAAAATCTGATTGATTCCCAATTGTGACAGTGATAGCCGCAAAAAAAAGAAAACTAACAGCCACAAACCACTACAGGACCCCCCCCTCTAAGGGACGGCCCCAGACGATCCCCCAGGGATATTGTGACCCTCCACAACATTTTCTGATCCCCAATTTCCTTCTGCCACTGTTGTTCTCTCACATCCTGCAACACGCTAATATGTCTAACCTTGGTACAGACTAAACACAAACACACATATTGTGAGAATATTGAATTCTACAGATGTATTTCTTGCCCTCAGATGTCAAGCAGATAAAACGTGAAAATGTCCCAGATGTCCATGACATCGCATTGCACTTATTTAGCAGATACTTATCTAGAGTGACTTATTGTAAGCGGAATATAAGTCCCTCTGCATGACTTGTCGATATGAGCTTAAAGTGATGTTTGAGCAAAAGTCACAGAGACCAGGCTCATAAAGATACCATGAGATACTTAGACCAGAGACAGAGTATGTGCACCCATTACCTGAGGTCAGATTTGGGTCAATTACAGTTAACAATGTCTCCGGTAGTAATCAGATGTACCTGATGGGTCCAGCAGTTGGACCTGTGTTTCACTCAGAGACCATGTCCCCAGTGTGTTAAATTTAAACACTCTCACTCATTCCTTTCTGCTGCGTCACTATGACTGGCTCATCAATATCAAATGAGCCCTAATGTGCACTACCTCTGCACATTCCCAGCAGCACTATTACAGCGCTATTATAGTCGCCACTCCCATTCCTCCAAGCTGCGGCACCCTTCTAAGGGATGGGTGCAGTTCATTTCACTACACTGGCTATAGCATCCCTGCATTAAAGCTGTCTAATTTTACTTTACTGTACAGTTTGAACTGAAAAGGGAGGTTCTGATCAAAACTCTGTGGATATTAAATGTTTTTCTTCTTCCTCATTTAATTCATGTGTTGTAGTTTGATACTGAATGTTTTCATTCAATTAATTAAATTAGAACTGTAATTTTATCATATCTGATAGTGAACATGAAAAGTCATTCTACCAAGAATTTAGCCATGCCAACATCTTAAAAATAAGTCAAATAAAATTAGTAAATCAATAACAAATTTAAGTATGTGTTAATTTTAGATGGTTTCACGTGATCGTTTTCATTGTATCATAATGTCATGGAATAAAAACTGTTGTACAACAAAAAAGTACCATTGGCTTAAATTCACTGTTGGTTCTTATTTTTGTCACATGGCTAAATGTTTTGCAATAGGCTTACATTTTTTGGCCCGTCTATTGGATTAGCTAGCGGTAGGCTAATGCTTGCCAAATTGCATGTTTCCGGTCAACATTAAATGTATCATGGCCTAATCAATTTCTCTTTTTAGTTGGGGAAGCTCTAGTTCTCCAGAATGACAGAGGCTCCCAGTTCATTCTACCCAACTTTTCATTGTGGAACTGAAGTCATTCTTTGGACAGAACATAAACTCACTTTGTATTTCAGGTGTAAATCAAATTCTCATTCAAATGGAATTGTAAAACCTACAGGATGACAAATTATGTTATTTGGTACCATTACTCTGGGCAACACGCTGTACATTTTTAAATACAGTATCAATTTATAGCCTACAGCTGGATATCTACATGCAATGAAGGTTAAGTACCACGCACAGCATTGCCTCCCTCTGGATCTGAACAGGCTCAGTGCCATAACCAGTACGCTATGTTACTGCAGATCTCAAATGTGTTTAGTGACATTTATGTCTAATGCTCTGAAATTAAGGTGATGACAAATTTATCGTGTTCAACAAAGAAAGTATCTCAGTCTGTGGCTAAACGCCTTTATGCTTCATGTGTAGGCTACCCTGACATTATTGTATAAGAACCAAAATTAAGAGGTTTTTGATGCAATTTCAATTAATGTATTGTGCTTTTTAAAAATAAATAGATTTATTTTTCGGCGCACAGGGAAACATCAGTAGGCTACTGTACAGCTCTAATCAGTGTTTTTCATGACGCTGCTGGAGCAGAATAGCAACTTGTTCACCAAGAAAAGCAAGCAGTCGGCACAATCTTTGGGATGATAGGGTCTCTAGCTGTTGCATTGCTTTTCTCCTTTCAGTTGCTTTGAACGTTCGCTTGTATTTCCGAGGTCTGAGCCAGGCAAGCCTTTATTACTTGACAATCATTTCCTTGTCAGTCGTCACACAAAAAAAAGGTATCATTGCTACCGTGTAGTATTTATGGAAACTTGAGCGAGGCTGATGAAACAGCAACAAATGCGAGAGGATTGCGTTTTGTCCCCCTACCAGGCAAGAGGTTATTTATAGTTCATATTTTCCGGTTGTTATTCTCGGGTGCGAAGGGGTGGATTAAATTTACACTACAATACAATTAAAATTTCCATCTATGAAAAGGTTCGCTAGAGACCAGGATTAAAATAGAGAGAGAGCGTGTTCTTTGATCGTGCGCTGCGTGTGTTTCTTGTTGTTTCAAAAATGCCTTTTATAAATGTTTGCACGGGAGCAGGTTGCTTATGACACGGTAATTAATGACGAGGCAGATAGACTATGTCTGCTTTTTATTGTGGATACAGTGCTTGTGTCTACTGCACGTTCCTGTTGCCAAGGGCTTCGATGTTGAACGGGCGAAAGAAAATAACACGGAGGATTGCTGGCGTGATGTGGACACGATTTGAGTACATGGCTGAACCGCACACTTTCCTGAATGTAAATGTGTAACACCCTGAGGAGACGCCCGAGTTATGTCAGGAGAATAACTCGTCTCTGGTTGAAGTAGGCCTACTAATGTGTTTTACCTGGCCAATGATAATTTGGAACTGTCACAGTCAAGGCAACGGAGAAAGGTTACCATAAGCCGTTTTTAAAGTAGGCCTACCTTAGTTGCCAAATACCGATCAATAGATGTAACCTCTCTGACACGCACAATAGGCTACCTCTAATTTGCTGCTTTTACTCTGATATATATATTGCTCTCCAAGTGTCAGAGTCATTTGGAATTTCCATGATTGCTGAAGACACACTCCACCCTGAAGCAGATTTATTTTCACACATGCTGGAAGAGGTGTCTGTAATCCCTCCCCACCCTGTCATTGTTTATTCTTGCGCGCCGTGTGAATTTGAGCAGAGACTGTAAAAACAGGTCCCGGTTTCAGAGCCGTTCACTGGCTCTTACTGAGTTCGATCTGATCATAGCCCAAGAGCGGTCATTTTCCAGACCGACAATGAGACTTTGTGTGACTTGTGTCCATTAGCAACCAGAGATCACCAGTAAGGGCTAAATAAGCATCACATTCTTTTGACTCACTTTCGAAACGTTTTAAAGTTGCGTGTCTGAAAAAAATGAGAAATGGAAAGGATCATTTTCTTAATAACTTTGTTTAGTCTAACATTCTTCTTTGAAACAATCACTGAAACAAGCAATGCAATTCTCAGCCCCACTGAAGAAACAGCCCAAAAATATTACACTGCCCAAAATCTGGATCTTATTATTCTGTTTTTATTGTACATAACTGATACAGCATTTTTGTTGTTTGTCAGTCATGTTCATCATTACATGCCCTTTGAGTGGAAAAACTGTGACAAGCTTCTTGTGAACATGTTTATTGACTTAAGAATGTAAGCAGTCAACATTCTTTTTTTCTACATATGCCTCACAAGTGAACAGCGGCCTGGTTTCTGTCCATCTGTTGTGTAGGCTAACATTCTCACAGAATTAAGCCTACCAGCCATGACACCTGTGATTAATCAGGAAGAGACACTCATCATTGTATGTTTAATATTGCTTGTCTTTTTGTGTCATTTTGAATGTGTAATTTTCAAATAGCGTGAGTGTGTGTGTGTGTGTGTGTGTGTGTGTGTGTGTGTGTGTGTGTGTGTGTATGTGTGTTTCTCTCTAGCACAAAGTCATAGCCCCTTTTACTTGTGCCACTCAGTTTAATGTATTTAATGCGATCACACGGGAATAGTTTTTATGACACCAAAACTTGAATGAAACAGAAGATTAAGTTTAGCTTTTTCTTGATCACCTGTACATATACACTATGTACAAAGATGAATGCAAACTTTCCAATTATGATTAAATCTTGTATTCCTCACGAAGTAGTAATGCTATCAAAAGGCATAGACAATTTCAAAGTTGATTAAAAAAAAATAGTCTCAGGTCTAAAAGCCTGCCAAGGGACCAAGAGAAGACAAGTTCAAGCAGACAGAAATAGAAAGTCTGGGAATGCTCTCTCTCTCTCTCTCTCTCTCTCTCTCTCTCTCTCTCTCTCTCTCTCTCTCTCTCTCTCTCTCTCTCTCTCTCTCAATTCAACTCCATTTTTCATTTTTACATTTTATTTTCAAACACTAATAACAATCTATATGGCAAATTCATCCATTCATTAATTGTCTGTACCCTTAAACATGAGGGGGAAAAGCTGTATGAAAGAGCGCTTGCACACGTGAGAAAACTACATACTTTTATTCTAATGCCATGATTATTATTTAAACTAGTTTTATTTACAATTTAACAGTAGCAAACTTGCCAGGAAGAAGACTGAAGAAGAAGATGGCGAAAGAGGCAAAGAAGAACCCTAGTTCTAGTTCACAGTTCAAGAACTGCAGAGTTTTACCACTTCTATACTAAACAGGTTCTTTGCAAGGGTCACGCAAAGAAAGCAAGCCCTTATTAAGAGCAACTAAGAGGTGTGCTATGGTCAGATAAGACCAAAATGGAATCTTTTGGCCATGCACACCATCGGTATGTTTGGCATCAAAAGAGGGATGCATACAAGGAGAAGCACCTCATACCTATCGTAAAATATTGTGGACTTTGATACTTTTGGGATGTTTTGCTCTCAGTGATCAAGGGGCTGTTGTTACGATTAATGGCATAATAAATTCCATGAAATACCAGGACATTTTAACCAAAAACCTGGTTGCCTCTGAAAAGACGCTGAGTCTTGGCCATCGGCGAACCATCGGCAAAATAAATAGTTCTATGAAAACAAAATAAATGTTTTCCAGTGGATATCTCAGTCTCAAGAATCTTGAAAGGTTCTGGAAGAATGATTCAATATCCCTCCAAATCTGTTCTCCAACCTTATCAATTCATTTGTAGAAAAGGCTCACTACCTTTATCTTTGCCAGGGGAGATAGGAGGGCCAATAATTATGAAACCTATTCTTATTTTTTTCTTAAATAAAATTGTCATTTGAAAAATGGAACGAAATTGGAACTCTGGTGCAAACCTACCACAGTGCATCACCCTTCTCAACAGTGTCCCTACTTCCAAGCGCAAGATCAATTGAAGGTAACATCATGATAACAATGAATGTGTTTATAGAGCACATTCCAGGCCACCGACGATTCAAAGTGCTGTACATAATAAAACAATACAATTAAATATGTATTTAATGTGTCTCTGCACAATGTTATGGGGATGCTTCTCAGCAACAGGGGCTGGGAAGCTTGTCAAGACTGAGGTGAAAATGGATGGAAAGAAGTGCAGGCAAACCTCCCTGTTTTCATACATGAGGGGACAGGATATATTAAACTGTTCTAGCACAGATGAACAGGTAGCACATTCTCAAACAAAAGCAGAAGATCTAGATTATTTAAAGCCAGGATCAGTTAACATAAGAGCGCCATCTGGAGACATGATAAGAGCTCATCAGTTGCAAGAGACTTCACAGAATGCTAAAGTGTGTGTCCATTAAAAAGTTAAAGCAGTCTAAAGTGTGTGGCCATTAAAAAGTTAAAGCAGTCTAAAGTGTGTGGCCATTAAAAGGTGTTTCTTGGTCCCAATTAAATATCTTTGACCAAAAACGTTTTGGGTGCATGAATTAAATACGGTTAGTCATTTTGGAATTAATGAAAAATTTGACCTCAGCATGTTCTTTGATTGAATATAAATTTGATAAATTTATTTGTATATAGGCTACTATATTGTTTTTTCTTCTGTCCTCTTCTTTACATATTGATATTCTCTCTTGGTTTTACTATAGGTGCAGATGAGTTGCAATTAGCAATTATAACAAGAGGAATCTTATTGGAGTAATTGCCAGTTATTGCAATTACAGAAATTTGGCAATGCCCTATTTAAGGCATGTTTTTGAAACATTAAATCATAGTCCGAAAATTTCACATGTAGCGAACACAAATAAAACATCTTCCAAATGAGCACTGATAATATCTATTTCAGTCTGGTAAAGACATAAAACTGGGGAAAAAATGTACTGTTCAACAGGACAATGACCCAAAGTGCAAGATCACTGGAGGTACACTGGAGTGACAAGACAAGAGTGGGCCTGTCAAATTCTGCCTTAACCCAATATAAAATAGGTGGCTAGACTTGAAAATTGATGTCCATCAATAATCAATAAAACACTGAGCTTTGAGCAAGTTCCATTTTTGATATTTTTATAAAATTAAAAATGCGTTAAACATACTATATACAGTATGTAGGCTTCACTGCAAAACAATTTTGTCTTAAATGTTTTAGTCTTAGAAAAATCTTTAAAATATTATTTTTTTCCTCAAGTGGAAAATATTATTTGTTTTAAGTTGCTTTTTGACAAGTGAAATTATCTTACCCCACTGGCAAATCCTGAAATGAGTAAAACTATCTCACCCCATTGCCAATTTTTTTGTCTTATTTAGCAAAACAGTAACAGAGATAACATTCTAAAGTCTAAATATAAGATTGAAATGCTTGTTAAGGTTTGTTTTTGCTGTGTTTACAGGGTTCTGAATTGAAACAGACCAGAACCCACAGACCAGTCAGATGAGTGATTTTGAGCATGATCTAACATGTAACAGTTCATGAGAAGATGAATAGCACCAGTTTCATTCTGATGAGAAGGATATTGGGTGTGATTGGTGAAGAAGAAAAAAACTAGCCAGTTGATGTCAAGCAGAGCTCAATCAAAGTGAGATCGCAGGCAAGCTAATTGTATTTCAATTATGGCCAAAGGTTGGTCAGCTGAATGTAACCCGGTAGTTTAAGATAAGCATCAACTTGTAAACTCATCATCCACTGTTTGCATGGTTCTCTTCAGACTGTACAGTAGTGCGGAGTATGCGGTTGCAATGTGAACAGTGTGTGTGATCCATTGAGAACTTTAATCGGCAGTGGTACACAATTTAAGCAACACAGTGTGATGGGATCTCAGGTTTTACATCAGAAAAGAGATTAGCCTGGAGCTGCATCATTAACCTTACTAGTACTTACTACTCGTACATGTACTTACTCGCCATGTATGACATCCATATGGACAGGCCATCCTTCAGCATTAGCTTACTCTTTACAACACTATGGTGATGCAAAACGCACATGAGCAAGCCTCCTTTCTGACATGGGGTTAGTTCTAACCTGTTGATGTTGCGTTTCACTTCATTTTGGGGGACTGGGCTAAATGCTTTAATTAAAAGGCCTGTCGCTATATTTTGTGTCACAATCGATTTGTAGCGTCGTGGATGCAGATGCGCTGACAGACTGTCATGAGTGGGGTTTCTGGAGCGGCTCTGTCATCGCTCTACCATAATGCCCGAGGAAACAAGATGGAACATGTGTGACTGAGGCTGAATGTTGCGACCAATTGCAAATAGAACAAACGTTTAGGAGAGCAGGTGATAGGAGCCTCCACAGGAAGCCAATGGACAACCAGAAAACCTCCTGCTCTGCAAGGTAGTGCAATTCAACTCCCTCTGTTAAACGCTTCAATAAATGTCTGGATCCCCAGACATGATGACACACCCTGCTACACGTGGTAATTGGAAGCTATTTTGTTGGTTGCTATGCACCGTAGAGGATGTCAGAGTCAAGCAATGACACAAGTCTGGAGCAGACAACTAAAATGTGTTTTTCTAAGACAGACGAGAAAGGTGTAAAGGTGGGTGGTGATAAATGAAACAGTTGAAATGATAGTAATGCAGTAATAACTTAAACAGAAGGTGCAGACAGAAGCTCAGCTGGTTGAATAGCACAACAGTGGATATCTCATCAGTCTCAAGAATCTTGAAAGGTTCTTCATGGAAGAATGATTTTTTTTCAGATCTTTTGTTAACAGCCAGAATTATCCACTTGGTGTACTCTAATCACTTTCCAAATGCACGATCATAATCTAAAATAACTATGTTTCAGTTAGAGAGGCTGATCATTTGTAATAAGAAGCCAGACTCAGGGGTGGTCTGAATTGTGTGCATGTGATTGTTACTAGCCCCCGAAATTTGGTTTGCAAGTCATCACAATCCCCCACTATTGGTACCCTGCAGAAGTTGCTCTTGCATTAGAAAAATGTGAAAGTCCTGTGGAGAAAAGTTTGACCAATCAAACAATCAATCCTACAGTCACCCAATCAGTCAATCAATCAATCAATCAATCAATCAATCAATCAATCAATCAATATTTAATAACATCACATAATGCTTTTAAATAAAAACTAAGAGGTGGTTACAAAGATGTAGGTTATATAATTGAAGTAAATAACAGCAAACTCAAACAGAATTGTGTGTAATCAAACAAGCACTCACAGTAAAATTGGCAGTGTACATTAAACACCCTATCGGTGTTAAATGTAAATCAGCAGTGTGAGATTTACACCGCCATTTTTGCTGTGCATTAAATCAAGATCAGAAAGATGCAGAATGAAGAAAGCAGGAAAAAAGACTAAAGCTGGATTACCAGAAAAGCGAGGATAATTCAAAACAAAACATAAATCAGAACATAGAACACATAAATAAAACATATAACACAAATTAGTAGCAGAGGAAGTAACTACTAGCACTAAATTACCTATTTACAGAAGAGTAAAATTCAGGTTCAGAAAGTAAAAGTCCTCCCCAGTATTTTGTTCCAATCACCTGGAGTTGCTAATTCGCACAATGCTTCAGTCAGGAGGTAAAACTAATTAGTGAAATCACATGGCTGAGTTCATAGGCGGAAGAAACACACGGCAGGACATTTACTTTCTGACCCCTGTACTTTCCACCTTTACTTATTTATCATCTCAGAAGTGGCCATGCTTAGGAAAAAGTGTTTTGGCAGAATATCACCCTGCGACCTCCTAAAACATACAATGTATTGGACAGTTACAGGTAAACCATCATTGCAAGTTGATGGTGTTCATGGATATTTGCATCAGCCTTGCACGGTATTGCAGTGGCACCTATTGGCTATTTTGTTAAACACATGTATGTGTTATTTTAAAAACATGTCTCTTCAAGTATTGTCTTATTTAAGTCCTTGTTGATCTAAATGGTTCTGTATTGTAACTTACATTTGAACATTTACAGGAAAACCATAACATGCTTATAATAAGATCTCGCTGTTACATTACCAGACTGCGTATAGGTAGCAAGCCAGTATCAGTTAGCCTAACATTAGTATCATGTAGTAGAGGGAGAAATTGGGTGTTTTCAAGACCAGGCTGGATATGGTGCTGGATATGATCTAGTTTGTAGGGGAGCGCTAGGTACCCTTTAGTGGTAGAAAAATGGCGAGCATTTTTGGGCTGAATGGGCTGTTCTCGTCATTAAGTTATGTTATGTTATTAATGTGTACGCCTTTCATGATTCCAAAATGAAAATGGAGACAGCTCCAGAGAGCTCCTTAAGTAGAAAAGGCCATAATTTCAATGACCTAAATCTATCAGAAAAAATCGTTCACTGAGATAGTTCACTTAGAGTTTTTATTATTATTTATGTTATTTCAGTTTTAGTGTACATACAGTCAGTTTTTGTGTGTGTGTGATATGCAATATGTAGATATGTACATAATTTTTTGACGAACTGGCTGCTTTATAATGGCTGGTGGAGGGGTATTGGTGGTTTGTGGTCTAAAGCAAAGAAATGCACTTAGGCCTAACTCCAAAGTATAGGCCTAGTTTGCACAACTTCTATAGGCCAATAGAAAGCATACACTAAAACTGGAAAAGATAAAATAATAATAATAATAATATAATTTTTAATAAGGGAACTTTATTTGTTTACTTTAATAAAGGAACTATCCTTTTAATATGCTGCATTCCCTGGGGGGACTGGACCCAAATGCAAGACTCAGAGGAAAACGGCTCAGGGGAAAACTCCGCCAGGGAGTACATTTAAAAAAAACAGGCAGGGGCAAGACAGGAAACGGGCCATGAAGACAAACAGACAGGAGACGGGCCGGGAACGACTCGACTGGACTCGAACTGGTGCGGAGCGCCAGGGTCAGGAACAGGTGCGGGCGTCGCGGTCAGAAACAGGTGTGGGGCGCCGCGAACAAGAGCAGGCGCTCAGCCTGGGTGTCAGGAATAGGTGCGGGGGACCGCGAATGGCACGAGGGCACGTGGTCAGAGCCAGGCGCTCAGCCTGGGGTTCAGGCACTCAGTCTGGGGGTCAGGAACAGGTGTGGGGGACCGCGGATGGCGCGAGGGCACGTGATCAGAGCCAGGTGCTCAGCCTGGTGGTCAGAAAAAGGTGCGGGGGATCGCGAATGGCGCAAGGGCGTGTGGTCAGAACCAGGCACTCAGCCTGGGGTACAGGCGCTCAGCCTGGGGGTCAGAAAAAGGAGCGGGAGACCACGGATGGCGCGAAGGCGTGCGGTCAGCGCCAGGTGCTCAGCCTGGGGTTCAGGCGCTCAGCCTGGGGGTCACTTTCAAAACTACAACAATGTGTCCTCAGTTTCCAAAAGATTACTGAGTGTTGTTTAAAGGAAAGGTGATGTAACACAGTGGTAAACATGACCCTGCATCACATTTAGAATGAGCGTATATTTACAAAAAAACAATTAAGTTGATTAGTTAAAACATTAAATATCTTGTCTTTTTTTCAATTGAATACAGGTCAAAAAGGATTAGCAAATCATTGCTTTCTGTTTTTATTAGCATTTTATACACTGTCCCAGCTTTTTTGGAATTGAATTGTACATTGATACACTTGAATATTTAATATGTATTTGTTTAAATTATTGAGTGAATATGTGTTAATGCTTGTTAGAGACAAAAAGAAACAGGGGGGAAAAAATCTAAGCAAAGGGAGAGGCTCCATTTACAAATCAATGAGCTAGAAAAAGTTATGAAAAAACAGAAAAAAGAAAGAGATTGCTTTGGTTGCTGATTAAATTAGGTTCTACAAGATCACAAGCAGCATACTTGAAGCTATTTCCCAAAACTGATTTTAACACCTATCAATATAAAACAATATTTTAATGGAAAGAGAAAATAGTGGATGAATAAGCATGCAACATATTGTATCCCATAAAAATATTAATAGATTGGCAACCCTTTCAAAGATATAGAGCAGAGCCTGGAAACATTTTATTGTTGTACATTTGATAGACTATGAATGTAAAACAATTTTTTTACAAAAAGTAAATACTGAATTATTGATCAAATAAGAACTCATTGTATATTATAAAATGCTGTGTTTATCTCATTAATGCATTACTAGACATTATTATAATGTAGATACCAATATGTCCATAATAGGGTTGACAGGGTTGAAAAGTCAAGAAAAACGGATTTTGGTTTGAGTATAATAACATTCTGAGATGGCACAGCCATTTCTGAAATGTTATCATGTTATAATTTTTTAAATTTCTTTATCTATTTTTGTCTGTCTTTGTTAGTCTCTTGTGTTAACACTGTATTTTAGCTTTTTTGAGTAGAGACCTAGTATAGACCCTTTTGGGTCTCTTGTCTCTACTATACACTTTTCTTTTTGTTTCTTGTTGTTTGTCTTTTGTGTTCCTAATTGTGCTAAACAACAAACAACAAAAAAGAATGTCCCTTATTCAATTTGGTGCCAAAAATATCAAAATTAAAATAAAAAAAAATTCAAACTTGAAAACGTTCTGAAATGCTGAAATGACCGTGATATTGACTGCAGAGTGCAGACCTGCCAATTAAAACCGAAAATATCACACTAAACTAAACCAAATAACCAAAAAATCCAAAAAATCTTGTCCACGAATATGAATTCCTTCTTGGGTTAAATTGAACTGTAAAATCTTTAAAAGCCCTAGAACCGATAATCTCGGGGAATTGAAGAGTAGCCTAATATTATATTGGAGAGTGTTGCATTCTATCACCGCCAGAGGGTGATGTGTTCGCAACACATCGGACTGCAGTCTTTGTCCGTTCAGTTTCATAAATCAAATGCAGAACTCAGACAGTCAGGTTTAAATCAGGACCTTTAATCTACTGTAGAGAACATGATCATAGTGATTGTTTGTTGAATATGGCTCTGTCGGGAGGGCTAAGATGCTGTCAAAAGGTTTTCGCCTGGATACCTGTCGTTATAATTACATCTGTGGCGCTGTGGTCGTATTACGCGTATGTCTTTGAGCTATGTTTATGTAAGTAGCCTGATGTGTTTGGTTGATTTTGTATTTTGTTTTGTGTGACTGTTGGTGGTATCCGGCGAGTTAGCCTATTCTATTAACATTTGAAGTCATCTATCTTAGGAAAGGATCCGATTGAATTTTGCTACTAGTTTAGCTATCTAATCTTGGTTAGAAAACACGTTTCCCGAGACGGTGGTGGTCATTGCTAGCTATATTTAATTATTGTTATTGTTGTTAGGTAGCTAACTAACGTTAACGTTAGCTATGTGTATTTTAAAAATGCTTAGGCTACCTGCCAGGTTATCTGGTAATGTAGTTAATGTATATCATAGCTAACGTTAGCTTGCTAGCTATGGTAACGTTAAATACTGCGGTGCGTAACTTCGCTTCCAAACGTTACCTAAGTTTCATTAGCTGACGTTACACCGGTGAAAATGCCACCTGCGGTAAAGTGGCAAGTAGAATTGCCTAACTGTATATCCGCATTAGCTTGTTATAATTGTATTTAAAATTATTGCATAAAGTTTGACATTTTAGATATGGGTTATATTAACGTTGCCTATGCCTATCTATCATTTAACGTCAGCTGATGCTTGTTACGTAAACTAATGTTTTTTTTTTTTTTTTTTTTTTTTTTTTTGTAGCCTAGCTAACGCTACTTAATAGAATTTTGATGAGATTAGCTAGTTGATTGCTAATGTTATAAGCCTAAAGATTTTTTTGAGAAAGTGCATCTAATTTTTTATTTTTTTTTAGTTACTCTCAGCAACACACTGGAAAAGGGTAAGCTGCCGGAAAAAGCGTTTGTTGTTACTGTCAGCTGAGTTATCTAATTTCCTACAAGATGGCATTGAAATATACAGCTCTGGGAAAAATTAAGAGACCACTGCAAAATGATCAGTTGTCTCGTTGTTATTTTGGTTCTGTACTCTAGCACTTTGAAAGGATACAATGACAATGAGGTTGAAGTGCAGACTGTCAGCTTTAATTTGAGGGTATTTTCATCCATATCGGATGAACCGTTTAGAAATGATAGAACCTTTTGTACATAGTCCCCCCCCCCCCATTTTTGGGCATCAAAAAATATTGGACAATTTAACATGATGTAGAACAGCTAAATCTAGTCTCACCCCCCAGTGTTTTTGCTGGATATGCCACCAGTTTTTGACAGTCTGCACTTCAACTGCATTGTCATTGTATCCTTTCAAACTCAAAGTGCTAGAGTACAGAACCAAAATAACAATGAGACAACTGATAATTTTGCAATAATGTTTAATTACAATAATTTTTTGTATATGAAATTGTCATACTCAGCACTGTCCCTTCAATGGCAAGCAGAGCATATTATCTTTTATTCCACTCCTGTTATTGATGCCTTTAGTTTTTCGAGAAATGTAACATGTCTTTACGTTGGCAACAGTTACGTTTATAATCTGTGCGGTTGTGTCTGCAGTGGCCTATCTTCTGGTGTTCCATGTTTGCTTTGTGATGTTCTCTTGGACCTACTGGAAATCCATTTTCACACCACCAACCCCACCCACCAAGAAGGTAAGAGAGGGCTACAACATCTCGGTCATAGTTTTTTGTGTGTAAGATTCATTCAAAGCAAATGTGGTGAATATCAGTATACAGAGCATTTGACCAAAACAAGGTCTCTGAAAATGCTTTAGGATGAATGTATAATGCTGCCAGGCCCACATCAACTTTATTTGAACAGACATGCTGTATGTTAGAGATACACTCGGGCATGGCACAATGAGACATTTTGCTGTTAGCTTAAGTAAAAGCACCGTCTTGTATTTCCACCTCTCATATTGCTGATATCGGACTGTGTTTCCTGTCCGTTACTGATTAACCAGGTCTGTTCACCCTGTTGTCCTAGTTTCAGCTTTCCTACACGGACAAAGAGCGGTATGAGATGGAGGAGAGGCCGGATGCGCAGAAACAGATCCTAATGGAGATAGCCAAGAAGCTTCCCATCTTCACACGTGCTGCGTCCGGAGGTAAGCCACACAGAAAGACCCTCTTGCATGAAACCCACACCACACTGGTTGGTAGGGGCACCCCAATGCAGGTAATCTTAGAGCTTTCTCCGGGTGAAGATAACCACTCCCATACAGCAACAAACCTTGGGGCAGAATTGCTGGCAGTTGCATTGTTTTTAGTAACCCAACAAATGCGAGGTAGCATTTGGTAAGTGGCTTTGCCTGGCTTTATGCCCTTTCTTACCGCTTACAAATAACTAGCATAGCTTGGATCCAGTCAGATGGAAATGCAAGTACCATCTCAATTCAAAATCACGTATATTGACATTTTGTCACATCTTTCTTTTTCGAGCATTGGTCACTCTTTTTACAATGGGGCATATTTAGATACAGGTTCAATTTATCTCAAACAAATCGAGTTTAATAATAGTTTAATAATAATTTAAAAATTGTGAAAGCGAGTGTGAAAGTTGAAATTTGTTTGCCAAAATTTAAATATATTTTGTTGCATGCTATTTGAACTTGTAGAATTGACCTCCCGCGCATACCGATTCTACGTGTACCCAAATTTTTGTTTCCAGTGCTGTGTGGCTCACCTTTATAAGCTGACATGGAAAATCCAAATCGAAAGCCTGTTGCAATGGCTGATTATTCATCAGACTATTACGAGGATGTTGAGTGTCTTCACTTTGATGGCCACTTATATTTATTTGAAGCGGAATAGCACAGACGAAGTGCTAAATCAAATTGAAGAGGATAGAAGGAGAACGAAGGCTGAGACGGAAAGGCAAGACGTAGAGGGATCAGAGCATCCCGGAATACAGTGGACTTCAGGAGACTGGTGGTGTTGCTGCGGCAACTGCAAACCTATGCTTACACGCCACTTTAACAATAGATTTTTGTGCACACAGAATAGGTAAGTAGCGTAGATCAATTCAGCAAGTTCAAAGGGCATGCAACAAAATATTTTGTAATTTTAATTTTGGCAAATAAATTTCAACTGTCACTGATGGGTCCAAGTATAAATAAATTAAACAGAATTATCCTTTAAGCAAATCATACGAATGATAACCGATTTAGCTGTGGTCTTGCTATTACAATCGACATATAGTGGGGTGCAAAGGTTTGAGCACCCTTGGTCAAAATGCCTTTTACAATTAATATCTAAGTGAACAGAAGCTAACCTGACCTCTAAATGGTACAAAGTTAAACATGAGACATTTCTTCAAATTTTAAAGCAAGATTGCTTTTTATTATATTTTTTGTACAGTTTCAAAGTAATACAAAATGGAAAAAGGCCCTGTGCAAAAGTTTGGGAACCCTTTTGGATTATTCATTGTTACTTTTTTAAGGCCCAGGCCCCTGTGATTTACTTGTCAGGGCTTCAATGGGTCAGGTGAATATATTTCCACGGCTGAACTATTTATTCTGAAGAAACTCCATGCCTTCTAAAGCATCCGACTGCGGTGGCTGCCGGAAATACAGTAGATATGGATATGGATGGTGGATTTTTTTATAGCCCTTTTTACTCATCTTTACCAGGGGTACCAACTAATTTGAGCACGTCTGTATGTCTGGTGTTAACAACCATGGGTTCCTCTAAACAGTTGTGCAATAATTTCAGACTCAAGATTCACTTACACCAGTGATTTTCAACCACTGCGGCACACTAGTGTGCCGTGAGAGATCGTCAGGTGTGCCGTGGGAAATGATCCAACTTCACTTAATTAGTAACACTTTTGGTTGGTGGTGTGACTCAGGATTTTTTTTTTATGTAAAAAATGTGCCTTTGCTCAAAAAAGGTTGAAAAACACTGACTTACACCAACAAGGAGAAAGCTACAAAAACTCTCTATTTCCACTGTCAGAAACATTATCAGAAAATGGAAGATAAATGGAACACTTGATGTCAAGGCAAGATACGGAAGACCAAGAACATTTTCAGATAGAATGGCCTGAGACCTGGTGAGAAATGCTCAGAAGAACCCACACATCACCGCAAAAGAGCTGCAAAAAGAGTAGCAGACACAGGTCTAGTTGTTCATAGGACAACAATACAACTTACTTTAAACAACAAAGACCTACATGGCAGAGAAAGAAGCCTTTAAGCATCTGAAGTATGCAAAAGAAAACCTTGAGAAGCCTGAAGCCTTTTGGAACAATGTGCTTTACTGACAAAACCAAAATGGAACTTTTTGGCCACAACCAAAGAAGGTATGTTTGGAGAAAAAAAGGGTGAAGCATTTGTAGAGAAGAACACCTTGCCAACTGTTAAGCATGGAGGTGGATCCATTATGCTTTGTGGTTGTGTGGCAGTTGGGGGCACGGGAAATATTGTGCAGGTGGAATTAAGAATGGATTCCACCAAATGTTAAGAAATTCTCAAGGCTAATGTTCGAAGGTCAGTCCAGACATTGAAGTTGAAGAGAGGTTGGGTATTCCAGCAAGATAATGATCCGAAGCATACCTCAAATTCAACCATGAAGTACCTCCAGGAAAGACGGATGAAGGTTTTGGAATGGCCACCAGAGTTCCCAGACTTGAATATTATTGAAAATTTGTGGAGAGATCTCAAACAAGGAGGCTGAAGAATGTTTCCGAGATAGAGATGTTCTGCCAAGAAGAATGGGGGGAAAATTCCAAAAGCAAGAATTGAAAGACTTAGTTGGCTCCAGGAAGCGTTTGCAAGCTGTTATAGTTTCCCTAGGAGGAATTACAAAGTACCAACTGACAGGGTTTCCAAGCGTTTGCACGGGGCCTTTTTCATTTTAAAATTATTTTTAAACTATGATGTAGTCTACAATTTTTTAAATGAAAGATTTTAATAAAAAGTAATCTTGATTTTAAATTTGAAGAAATGTGCCGTTTAACTTTGTAGCATTTACAGGTCAGGTTAGTTTCTGTTCACATAGATATTAATTGTAAAAGGCATGCTTTGTTCACATGGAGATATTAATTGTAAAAGGCATTTTGACCAAGGGTGCCCAAATTTTTGCACCCCACTGTACTCCCTATGTAGGTGATTGTTTACTTGTCGTAAATAAGCTTTCCCTCCGGATCAGCTTTCTGTAATACCTGCCCTGGATTAAAATATCGCTGTTTAGTCAGACCACCCTTCCAACTGATCTTGAAGTAACTCAACAGTCTGCAACTTGACAATATAGCAGGGACCATCACCAACTCCAAGACTGATCTCTGGGAGTGTGTTTGAAGAGTCAGAGCTGGAAGAGCTTGCCTTGTTCGGGGTTCAGCAAATATTATTATTGTGCTTTGGAAATGTATGGATGTGCATCAGTAATGTGTCTGAAGGGGGACCTGTGTGCACATAGGCATTGTAGCTGAGTCTCTATGTAAGTGTATGTGCATGTGCTGCATATGTATGTGCGTGCATGTGCTGCATATGTATGTGCGTGCATGCATGCATGCATGTATTATACGCGTCTGTGTATTATATGTATATGTACTATGGCTGTGTGTATTGAAAGCTCAGGCCTGTGGCCCCTTTGTGAGCAGCAGGATGAGAGCTCAGGCCTGTGGCTTCTTTGTGAGCAGCAGGATGAGAGCGGCGGATAAGTGATGAGTAGAGGACGGCATGGCCCTCCTTTGGCAGCTGACCGCCCCTCTGTTTCCAGCTATCAGGTTCTGCGATCGCTGCCAGGTGATAAAGCCGGACCGCTGCCACCACTGCTCCGTTTGCGAAACGTGAGTCCTTCCTCCCTCGCTCCCCCGTCCGCCAGCTCCCTTCTCAGCTGCCCTCCCTCCGGATAGGGGTCTGGAAAGCGGATCTCTTCCGCGCTGCTTACGTGTGGTAATTAGAAGGTGCGGTCGGGCAGGAACACAGTGTTTTAAGTGGAGCAAAGCATAAGAAATCAAGGGGAGGTGTTCATGTCCGCTACGCAAGGTTGGCCACTTTCTGCTGAATCTGTTTTGGGTTATGCCCGGTTGAGTCTGAAGAAGAGAGACTGGTTAAACAATTGCAGTATCAAATGAGCCTCAAACCATCACTCTGCTGCCAGATATGCAGTAGATATGGATGGATCACTTTAAGGGTTGTTTCTCCTGACTAATTGTCCTATTCAACTATTGAAAAATAAGTCAGGAGAAACAACCCTTTAAATGATCCATCCATATATATTGCATATCTGGCAGCAGAGTGATGGTTTGAGGCTCATTTGATACTTCAGACCCTTGATGACTTGCAGCCATTTAGCCAACCATGTATTCCATACTGTTCCAGTGTAATTTACAGCTAAATCTAGTCCCACCCCCCAATTCCCATAGAGATCCATTCAAATGCAGAAACATTATAGTATCACTTGTAAGAGTATCTGAAAATAAGATATCAAGAGTCTTTTGATGTTGTTGGGTCACAGACATCAGGAAGTCATGGCATGCAAAGGATATGCAACCAGATATTAAATATGATGACTTTATTTTAATTTATGTTAATTACTTTTGGTGCCCTAAAATGGGGAGGGGGACTATGTGTGGCTAAGATGGCTACAATTGCTAGAAAATGTAGAAAAGTACAAATGAAATAGAAATAGTAGTTTGTAACATTATCAATGTCTTGACTACCTTGGTGAATGGAAGTATCAATCTCTTTCAAAAACATAAAAATCTCAGTGATTCCAAACTTTTGAACGCTAGTGTATATCCTAACAGACATACTAGATAGACATTGAGAGGTACAGCAGTGATTTGTTCATTTGTTTCACCTCTGTAAGGACTCAGTGGCTTTTTCCTCGAGTTCACTCCTCTTACAAAGGCCTGAGTTTGGCCCATTCTGGAGTCATTCTTTGTGCCACTGACATGGGGAGATTTCAGCACTGGCCAAAACTCCCAAAGACACTTGTGGTGCCATGAACAAAGGAGCACAGAAAGTCATTTGTCATATGATAGCTCAATTTATAATGGGCTTTTTGTTCCCTGTGCCTGTTAGCCCTGTCTTTTTGGCACTCTCATGGTAAGTCCAGTCATTGGGACACTCCCTCTGCAATGTAGCGCCCTCTGCTGGCACCGTTTCTGGGATGGGGGTGTATTCTGCACACTGATTCCGTACGAGCCAAAACAACATGTAGCTGTTGTTTTGGCTCGTATGGAATCAGTGTGCAGAATGCACCCCCATCGTGCTTAAACAATGCTCACCACACGTGAGCTGACATCTTGAAAAGGAGGGAATTAAATTGTGAATTATTGTGAGGTCTGATTATTTGTGTATATACAGTATATATAAGGAATTGTTAAGCTACTGAAATTCAAGAAAAGATGCATAAACTAACAAATTTGCTTTATTTTCTGTTTATTGTAGGTGTGTCTTGAAAATGGATCATCACTGTCCATGGTAGGTGTTCATTATTCCGTCTTTTTAATCTTGCGTTATCGTGGATCCCGAGCCCAGCTGTACACGTTGCAATGTAATATACAGCTGTTGGTTTAGATTAGCACAGGGATTTCCCATAATGCTGAGCTAGTGGTCCTCTCCTCTCTAGGGTGAACAATTGCGTGGGATTCTCCAATTACAAGTTCTTCTTGCTCTTCCTGGTGTACTCCATGGTGTACTGCGTCTACATCGCCGCCACGGTCTTTCAGTATTTCATCAAGTTCTGGGTGGTGAGTTCTGGTCCACACCGCCGCCCTCAGGGTCCGTACCTTGTGCCACCTTACGGGCTTGCGGGCCACAGCTGCACTGTGGACACGGGACCTCATCCACACACTACTACGTATCCTTAGCAGGATGCTGAGGGGGTTTAAGTTGGTCTTTTTAGCTTTTATGTTTTAAAATGTGTGACGGTCTTGCTTAATTTTTTTTGGTTTTGTCTCCCCTTCATTCCTCTCCTATCTTTACCCCCTTCCCTCTTTCTCTCTGGCAGGGGGAGCTGCGGAATGGCCCGGCTAAGTTCCACGTTCTCTTCCTCATGTTTGTGGCACTGATGTTCTTTGTCAGTCTCATGTTCCTGTTTGGGTATCACTGCTGGCTGGTCTCTAAGAACAGGTCCACTCTGGGTAATGGCAGTTCACTCACTTCACTGTATAGCCTAATGTTTTCTTTTAGTACCTTTTGATTAGGTGAAGGGTTTGTTTGTGCTGGCTAATGTGTTGTTCTTTGTAAATCACACACGCCATCAGTGTTAATGCCCTCGGTGTCTGTTATGGTTCACGTGTGGATGCTGATGGTCACTTGCTCCATATACCATTAAATTCATTTTGGCCCGTGTGGTTAAATGTCACATGCTGGTGTCCTAATGTTTCTACCCTTGAGTGATAAGAGTCCTGATACCCTGGTGTGATGTCTATCAGCATTGAATGGCCTCCCGGGAAGTGCCTTAGGTGATTGTCATTAGCAGTGCCCTGGAATTGGCTTAATTTTCCATCAGCCGCACAGTTGCCTCTCTCACCTCTGAAAGCACACCCTGACCCTCCGCAGGGGGATTAGAGGAAAGATCCACTACCCTGACATCACTGCGGTGCGCCCAGGGAAAACTCATTCCTTCATCTTCCAACAACCTAGTTACCTGCCTGTATCACATGACATGTGATTAACTGTAACACCAGAAAGTGTTATTGTCATTGCTGTCTCTGTTCCTTCCTGGTATGACCTAACGAGTTCTAGCCTCAATTTCAGTTATTGAACCTGCCGAGTTACCGTTGCTATTTAAATTGTAGGTACTGAGTACAACCACTTGTACAAAACCTTTCTCCATTGTAGATGTTCTCTTTCAGTTGTAGGCTTTTCACTATTTAAATTGTGTACCTTATAGAGTTCCAATTTCTATTTTAATTGTAGACCCAGTTATTATGTAAAGTATAGACCAGAGGAATTTTCAGTCTTTATTTAACTTGTAGAACCTAAGGAGTTCATCTGTGCTGAGACCAAACCCTGTCTGTACAGAATCTGAGAATTTTAGATTTTTGTATTGTATCTATGGTAACCCGATGTTTGCTTATTTCCCAGAGGCCTTTTCTGCCCCCGTGTTCCAGAACGGCCCTGACAGGAATGGCTTCAACGTTGGATTCCGCAGGAATCTGCAGCAGGTTTTCGGGGAGGACAGGAAGCTTTGGCTCATTCCTGTGTTCACAAGGTAGGTTTGTCTCAGGTTCCCAATTCTGACCGCAAGTCCATCGCGCACCATCACTTGTATAGATCCACATCTGCAGGGCTCCTCAAGATCCACTGTGGACTCGACAGGACATGCGCTGCCTCAACCTCACCTTTTATCGGTGCCTCTAACCCTCTACAGTGGAAAACGTGTGAAAGGCGTAATGAACCAGCCTGTTTCTAGATCTGCAGTGGGCATGGGGTGTAATGAGCCAGCCTGCTTCCAGCTTTACAGGGGAGAAGGGTATAATTAGCTACCCTGGATCCAGCTCTACAATGAGGAAGGTGTATTGTGCCAGTCTGCTTCCAGCTGTACAGTGGGAAAGATATCGAATGAGCCACAAGTCTCACTCTCTTCTTTTTTTAAACCAGCCTGGGTGATGGCCACTTCTTTGCCATGCAGAGCCGGAATGAATCCCGGAATCCCCTCCTAGCCAGCGAAGAGCAGTGGGAAGACGATGGCGGATCAGATGAGGAGAGCTCGGGTGAGTGGAATCTGCTAGCCAGGGCGAGCCAAGGTCCGTGCAAGGGTCATTCAAATAAGCAGCTACTTTAAAAGGGTGTTCTGTGGAGAATTTAAACCCAGGGAATTCTGTTGACCATGCTACACATCATGCTTTGAATGAGACTCATTGACCATGCTTTCCCTGCTATTTATTTTTAAATACTCACTCACTTATTCAGAGAATAATGAAGAATAAAGTATATATCATAATAATAACATAAATAACAATAATATTAATAATAATATCTAGATTAACAATTCCTAAAGAAATTGTAGGTGTGGTTGCTTCGCAGTGGTATCAATTGCTGGAAATGGTATAGAAAGATGGTATGAAGTGGTAATGCGATATAAAGAGATCTAAAGTGAAAAGTGTTAAAAAATATATGGTGATGTATTTTGTGGTAAGTAGTCTAAAGAAATTGGAAGTGATACAAAAAAGTAATGAATTGTGATGAAAGCACAAAAAGGTAATGTCAAATCATCTAGGATACAGTGTTGTAGAGGAAGGCATTGTGATGTCATAAGCAGTGTAATATGTTACAGCATCCACATTCTTTTGCATCGGTTTTCAAAATATGCCCATTGACTCCCATACATGTTTTTGGCAATAAAAGGTCAATTATCTGAAACAGTGCATATGTATAAAGGTAAAAAGTAATAGCAACCTGGAGCGTTTATAAAGGTATATTATGAGGTATGAATGGTGTAGGAGGAGATGGTGGAATAATAAGCAGCATGGAGAGTAACAAAAACGTCACCACTGATGTAGTAGACCCACCTGAATGAGGAATGGAAAATTCACACCGGAAAGCTGGCCACACATAGCCTAGTCCAGAGGGATCACGTGGCCTACAGCCCATCGCCCCATCGCTGGCCTACTCTGTGGACGCCATATACATTTAATCATCTAGTTGCAACTGAGAAGGCCCTATGCAACAGCAGACCCCTTCTGGGGACATTGCCATTGCAGATTATGTGTAGCTTCTTTGCTATCCTCACCATTTTCTGCTATGGAAACGGTAAAGGGCTGTCTGATTAGTCTCAGCATGCCCGTGGCTTGAACCTTGCACTTGGACTCCATGTAATAAACTTGTTACTTGCATGTAGTCACTGGATTGGTGATGTAGTTTGGGAAATGGCCCCTCCCCATTCCTTCCCCATTGTCCCTCAGTGTCATTATAACTTTGGAAACTCAGTGTTTGTTCACTTCTGCATGGTTATTCAGCAGGACTTCCCACCACTGATCTCCGATCAAATTATATCAGTGATTCACATCTTTTTAAATAAATTTTTTTTAAAGGAGGTGTAAAAGTTCCTGCCTGCAAATTGTTCAGAATCATCTAGAAACGATACAGCTCTGGCATCATGCAAAGACCCATTATAAGTTTTTTGTCGTTTTCTAAAGTTCTAGTTCTAAAGTTTAAAATCCCATGTGACAAACTGGAATATTGTTTTGGTAAATAGGGATTGTATTTTATTTGGGGGGTTCAAGGGTTTGTGTGCCACACTGACTTCTGTAAAAAAAGGTGAAAAAATGACAGAAAAGCTAAAGGCATTCATTAATTCCCCTGTGGCTTTCCTGGTTGCTTCGCACACACTAGAAGTTCTGTAATTTGAAGATGAACCTGCCACATGGGTGTCGTACTGGCAGGGCACAAACATTCAATTCGATAGCGCAGCTGGGTTTCGGCTGTCCTGTATAATGTATCTGCGACAAATTGAAAGCATATCACCTTCCTTCTCTTTTGGGAATGAACACTGAGGTCTGATTACTTGTTAAGGGACCGCCAAATGTCACCTGTGAGTGTGGAGAAATGCATGTGAAGGGCACCTCTGTGCTGTGCCCTGTGTTAAGTGGTGTTAATGATTATTTATTTATTTAAATGCATTATGTAAATTAGTGTCGGCTTGCAAAAAGAAACTTGATTATTATTCTCGGTTAGGAAATTGTTTTTCAGCAAAAAAGTGTAATAAAAGAGGAAAAATACCAGGAACAGAAGGCATGATGAGAAAGAAAATTGTAGTGAGGAGGAAGCATGATTGTGGGAATCCAAAATGTCCGTCGGAAGAATTCTCACATCAATCAAGTAAACACTCAAATCTCATTGTGATTGATGTGGTGCGGACTTCTTCTGCCCTCTAGTGGACAGATATTTAATAAAATATTCTGCCTCATTAATGGGGGGTCGTTAAGCAGCAGATGTATTGCAATTCCATGATGGTTTGAAACAAAGCTTCTCGAATCTATGAAGCTACATCAGTTGACCTTTGCATGTTTCCTTCCTTGATAAAGTAGGTGTATTTTGACTTGAAAGAAACCCTTGAATCTGGTGTGTTTATCCAATCATATGCCATTGTATGTCTGTTTCAGGTGTGCAAAGAGACCCTTCAATCACCGTGGAGATTGAGTCATAGCGCAGAAGAATATTCCAGACACAGTGAGTGTTCACGGTAACACCCAGTCAATACACAAGCAGGCAATATGCTGGGAAAGTAATCTTGCTTTACATGGTTGTCATCACTTAAATTCTGGAGATAATGTGGACTGACGCCTTCCTTAGACATAAAAGCTTTAGAACAGGATGGAATGGGTCATAGCCTCACTGTAGGCATCTAGACATCCAATTTGTTTTCCATCTTTCTGGAAGGGTCCGTATATAACTGCACTCTTCTTGTTACAGGGATGCAAGCTTAACTAGAGATAATGAAGTCAAACCGTAACTGCCTACTTATGAGTTGGTGTAAATAGTCTTATTTTGTTTTCACACGCTCACCGTTTTGACTCAAAAGGCATTTATAAGGTGAAACGTGTTAAATATGTGAGCCAAATAAAAGGAAAGGTCATTTATGGACAGATCTTGAGTGTTCAACGATCCTTTGAATTGAGTTTCTTGTTTTTCTTCTCCTGGCTACAGAAGACATATTAAGACTCCAGATATCAACCACACAGGAAGTGGTACACTTGAAGCAGCACTGCTCTTTTGCTTGAAGCTGATGACGCATTCCAAGCTCTGAAGAATTTCAGGCTGACGCAAAAAAAACAAAACAGGCACCAAATATTCACACAGCCTGAGGAGCCTTGCAGGTGTTCTGGTATTGTGGGTTTTATTTAGTTTTTGTTCCTGTTTTTAAAAATTTTTACATATGTAAATATATGTGTATTTATTAATGAGGAAAAATATAATGGAAGATTGATGGAATGAAAATTGGACGATTTATTTATTTTTTCTCAGTGCGCATATGCTCTTTGAAATAAGGTGACATCAGTGGGTAATTTGCCATGATTGGACCATACATCCCTTTACTCTAATACAACCTCACATTTTGCAACTAGCTTCTCCCACGCATCTCTCTCACTTTGGGCACAGTGCCTGCGGTCGCTTCGTGCGATCCAAGTCCCCCGATCTGAACTCTGCGTGGCACTCCAGCTTATTTCTGCATCCAGCGTGGTGGAGCTCCGTTTCCCAAATACCGGCCATTACCGACACAGGGCACCATCTGCAGCGCTAGCTTTCAGGGAACGTGAGGTTGCCAGAGGCCCAGAGCCAGAGGCCCGGAGCCAGGCCCCTCGGCAGTCGCCATCGTTCCCAGGGGCAGCGCACCAGTGATGCATGACCACCTCTCTGCATTCCTGCTGCCTGTGCACCGTGACAGGGGACTGTGTGTTTGCAGGCCGGGCCTCCACCAGAGAGGCTTGGTTATGACACAGCATGGTACCTTGCTACAGTTTTAAGAGTGGAAAGGACTGATCTATTTAGTTAACATGCGGGTGGCTTGTGAGTGATACTTAACATTATTAACTCCGCTCGAACCTGTTATTCCAAAGAATGTTCTAATGAAATAAGTATCGTCTGTGGCTCAGTATTCCCATCTTTCCTTTTGGCCATTGATGAGAAAGTACCTCCTCTGTGGTTAACTCCGTCAACGGTTTCATTTGTTTTTAACCAATATTTTTGAGTATTTAAAAAATTATTGAAAGACCAAATTTTTGTTTGTAGACGTATATGTACTGTAGTTGTAAGAACCTTGTGTTTGGCAGTGCAGTGCACTGACGGGTGGACAGCTGTCCACGTTAAATGACTTATGCATACTGTATGAACTAACACCTATTTATTTTGAAATTGTATTTTTCTTAACAGAACTTATATTAGGTTGAACTTTAAATTAGGTTTTTCCTGTGTTTATTGTGCTTAATCTGTCAGATATCTTTTCTTCAGAGGATGGGAGAGTAGGATTTTTGTTAGATTAATTTGCTTTTGTCAGATTTAATTTACTCAACATTCACACAGAAAAAACGATTGTATGGAAGTGTATTATGTACGTGTAAGTGTATTCCAGAAAACCAGTCTTAGAACATGCATATCTAAGCTATGAAGAAACCAGTATTGTGATTAAAAATGATTTTGGAGAGCTAATGGTACCAAATCCTGCTCATGTCCTTCTATGTGCTCTTGAGATGTTCCTGTCTCTAGTGTAAACACCAGTGTAGTTCATCCACAAACTGTTGATTTTAAAGTTCTTCATTTTTCTGTTCTGTGTATTGAGGTGCATACAATGATTAAGCCCAATTCCGTATGTGTTTACTGTAAAAAGTATTTCAAGGAACTGTGAGTTGAATCTGAAAACGTGGAAGTTTTAGGGAAGAAATTTAGGGCTCAGGCCCCCATTCAGTACTGCTGTAGTGAGAAATGTTCAATTGGCTGTCATCAGTCCACTTCCATTGGATAAAAAATAGGCCTGCTCCCTTGGGAGAGGCAAAGTTTATAGATTATCAGTGGTGTATGCAGTTAAAATGCATCCCACTCAACAATGGTAAAATGTGTTTACAAGCTATTTCTGTATTTGGAAATCTGAGAAATGTGGATATTGGTGATTGGTTTTAGTGTTTTAGCTATTTTTATGTCTCTGTGCTAATTATGGAGATTTCATCAGTGGATTTAATTTTAGGTAACTGCTGATGTGCAAAATATTTGTGTTTGGAATCTTTGAACAGGCCAGTTTATTTCAAACTGTGCCATCACTCAAGCAGATGAATCTTTGTGAAAATCCTCGTGTTCCGATACAGAGCTAAATCAGTGTGCCGCATTTCAGATGAAATCTAACCATTTTTATGCAAAAACTGTTTCTTAGCAAAGTGGATTATTTCCAATACACTTTCATGTCTACATATAGGGTGTAAATAGACACCCAATTTCATGATCTTTGTCACAATAAAAGCTGTTCCTTACAGATGTAAAACTGTTGTTTTCAAACCAATAAAACCACTGAATCATGTCTGTAGAACTTGGGTCATTTCCACTGAATTCTACTTCTGTTCAGGTCAATATTTTATGAAAGACTACCATCAAATATACAGTAGTCAATGATAATCTCATAAAACTGGTAAAATGACAGTATTCCACTTCTGTGAATTAATTACTGCCAATGTGTTTAAGCAATGGCACTGGAGCAAAATGTACTGCCTCTTGTGGAGTATACCACTAGCACTTGAGCAGAGGGAAGAGATTGGGCATGTATGAAACTGAGTGTACGGGGGTGGGTAAGCGGAACAAAAGGCAGTCTGTGTTGGTCCTGTATTTCTCTACATGCCTTTGAGGAGCTGAGGCACTCAGCGCCTCGTACAATCTCTGTTCCAAGGTCGGTTATGAAATATTCTTTAGAGAAAAAAAACCTTTTTGTATTATCCCCTTGGAGATACTCATGATGAAGGCAGAAACCCATGAGACCTTAAGAGGATGCAGAGTGAAAAATACTTTATTTTCCTCAAATTTGAATGCAAACCACTACAGACTACATTAAACAAATAAATAAGTATTGCTTCTTTTTTTAGTACTGAAGACTTGCAATGCAAGTCTACAATATAAGCGAGCACACCATTTCCTAATATACCTGGAGGGAATGTGCTTTTTCTGTATTTTTGTTTTGGGGAGAAATGCCTCGATGTAGCACACTAGGTAAGACGTGTGCAGAAACTCAAGCGCAAATCTACAGCAGGGGTCCTTAAAAGCGGCTCTTCACAAAGAGCGGAAAGACTAATCGCACTGTTTACGGTTTGTCACGGCATGGCATCGTTTGTGGGGTTCTCTGAAGGCCAGCTAGTCAGTCCCAAAGTACTTTTGTCCAAAGTGTGTCGGGGCCACAGGGTGCACCTCGGTCGTCAAAATGGTGATGTCTGGGAATTCCTGGATGATTGACTTCGCCCCTGAAAACGGTACAAACATTTAAAGGAATTAATGCGAAATTGTTCAGCACACAACAGGGTGAGAGGGGGAATCCTGCCTAAGTCCGAACAGTGGAGCTACCATCTGTGATGTGAGACTCACAGAACTGAACCCATCTTCCAACTGAAAAAGAGTGATTGACGCACATGATAGTGGTAAGGATAGAAATTCCCAAGTTCCCATTGGCTCTAGTGTCCAGAGGGGGAGGGTGCAGGGGATAGGGCCACTTACCGTGGGGGGTGGAGAATAGGCTGAGGAGGATGATGTGTTTTGGCTGGAGGCCATGCTCGATAAGCACTCTGACAGCCTCGATCACTGTGTTACCTGTGCCTGCAGGAACACCAGCAGAGGAAAACACCCACAGTTAAATTAGCATGAAAGCAGCCTTTAATGTTCATGCTTGAACATTACTTTTTTATTACTGTTTATCTAACAGGAAAGGGGCATGCTTCTCTACATAAACTAGTGTTATTAATAGTTTTTTCATTTATATTTTTAAGTCCCATTAGTCCCTATTATGGAAAAATGAAGGAAAGCAGGAATTCAGATCCTATATCAGGGACTGCTGGTGAACTGTTGAGCAAGATATTTAAACTTAACTGCCTCAGGTTACCATGGATACAGAATATGACAGTACAGCATGCAGCTGTATAAATGGGTAGTATGTAAAATATATGGTCTACAATTAACCCTGGGTAAAGGCTTCATCTATAGCAGACTCATTTCTCCTCATAAGGAACCGTCACCATTTCAAGATATCGGAACATTTTCAGTTTAGTTTCAAAGGCATATTTTACGACAAGGGAAAAGTAAATCGAATGGCGTTCTTGAGACAGAGGAGAAACGATAGCCATTAGAGCGCTATTCCTGGGGGCCTTCATTATACCATTCATCACCCTCATGGCCATCCTGCCGGCTATGTATAATCTCTCTCAGAAGGCTGTAATTATCCGCTGTGGGTTAGCGATGCTGAATGTTATGAAGGCATGCAGTGAACTGCAGGAGTCGGTTTGAAAGGAATCAGACGGCAACTTCCGTGTTAGTTGGCTAGGGAACAAAACCAAAAAAACGCTGTTGGAAGCCGTGCTGGAATGAGAAATATACAGTTCCATTATTTTTTTCTGTTTTTCTGTAATAAAGCATCACCCAATTTACATTCATAATGGGAACCTACTGTGGGCACTATATTCTCAGTACTCATCATAGCCTTCAAAACCTGCTGTAGTTTAAGTCATATTTTGTTGTGGGGTCTGTCTGCTTTTTTAAAATGATTGTATCATGCAATACACTGGGTCATCTGCAAGGAGCCCAAATTGCAAAGGTATAGAAAGAACACTTATATCACCACATACCCAGAGCTAGCGGCAAGTGCATCATGCATTTCATTGCCACAAAGGTGTGAGAAGTACATCACACCAAAAATATTTTCAATGCAAAAAAAAAAAAAGAAAAGTTACTTTCTACAAAGCATTTACTTTCAATACGTTGGCAAAAAGAAAATTCCTAGAATCTCTCTCTGAATCACAATACTGATATCAAACTTATATCACAGCAGCAAAACAAGCACTGTGCCAAAGAGATACTATACGTTTTCCTACATTTGTTAATGTATCTTAACCCGTCCTCTCACATCACATCTTTATGTAACATTTTTTTGTAGTGTAGCAAACATTAGGGTGAGGATATTAATAATAATGTAATCATCTAATTATTTTTATTGATTTGAGACCCTGTCCAATCAAAATCTGCATTTATAATAGTTCATTTTTAATAATAATGAAAAATAATATAACTGAACAAAAAAGTTATTGTACTGCTCACCACAGGAAGGTTTGGAGACAATGTTACTTATGCAAGTAGTGCGGCAATTTACATTTCAGCCAATCAACAGTCTTGTTTGGTGGGTTGCCATTCAAACGTGAACTGGAAATGAATACCGAATTACATAATGGACTCGCTGGGTGGATTCCAATCACTTATTTTATCCGTCCTCTTCTCCTCTGTCCTCGCCTGACCCGGAAGTCGATCGAGGTTCGCCATCTTTAAGGACATTCCAAACCGCTAAATGCTCCATGGAGGAGCGAAGAGTGGAGAACGAGGATGCTTCAGTGAGGAAACACAAGTGTAGCCTCTGCAGAAGTCTTTTTTCAGAACGCTTGATGTGTAGAAATTATCCACCACTCTCACCATCTGCCACGTCGCAGGCACACCCCTACACAAATGCTATTTTACCGTTCCTTTCCATTTATTAAAAAGCACTAATCCATAATGACACTCATTCTTTATAACTAACAAAAGCTAAGTTTATTGATGAAACAATAAGCTAAAAACATTATAGTTTAGCGCGTAAGCATAATGACGCTGACGCTTGTTTGAGCAAGGACGTTGCATTTGCTTTATGCATGTTGCCTCGATTCCTCCGTCCTCGAATCCGATCCTTGCATCCTTTCCTCACGGAGCTAAGAAGCGAGGAAAGGTTGCAAGGAGTGAAAAATAAGCGATTGGAATGAACCCACTGTATCATACCTCCAGCTTTAGAATTTAAAAATGAAATTATTTTACTTTGAAAGGAATTATTTCTATAATAACTGGGGCCCACGCCTTGTAACATTATTCTGTACTCAATTGTGATGGATAGTGTCACTTGCCCTTGTGTTTAAAATGATATTTCCAGTGTCCCCACGGTCCCATTGCATCCCCCATCCCCTATCGTCCTTCACTATGACCCATACTCACTCAGAATGGGGTACATGAGCAACACCTTCCTCCTGTATATATCGGGGGGGAACTTGGCGTAGAAGACTTTGGCCTTCTGGGTATCCTCATCGCTCTGAATGAGGATCTTACCAATGCGGATCGATCTGCAGCAGTCTCTCAGGCCTTGCTCCATGGCCTCACCTATTTAGACAGGCAGAATGAAGGCACGGTGGTTAGGAATGTCATCCAGAGCACTATGTCTGCCTCGTGTGTGTGCTCTTCCTTCCGAGAGATCATTGCGCTAAACATGGCAAGCATTATTTACCATAGTAACCACCAGGAAAATGGAGCGATTTGTTAAAAAATAAAATTTATTTTCAATAGTAAATTAATAATCTTAATTATTTTATTATATTTATATAATATTTCTGATACATATAGAACTGAACAGCCACAGATTAGCTACAACCTGCTATTTATCATAGCTAGCTAAACATAGCTAAAAGTATTTATGTATTAAAAAATGGACTAACATTGACTTGTTCATCGGCTGTAATTGTACAGTTAATTCAAATGAGCTATTTCACTTGGAAGCTGGTTGGACCAAATTAATAAGCACATATTCACATTGATGCAAGCACCCACTCAGTACTTGTACAGGAACAGTACTTTTGTTTTTCCTGTCTGATCGGAGGTATTCTGATACTAGCTATAATGTCGTCAAGTGTGCTACAAACGTAACAAAAAGTACAATCCAGCTACTATGCTTGGAAGGATGCACTAGCAAGTAGGAAAGCACACAGAATGCCAGCATGCATAACGGAACACAGCCCTTGTCAGCCTGTGATTGTGCGTTTGCAAGCTAGGGGGAACCTGGATGCTACATAGCCGCTGGTCAGGAAGAAGCAGGAAGCTCTACACATCTTTGAATGTGGGGCGAAGCGAGAACTACAAACCAGCCATGTGTCAGGCTTACCTTGTTCTTAAAGGCCTGACATGCATCTGATATGCGAGACTGGGGGAAGCAGAACACTAAATATCGGTCTCCCACAGAATAACAGAATATGCAGCACCACTCAGAGCGGAGCTCTCATGTCTGAATGCACCATGTGGCTCGCATTTTGCAACAGAAAGGAAGGGCATGTGTCCCATTAGCACAGAAGAAAGGTTACATAACTTATAGTTATATAACCTGTGTGATGTGTAAAGCATTTTTTAACCATATCTAATATCCTGTAGCCCACTCAACTTGTGTGAATAACAGACTACCAGGTACATTTGCAGGTAAAATCTCAGGTGGGGTGCATCCAAACCCATGAATGAGGTGCATACAAAAGTCATTAATCGGGTGTCCATCTGTATACATAGTTAAATATGTAAAATCAGAGCTTTACAAGCCCCTCTGAAAGAAGCCTACGCTAGCTGTACATTTTGTGAGTGGAATGTCAGATTGTCTGCTGGTGGGATTTGGTTTCCAAATCAGTTTGTGATGATAGTGAAGCTTCATGAACTCCAGGAGGGGAGAAAATAGTGTGACCTGTCAGTCAATGACACTGTTACATGAACCAATCAGAACGAGTACAGTATTTTTCATGGGTAAAAATAAAGCTTTTAAAGATGGTCAAGTGATTGTAAAAAATTCAAATAACCACAACATATCACAGAGGGATGTGTCCATCACACACCCACCACATACCTTTTCAAGAAAATGTGGATAGGTATATTAATATACATCTCAAAGTCAGCTAATAAACTTGTCGGGGTGTGGTCTAAATCCACGCCCTCAACCCGAGTGCCATCGACGTTATCCAGCCCTACATGTTTGAACCACATAACTGTTCTTATACAGTTTTGTGGTTTGAATCATATGTGTGAACCCGGCGAGGAATGAATGCACTCAATTAAAAGTAAAATACAGTGCGGCTGCTAACGAGAGATTAATATCACACGCAAGCTCACAATGAAAGTCAAGTTAACTTAAACGCTAAGTCGTTTGATCTAATGTTAGTTTAAGCAAGCTAAATTGCAAGGCGACGTTTCACCAAATGCATGTTCCACACAAATCATTAAATAATGGTAGGTATTATCGAGTTTTTAAAATTTATCTAAAGGCCCATTCATTCGAAAATTACATGCATGGCCAAGTACTTCGGTGGATAATGGTCATTTTTGTTACTGTAACCAGCCACTGAACAATACGATAAAACCATTTCCAAGGCATGGTTTATTTCGCAAAATCTATTCTTTTCAATTATCATCTGACGAATGAGCAGTGCACGTAAAAATGTGAGTGATTAGTTCGTTTCCATGCGGAGCTGTGCAAGGAGCAAGCTAATGTTACTAGCTAGCACCACGGAGGGATGGATAAAAAGGTAAAAGATTGGGAGAGGGATAAAATTGGTATAGGGATAAGGAGAGCGGGAAAAAATGAACACTTTAGCTAACTAACTATTCCATATCCAAATGCTGATAACGCGGATAACCATTCTCAAGGGCAAACAAAACGAGCGTTTTCATTCAGACTTCAGACAGGATTTCTTAGTGGGACAGGACGGTTTTATTCGCCTCAAACTATGGGAGGAGTCATGTAATGAGATCAAAGTATGTATTGGTTGAGGTTTCACGTCTACGTCACTACGGACCCATTTCGACCCATTTATTCCTCGCGCTTTATTGATGCTCAATACATACCTTAATAGCCATAACTAACGTGGTTATAAGCATATTATGGATTTTCCTTGATCGTCACTAAGTAAAAATAAAATGTCAGCATTTCAAATCGAGTCAGTGACTCACCACTTCTCATAATGCTGACCCCACAGTTACCCTTCTCAAACTTGACACCGTCATACTTGTGCCCTGGAGGAAGAAAAATGAAAAGATTTCAGAAGGCCAAGCACTCCTTGGTTTGACTGATGTCTTCTGTAACAAAATAAGATTTTAAATCCTAACATGACAGGCTCACCTGTGGGAGTGGTTACGGTGCACTCAGAGTAGGGGAGCTGATTTAGTCCTTGTTCAACCACAAGTCTGATCTGTGGAGAAAACCAGTCAAAGCTGCAGTGCTATTCTTAGACTAATGTGGACAGTGTCTGCTCACAAAAGGAATTGGGTGGCTATTCTAAGGTTAACTTAAAAAGCTTACATTTATAGTGATTTGTGGCATGAGTAAACCACCCATTGCAATGCACCAGTAAACAGTGAAAAACCCCAACACTATAATTGTGTATGTGAATATATACAGTGGGGACGGAAGGTATTCGGGCAGTGACACAATTTTAGCTATTTTGGCTCTGTACTCCAGAACGTTGGATTTGAAATGGAACAGTGACTATGAGGTTACAGTGCAGACTTTCAGCTTTAATTTGAGGGTTTTTAAATCCATATCGGGTGAACCGTGTCGCAATTGTAGCCATTTTTAAACACAGCCCCCGCCCCGTCATCATATTTAATATTTGGTTGCATATCTTTTGCATGCCATGAGTTCCTGGTGTATGTGACCCAACAACATCAAAAGACTCCTGATATCTTATTTTCTGGTGCTCTTACAAGCGATACTATAACCTGTGCATTTGAATGGATCTCTACAAGAATTGGGGGGCGGGGGGTAGATTAAGCTGTAAATTACGCTGGGACAGTATGAATCACACGATTGGCTAAATGGCTGTAAGTCATCAAGAGTCTGAGGTATCAAACGAGCCTGAAACCATCACTCTGCTGCCAGATATGCAGTAGATATGGATCACTTTAAGGGTTGTTTTATCCCAACTTATTTTTCAATAGAGTTCAATAGGAAAAGGAGTCAAGAGAAACAACCGTTAAAGTCATCCATCCATCAATCCATATCTACTGCATATCTGGCAGCAGAGTGATGGTTTCAGGCTCGTTTGAAACCTCAGACCCTTGATGACTTACAGCCATTTAGCCAACCATGTGATCCATGCTGTTTCAGCGTAATTTACAGCTTAATCTAGCCCCCACCCCAATTCCCATAGAGATCCATTCAAATGCAGGTTATATTATCGCTTGTAAGAGTACCAGAAAATAAGATATCAAGAGTCTTTTGATGTTGTTGGGTCACAGACATCAGAACATCATGGTATGCAAAGGATATGCAACCAACTATAAAAATTTGATGACTTCATTTAAATTTATGTTAATTTGTCCAATTACTTTTCGTCCCCTAAAATGGAGCAGTGGTTTACCCGATATCGATGTAAACCCTATTAAAGCTGAAAGTCTGCACTTTAACCTCATAGTCAATGTTCTATTTCAAATCCAATGTTCTGGAGTACAGAGCCAAAACAACAAAAGTAGTGGTCCCCAACTCTGTTCCTGGAGTTCTCCCCCAACTCTGTTTCACTCCAACTCTATCAAAGCCCACCTCATTCAACAGCTAGAGCTGCTAATTAGTAGAATCAGATGTGCCAAATTAGGGTTGAAATGAAAACCTACACGACAGTAGATCTCCAGGAACAGGGTTGGGGACCACTGATGTTGAGGAACGCTTATTGTAAGTCACATTAGCTAAGACAAAATACATTACCACCACATGGGGGTCAATATGCTTGCATAAACAAACTGTTGCATAATGTAAGGCTGCCTGTCTGGTATTTTACTTACTTTTCCAGGCTGTGATGCAAAAGAACATACCAGCCTCAATCACATCCATCGCAACATCATTACAGATGCATACGTACAACTACAAAGCCATATGATCTTACCAGCCGGTCCGCACAAAACACAAAATCCCCCCTGCTGGTTTTTCTGTCAAAAAACAAAAACAAAACTCATAACTAATTGGACATAAGACCTGTGCATTTTACAGTCTAATGACTTCCTGCACCTGTTAATAGATAGCAATGGGGGAAAGTGGGGGAACAAGCTGGCATTATACTGTACTATTCATTTATTTATTTATATAACTTTTTTTTTAAAAATACATATGTTGTAATGCTTCATTCAACACTCCATGCCTTAAATGTCACCCAGGACATTCTATGAGAAAATTAAACCCAGTTTACCTGTTATTCCTAAAAAAAAAATGTGTACAACATTTATAACAATATTATATCATATTAAGCCTTTTGTACATTCAAAAAAATTATCTTTAAATCATTCCATTTATCACAGGCTCTCGTTACTGCCTTGGTTCCAGAGACGGAGTTGAAACCTTATCCTCGTCATCCTATTCAGACCCCCAAAGCAGTGCCAGTGTTGAAGCAGATAGCACACAATATACTGCCGCTGTAGATAAGTGCTCTTCGCTCTGTCGGCGATATCAACAGCTAGTTTACGAGAATTTACTTATTGTAATGGCGACATAATATTTTCTGAAACTAACATTACCTCAATTATCTTGCACAGTCTGCGTGAATTGAGTCTTAGCACGCCATCATTTTTACCCTGGAAATGACATTTAGCATATGCTGCTACAATGTATCATTCAAACTTTCAAAAACATGCCAGCTAGCCTACTGATAAGTCTTAGTCGGTCAAACATCTGAAATCAACACATGGGATGATCGCTGTCACTCCTGACACAACGCCGCGGGGCACGACTCACATGTCTCTTATGATAGTCTGCAATTCTCGTATTTGGTCATTCAGGGGTAACAGTTTCAGCTGCGGCCCGAGTTGAACTTGGACGTCAGTGTTGAGCCCTTCGCTCGTTTCTTTCACTTCCTCAACTGCGCTATTCGAAACTGCGGTGCTGGCGTTGCTATTCGCAAACCGAACCTGCTTCATGATAGCGTGGTCTTGGTTGACATTATTTGTCTGTTGGTTGTGGCAAGGCATGCTATTATCTATAACGATACTGTCGTCGAAATACGTTTCCATATAATAGAAACGATTGTCTGAAATTGTTACCTTGAACTTTCTAAGTCCTATTTTTAAGTATAAAAAAATGAGAATAGTTGCCTGTTAGCCATGTATTGTACTTGCCCTCGCTACCTTCTCGCTACATTCCCTTATGGAAATAAAGACCCGAGTCTGTCCTGGAAGAAAAAACGGCAACAGGATATGTAATCATCAGCCATATCTGGCGTTTGAATGGACAGAGGTACAGTCAATCAAAAGACTGAACCATCGTGCCCGCGCAATTTACGCATGCAGCTTCTTCTTCTTCTTTTTTATTTTATGGCTGTTTTAATGTACTTTAGTGGTGCATTTACTGCCACCCACTGGTCTGGAGTATGGACTGGGAATCAATAATATCAAATTGAGAGGTGTGTGTGGATGGTAAATATAATTGTGGATTATACTTTTGTGTTTGTTTATTTTTGATAGAAATCTACCTCCATAGTTTTAGCTCTGTTTACTCTCTACCCATTTTTTTTGTGTTTCCTTCTCAGCTCCCTCTCGGCTGCAGTGGTGCCCCCAGAATTTTTTCTTCGGGGTGACCAAATGGGGCCACTGAAAATTTTGCGGTGGTACACCAAAACCAAAAGCCATAACTGAATTTCAGGAATTCTATGATGTTGTTGTAGTATATAGGCTAGTTGAAAACTATGTCAATATGAGAGTTAAGGAATCACATTCTGATATACAGGTGCAGCTCAAAAAATTTGAATATCGTGAAAAAGTTCAATATTTTTTGTCACTCATTTCAGAAAGTGAAACTCATATATTATATAGATTCATTACACATAGAGTGAAATATTTCAAGCCTTTATTTCTTGTAATTTTGATGATTATGGCTTACAGCTAATGAAAACCAAAATTCAGTGTCTCAGAAAATTTGAATATTATGAAAAAGTTGAATATTGGAAACTCATGGTGTCACACTCTAATCAGATAATTAACTCAAAACACCTGCAAAGGTTTCCTGAGCCTTTAAATGGTCTCTCAGTCTGGTTCAGTAGTCTGTAGGCTACACAATCATGGGGAAGACTGCTGACTTGACAGATGTCCAGAAGACAGTCATTGACACCCTCCACAAGGAGGGTAAGCCACAAAAGGTCATTGCTAAAGAAGCTGGTTGTTCACAGAGTGCTGTATCCAAGCATATTCATAGAAAGTTGAGTGGAAGGAAAAAGTGTGGTAGGAAAAGGTGCACAAGCAACAGGGATAACCGCAGCCTTGAGAGGATTGTCAAGCAAAATCCATTCAAGAATGTGGGGGAGCTTCACAAGGAGTGGACTGAGGCTGGAGTCAGTGCATCAAGAGCCACCACACACAGACAAATCCAGGACATGGGCTACAAATGTTGCATTCCTCGTGTCAAGCCACTCCTGAACCAGAGACAACGTCAGAAGCGTCTTACCTGGGCTAAAGAGAAAAGAACTGGACTGTTGCTCAGTGGTCCAAAGTCCTCTTTTCAGATGAAAGTAAATTTTGCATTTCATTTGGAAATCAAGGTCCCAGAGTCTGGAGGAAGAGTGGAGAGGCACAGCATCCACGTTGCTGGAAGTCCAGTGTGAAGTGTCCACAGTCAGTGATGATTTGGGGTGCCATGTCATCTGCTGGTGTTGGTCCACTGTGTTTTCTGAAGTCCACAGTCAACGCAGCCATCTACCAGGAAATTTTAGAGCGCTTCATGCTTCCTTCTGCTGACAAGCTTTATGGAGATGCTGATTTCATTTTCCAGCAGGACTTGGCACCTGCCCACACTGCCAAAAGTACCAAAAGCTGGTTCAATGACCATGGTATTACTGTGCTTGATTTGCCAGCAAACTCGCCTGACCTGAACCCCATAGAGAATCTATGGGGTATTGACAAGAGGAAGATGAGAGACACCAGACCCAACAATGCAGATGACCTGAAGGCCGCTATCAAAGCAACCTGGGCTTCCATTAGAGTGCGGATCGGGCCGCATATTTCTGTCCGAACCCGACCGACGAGAGATAGTAGTAGTAAAGAGCCCGACCCCGACCGACAGGAAAGGAATTTTTTTATGTCCGAACCGAGACCCCGAGACGACGCAGTTAAAATGAAAGCACTGATTGAAAGCGATTGTGTTTCCCTGTCACAGTTGTTGTTACCCCAGCAGCTTGTTTAGTTGGACACTGGACACTAAATGACCGTCAAAGGCATTGTTTTATTTTATTGGTAGATAACACACACACACACACACATATTATTTTTTTTTTTATTTTTTTCACATTTTTTTCAAAAAAAAAACAACAACTTGCAGAGTAAGTAAGAAAAAAGTATACAATAATAGTAAACAATACAACATAATACAAGTTTTAATTCGTTCTCGTAACTCGTTTACTCGTCGTTCAAATCAATTTATATCATTATCAATTTTTGAAATTGATTTTTATATATTTAACATTATCCAGCCCCACCCCCAAAAAAATTTTAAATTTTATTATATTTATTAAAAAAAATAAAAAAATAATAAAAAATAATAAATAAATAAAAAATGAATAAAAATAATAAAATAATAAAATATAATAATAAAAAATAAAATATAATAAAATAAATTTTACTTAATTTTACATTTTATATCTTTTACTTAACTTTCATCTTTTTTTCTTTTTTTTTTTTTTTTTTTTTTTTTTTTTTTTCTTTCTCTGATTCTGTTTCTTGATCTGATAAAAATCTGGTGGTTTGTTTTTTCTATCTTCCTTCCCTTTTTTCTTTTTCCCTTCCGAAATTCGGAAAAATCGCTTGCGAATCTCGCTGCTCCTCGGCTCGGCTCTAGCTCTAAGCTCGAAATTGTAAAGAAGAGCAGCAACGGAATACTCGCGGAAATACGGTAACTCTCTGCACTCGTAAGCTGCACTTTTCTTTGCATTTTTCTGTAGTTCTAAAGTGTCGTGTTCGTAAAGCGCCGGTTCTTCCCGTCGTTCGCGCGTTCGAGACGAGCCCGCCGACGAGCCCGAACCGCCCGAACCCGACCTTAGTCGTCGCGTCCGGGCGGTCGTCGGTCGGGGGGTCCGGTCTTAAGCTTCCATTACACCTCAGCAGTGCCACAGGCTGATCGCCTCCATGCCACGCCGCATTGATGCAGTAATTCATGCAAAAGGAGCCCCAACCAAGTATTGAGTGCATAGAAATGAACATACTTTTCAGAAGGCTGACATTTCTGTTTAAAATATCCTTTTTTATTGATCTTATGTAATATTCTAATTTTCTGAGACACTGAATTTGGGTTTTCATTTGCTGTAAGCCATAATCATCAAAATTACAAGAAATAAAGGCTTGAAATATTTCACTCTATGTGTAATGAATCTATATAATATATGAGTTTCACTTTCTGACATGAGTGACAAAAAATATTGAACTTTTTCACGATATTCAAATTTTTTGAGCTGCACCTGTATATCCACTGGAAGAGCCTTCCCTTCCGGAAGTTCTGTTATGTTTATAGTCCAATAGGCAAGTCTTCAATCAAGAATGCAATGGAGATTACAGACAAACTTTTGAACAGGATTATTTCACAAATAGGATACATTCTATTCAAAGTTTCAAACCACTGCAACACCTTTGTTTAAAATATTTACTAGACAAGTGGGATGTATTTTGTCTGCGGACAGGTTACGGTAAAAATTCAATCATGGCCCACAGCTTGTTCGCTAACGTTACTGGCTAATGACAACACAGCCTATGGAATGGAATGGCAAACTTCAATGGGAACGCCAGTGTTGTGCCATTTTTTGACTCTGCATATCTCAATCCCCCCTCATATAAACACGCTCGTTCAAGTTACGCGATAGGCTATGCTCACTTTTAATTATTTACTCGACTTATTTTCTTGAGTGTTTTGGTCTCTGAATGAGCTGGTTATGGAGCAATAGTCAATTCTCATCTATTTAGGGGGTGCTCTGTTTAAGGCTTTATAACTCCAGGTGTGAGCATCACATAAACTTGGTAAATGGCTTAAATGAAACAAGACAGGTGTACCATTTGCCGTAAAAAATTAGATTTGTTTATTTTCATAATTTAAGTCAAAATAAAGTGCCACAAATGCAAAGAAACTTTGGAAAAATGCACACAAAAAAAGTAATATGTACATTTCCTGAATCAACTCAATGTCAAGAAGTGTGCAAAATTTGAGGACGATATGCAGAACTACTAAAGTATTTTGTAATATGAACCTATCTTGTACCATAGATATGAATATATGCTCTATGTCTTTTATGTTTTTACTTCCGGGTTACTTACTGAAATTGTCGGATGAGTGCACCATTCTGCAGATGAGTATGCTCCTGAATTCCCTTAACAAAACCCCGGAAATAAGGGGTTCATCCTGGTATTTTAAGTGCTCTCATTTGTGAGAAACAGTCGCCCACTCAAAAGCTTTTTGACGAAGTGGACTCAAATATGCACCCTGAAAAGGGTGTAGGGGTCGTATTCGGACACGGCCTTGGGGTGCGTCCCAATAGTCGAAAAATGCAACCTTTCCTCCTCCACTACCACTCCTCTACTCCGTGCCCCGGAAACGGATCTTTGTGTTTTAATCTAATGTTGCTGATTACATCTTAATTACGTATGAATGGTTACATATTAAGTAATGTCTCGACGCAAACCGCAATGTCAGGTACATTGTATACTGTACATGCAAATATTTGTACTGGAAACGTTCACAGTTTTGCATACTTCCGGGTAGGAGAGGAGTGGTAGTGCGGTAGTGGAGGAAGGGAGGTGGGGAGTGAAGAATATTGGGACGCAGCCTTAGCCTTCCTGGCCTGTCGAGAAAACTACATCCCACAATTCCTCTGTCCTTGTTTCCGGACAGCCCCCTTTTTGATTCAACATGGCGCCGCTGTTAGTCCCTCTGCGATGTGCATTTTACTTTCAAAGACGAAAACTAGCACTTTTACTTCAACAGACCAGCTCATATCACATATTCAGACATGGTGACGACAGGAGAAGCCGAACTCATCGCAAACAAAACAAGATATTCCAGGTAGTTGGCTAGCTAAGTTACAAATTTGACTGTAACGCATAGGCAATGTTTCGTTGTTGATAGCTGAGGCTAATAACTTCGATATCTGCCACAAGGACATATTGCTCTTGTTAGTTGGGTTGGAAGCTAACTCGGAGCTCTTGCGAATGTCAGGTTGAAATGCCACTGACCAGCTGTTGATATCTGGCTTAAAAATTAGAACTAACGTTAATCTACTAAATTTCAGTTTGACTAACCAGTAGCCAAGTTAGCGTAGCTTCGCTAATAGTGAGCTTAAAAGTTGTGTGGTTAAAACATTCTTGTGAAAGTAGCTAGCATATAGCTAAATGTTTGTTTCCATTATAAGAAATCGTTATCAAATATGGCATGGATAGGTGAAATATAATGACCGAACTAACGTTAGCTATCGAAGTTGTGTAAGTTAGCTTAACGTAGCCAGCTATCCTGAGTGATTTGAAACGCATTTTCGTCTTTTGTTGTCTGAACCGGGGACGGTAGCCTTAACTTGTAATGTTAACTCTTGTGTGAGTTTATTTTGATTGTAAGAATGGGCGTATTTGCATATTTCATTAACTTGCCACTCTTGTTTAGCTAACGACCAGTGTAACCCGAAGCTAACTTTTAATAAGAGGGCCAAAGTCACATGGTAAAACTGCAACAAAATGCGTTGCGATGTCACATTTTGCAACTTGTGCTTTTTTTGAGATAACGTTAAGCTACTAGCTCGTGCACTCTTGGACTGGGTGATCTGTCATTCCCATGTTGGCCCACCTAAACGACATTGTTATACATTGTTCGAAGATAATTTCGCCAATTTCTCTTTATTGCAGTCATTGCAAAGTAACTAGGAATGACTTGCGTCAGCTGAAGAAAGCTAATGGTGTATGAACGGTTGTCGCTTTGGATAAAAGCGTCTGCTAAATGACTCATGTAATGTGTATGTACTGTACTGAAGATGATTAGGAATCATAGCGGATTGGACAGTGGCTCTCGATTGGCTCGTAAATGTCGTTACCTGACAGGTCACACCGTGTGCACGGCTTATCATTTAGTGTATACTGTGTGTCTGGTGGTGGGCTTCCTCTATGGTTGCCTATTTTGTTCAAACTGTGCTAATGTTATATGCTGTTGTGCGATCACAACGAGCCATTGTCACCACGGATACGTCTTTGGGTTAACTGTTATTTCCGGACATGTTAGTCATGAATACTGTTCATCCATTTTCATATTGGAGGTGAAATAACCAGGCCTCTACTTGAATGATTATTTAAACGTTGCGTAAGAAAACCAGCTTCACTTTTTAAACACAGTGATGAAATATCCTGTAACCGGGCTTACCACGCTTTGTATAGTCAAGGAATGCGAGTACGCCACAAGCAATGACATTGCATTTACCCGTTTGAATTATATTAAAATAATATTTCTTCGTCACAATGGTCACAGTGTATTTATTATATCAGTGTACCAGACAGTTCATTTTCAGGTGTCGTGTTACATGTAGCACCTATGGTTGCCAGGTTGTGAGCAATGATGCTGATTCTTCAGGTGAATATAGGATCATTCCAGGGGAAAATGATACCCTTTTTGACCTTGACCTCTCAGATTTTTTAAATATTTAACATCCATAATTTAACCTTGGAGTAATGACCATTGGGCCAGGTCAAGGGGAGGTGAACAGTAGGGGTAAAATGTCATCTTTACCAATGGGCCTATCTTTTTATTTTAAAAGATAGTGCTTATTTCAAAGTTTGGATTTTTTTTTTACTTTTTAAAATATCTCGACTATGAAAATTGGGGTGGTCATGAAGTTTGAAGTATTTTCAAAATGCAACAAACAAACAATAGTACAAATATTATTGATGAAAAAAAGCCATATACCACCCATAAAACCCAATACATATCTAAACTTTTTTTGTTGTGTGTGGACTGGGAATCATCATTTTTTTCTATTTTAAGAAAGTTTTTTTACTTTTGTTTTGTGTTTTTATTTGTTTATTGTAAAAAAAAAAAAAAAAAAAGGCTTTTTCAGTGTCATTTTTCCACCAGAAAAAAACACACAAAACAGTTGCAAAAAATTTTAAAAAAAAGGGTAGTTAAACCCACTACTGTAAAAAAGTAAAGAAACTGATGTTGATGTGTATATTTTGACATTTGTGCAAGGGCTGCCTATACACAAGAACTAATAGTGTGTCCTTTCGTTACTTTTACCAATTGTCCTTCCCGTACAATGTCGGAAAAAAAAAAAAAAAATGCTATAAAAATTTATTGGAAAATGCCTTTGGTCTAATGGCATGTTGTTATTAGGATAGTATCATCATCAGTATCAAAAAGACCCAAATATACATACTTTTTGCTGGGAACGCATTGTTTGCAAAAAAAAAAAAAAAAAAAAAAAAAAATTTTGTTGTTTTCCCTTACCGTTTTTTTTTTGTTTTTTTACCCTGGGTAATTGAAAAAAAACCCTTGACAAAAAAAAATTTATTTGGAAAAATTTTAAAGTACTATTTCTTCCTCACTTAGCACTCTCTTTTCAAACAACTAGTTAGTAGCCTAAGCTAGAGCTTACAGCGTACAGCAATTTTGCCTTTCCTACCCCCCATTGTTATACTTTTTAGAAAAACAAAACACAAACCATCATTAAGAAAAAGTGTCAATTTTCACTCCATTTTTGGCCTACCCACCTCTACTTTAGAGACCTACAGTCTGACAACCATATATGATAAAAAAACAATATCGTGGTCTCATTGTAATCACAGAGACTTGCTGTACAATAGGGGTTCTCAATCTTATGCAGAAAGGGCCGGTGTGGGTGCAAGCTTTTGTTCCAGCCAAGCCGTTACACACCTGATTCTATGAATCAAACACTAGAGTCGTTGCTAAGGACCTTGATTAGTAGAATCAGGTGTGCTACTGCTTGGTTGGAACATAAGCCTGCACCCACACCGGCCCTAACTGGATAAGATTGACGGCCTCTGCTCTACAACATGGGTCATGGTTGAATACTTTGACTTCGTTCTTTGTATTAACTAATTAAATCTAAAAATGTATAATCTAATTATCTCAAAACGACCTTTTAAATTTAGCTAAATGTTTAATTTGTTTTATACAGTCCGATGAATACACATGCCAATTTACATAGTGGGATCTATTGTACTTTTTGTTTTACAGTACTATTACGAGGGGTGATTGGCTGGTTAGAGTATATGAGTCAAAAGTTTTGACACCTCCTCATAGAAGGTTTTTATTTTTTTATTTTGACTATTTCCCACATTTTAGAATAATAGTAAACACATCAAAACTATAAAATAACGCAAATGGAATTATTCAGTCACCAAAAAAGTGTTAAACTAATCAAGACTATCTTATATTTTAGATTCTTCAAAGCCGCCACCCTTTGCCTTACTCTTGGCATACTCTCAACTAACTTCATGAGGTAGTCACCTTGGATGCTTTTCCAACAATCTTGAAGGAGTTCCCACATATGCTGAGAACTTGTTGGCTGCTTTTCCCTCACTCTGGTCCAACTCATCCCAAACCATCTCTATTGGATTGAGGTCTGGTGACTGTGGAGGCCAGGTCATCTGATGCAGGTCCCCATCGCCCCCTTCTTTGTAAAAAAATAAATAAAATTAAAAAATAAATGGAACGTTTTACACAGCCTGGAGGTGTGTTTTGGGTCATTGTATTTGTCCTGTTGAAAAACAAATGACGGCCCAACTAAGCGCAAACCAGATGGAATGGCGTGTTGCTCCAGAATGCTGTCGTAGCCATGCTGGTTAAGTGTGCCTTCAATTCTAAATAAATCGCCGACCAGCAAAACCATGCTTCACGATGGGAGCGGTGAAGATCTAAATGAAAGCTACTTTTTGGGGTGCATTTAAAATATATATATATATATATATTTTGTTTAATTAAAATTTTTGTTTTGTAAATAAATTCATACATTGGCATCAACTTCACTATTTATATTTGTCTAAGAACATAAGAAAATGCCAGCATTTAAGCATAGGCCAAAGCCTTTAGATCAAAATGTCTTGAAGATCATGAGAAAAATACATTCAATCAGGTGTGTCCAAACTTTTTACTGGTACTGCATACTGAAGCAATTCAGGTTAAGTATCTTGCTCAAGGGTACAATGGCAGTGTCCCTGTCTACCTTGGAACCAGCAACCCAACCTTTGGTTACAAGCCCCCCTTCCCCTACCCCACACTGCTGCTGCCCAGCCCGCAGAATCTGCTGCCTGCCATTTTTTTTTTATCAAAAAAAAAAAAAACTGTGCAAGCGTAATCTAAAGATTTTACTGTGCTCAAGTACAGGAGTGAACCAGTGTAGTTTATAGAGCTGTCAGAAAACTAAAACTAAGGTAACTGCTTTAACCAGTCAACCACACCTTATAATAGTACTTTAAAATAAAAAGTACAAGAGATCCCACTCTGGCATATGTGTACATCGGACAACAGAGAACAAGTTATTTCTACAGATAAACTTCAGTATCGTGCATGACAGTGAAGAGTTGTTCTGCTTCATCTGCTCTGTAAAGTTAAAGTATACTCTATCAGTGTTCTAGTGGTGTGTAAGCTCCTAGCTGCTTTGACTAGCATGCTGCATTACATGCTGCATTACGTGCTGCATGCTATACATTCTCGGTTAATTGCCCAGCCCTAACAGTATGCCACAATTCTGCAACCCATGACGGTACGATTTTAACAATTTTTCTGTACCTGGCTGTGTTGCCATGTCAAAACAAAAGAGAACCTTTATTACTGCATTTCTCATGGTATATTTATTGGCCCTAAAGTATTTATATTCATAATTAATCTATTGATAATCTGTTATCATAATTTGGCTTATACAATATGTGCACAGTCGCTAGCGATGCATATCCATGTGAGTTGTATCTTGGTTATTTGAGCAGGCACGGGTCACATCTTTTATCTGCAACCCTTGCTGAAGCTACGTAAGTGTACTGCTGTGCACTGCAATTTGTAAACTGGAATTTTCTGGGTGGCTTGCATTTTCTACTTTTCCAGTGTTCTTTTTGCTTTGTACCACAACAGCATCACTGTGAGATGCACCTTGTCCCTTTGTTTATGTCAACAGAAGAATCAACCTGAATTTTCTCTCCTAGGTGTTTAACCCCGGTGTGGGGACAGCGGCATGGACAAACAGCAGAGATTATCATTGCAGACAGATATTGGAATCTGCAAAGGTAAGCTTAGTGTCTCTCTTAAGGTAACATGTAGAGTATGCATTATGCAATGCTTCTCGAAGATTCAGTAACATTGCTATGTGAATGTGTTTGTGTCTTCCAGGGTGCACAGTTGTGGCAGGTGTCGGAGACCCGATCATGTTGGCACGGTAATGCAGGGGGCAATCTCAGTGCAAATCCCAAGAATGTGGTAAGATTGCCGTGCACTGCAGTGTGTATTTCAGCAATAGTATTCCATTAAATCATTTTGTGTCACAACTAAGTGGCTTGTCTTTAATGACCACCTCGTAAAAGTGGTATTAAATAAATGTTTTGTTTAATTAGCTAGACATAAATACAATGCAGTTGGAGGATCACAAATTATATTAGTTTTAAGTAAAGAAATAGCGTATGTAAAAAGATATCTACCCACACACAATGGATAAAATAATTTTTTTTTTACAGATGATTATTTTAATAATACATTTGTAAAAAGTTCATATGGAATCGGATAAGTTTGTTTAAGTTGTTTAACCCCTTCTCGCAGACGGCACATTTAGTCAATCTTTACCCATTTATGTAGTGTTCTATTTCAGGCTTTATAACTCCACATGTGAGCGAGCATAGCAGATACTTGGAAAATTGCTTAAATGAAGCAAGACAGTTGTACCATTCATAATACTAGATTCGTTTAATTTCGTTACAATAAAGTGCCACAAATGCAAAGAAAACATTGCAAAAATGCAGAAACAAAGTTGTTTTTCTTTAGTTTGCAATGAAACACCAAGAGCAACAAATGCGAAACAGGTAAAACTGTATATTGTCAAATATAATATACAGTGCCTTGAAAAAGTATTTGCCGCCTTCCTGATTTCTTCTATTTTTGCATATTTGTCACACTTAATTGTTTCAGATCTTGAAACAAAATTTAATATAAGACGGACAACCTGAGTAAACACAAAATAAATTTTTTAAATGATCATTTTATTTATTGAATGAAAAAAGAAATCGACACCAACTGGCCCTGTGTGAAAAAGTAATTGCCTCTTTAGTGACTCAATCAACCAATTAACCAAATTGTATTGATAATTGGGTTAAATTTGACTACACAACCCAGGCTTGATTACTGCCAGCCCTGTTGAGTCACTTAATAGAACCTTTCCAGCAATGTGAAGTAGGCTAAACGGTCTCAACAAGCAGCACACTATGCTGCGAGCAGTAGAAATTCCGGAAGAGATGAGAAAGAAAGTTATTGAAATATATCATTCTGGAAAGGGTAACAAAGCCATTTCTAAGGCTCTCGGACTCCAGCGTTCCACAGTGAGAGCCATTATCTCCAAATGGAGAACACCGTTCCAAGTTGTGAATCTTCCCAGGAGTGGCCAGCCTACCAAAATTCCTCTAAGAGCACATTGACAATTCATCCGGGAAGTCACAAAAGGACCCAGACGAACATCTGAAGAACTGCAGGCCTTGCTTGCCTCAGATAAGGTCAGTGTTCATGATTCCACCATTAGAAAGAGACTGGGCAAAAATGGTATCCGTGGGAGAGTTGCAAGGCAAAAACCACTGCTAAGCAAGAGGAACATACTGGCTCGTCTCACATTTGCCAAAAAACACCTTGATGACCCCCAAGCCTTTTGGAATAATGTTCTGTGGACTGATGAGTCAAAAGTGGAACTTTTTGGAAGACATGGGTCCCGTTACATCTGGCGTAAAGCTAACGCAGCATTCCACAATAAGAACATCATACCAACAGTGAAACATGGTGGTGGTAGTGTGATGGTGTGGGGATGCTTTGCTGCTTCAGGGCCTGGGCGACTTGCCATAATTGACGGAACCATGAATTCTGCTCTCGACCAGAAAATCCTGACGGAAAATGTCCGGTCGTCTGTCCGTGATCTGAAGCTCAAGCACAATTGGGTTATGCAGCAAGACAACGATCCGAAGCACAAGAGCACGTCCACCTCTGAATGGCTCAAAAGAAACAAAATGAAGATTTTTTAGTGGCCTAGTCAAAGTCCTGACTTGAACCCCATTGAGATTATGTGGCAGGACCTTAAACGGGCAGTTCATACTTGAGAACCCTCCAATTCAGCAGGAGGAATTACAGCAAATATGAGTGGGCCAAAATTCCTCCACAGCGATGTGAAAGACTGATCTCCAGTTATCGGAAGCGTTTGGTTGCAGTTAAAGGTGTAAAGGTGGCACAACTAGTTATTAAGCTTAGGTGGGCAATTACTTTTTCACATGGGTGATATAGGTGTTGGATAACCTTTTCTTTCAATAAATGAAATGCTTATTTAAAAAAAACTATTTTGTGTTTCCTCATGTTCTCTTTGTCTTATATTACATTTTGTATGAAGATTTGAAACCATTTAGTGTGACAAATATGCAAAAATAGAGGAAATCAGGAGTGGGGCAAATACTTTTACTGCACTTTATTTCCTGGACCATCCTTGTCCTGAAAGACTGCCAAATCTGAGGGTGATATGCAGAACTACTAAAGATCTATGTCGCAAAATTCAGTGTACCCCGTTGTCCCTTAATGTCTCCAAATCTATCTATAATGGCTAAATTGTGCACTGCTGTAAATCATAAAATAATCATATATTTAACTACAAATCAACTGTTTTGGCTCATGAAGCTCACATTTGCATAATTTCAAGTGGGAATGACAATTTTTTCAATATAGGGTGATGGATATCATTGGGTCCAAAATCCAATCGAAAACCTCATAAAATTTATAAAATAGTTTTAGAAAGCATATAAATTTGCGTCTTATTATGGTTTATGATTAAAACATTGATATTGCACTGGTACACACAACTAAATATCTAGCATAATCATTCACGCTTGTACTTCAATAGAACATCACTTTTTTCTGTACTCCATTTGCCGCATGTCTTGGGATGACATTTCTCTGTAGTGTGTTTCACAAATGTTTCTATGTATAAACACTCCAAGGAAAATTTTGCATTAATCTAGCTCATATCGGTGCACGGTAAATTTGTATTTTTTATGCCCTAAGTGACAAGTATACCCCAGGGAGATACTAATACAAAACAGTCGACATTATGTACAATAAGATTACAATAAAATAATATTCCACCATCAGGAAATTGCTGGAAAATTGGTGCATCAAACAAATCATGACTGAGCCACTGCTTACACCACAGTTTGTGAAATGCACTCAAAATGTGAAAATAACAATATAAAACATATGGCACAAGATAGTGGCAGAGTGGAAAAACTAACGTATATAATTGAAATATTACAAGCAGTAATACATATCGAGGAGGAAATCTTTGTCATGTTCGTAGGCATATTTTCCAATAGAATCATAATATTGGTCTCTTCTTACCCACTCCCAAAATCCATGTACGCAAGGAAAGGATTTTGTGTATAATTATTTAATATTTAGTAGCAGATATGAATAGTAGAATGATGTGGTATAATTGCACAAGTATTTTACTTGTTTATTTAGCTATTGAGTGAGCAGTGTTTTTCACTGCTGTATTGGCATACGTCCGGGGTATTCTTGGCTTTTATCTTATTGATATGACGGAATACAAATTCTTGATCGTGAAAGAATATTTTTATGAACTCTCAGATAGATACTATTGTCCAATGTCTCACGTATGGGTTGGTAGTGTTGCAGGTGAGACTTGGTTGGGGTTGCTTGTTAAATGGACAAGTTACGTGACAATGGTGGCACTTAGAAACTCTGTATTTGGCATAGTTGCCATTTATCATGTACTAATAAAGCTAGAATATGGAGTTTGTTGTTTCCTCTCATAGTTTGGATGCAGGAGCAATGCATGTCTGGTTTAGCAATCTCACTGTGCTGGCGTCATGGCCACTAGGGCGGTCTGTGTGAATGGGGTGGGGTTAACCTGGAATTCTACTAGATTTTTGGGTTGGAAAAAGTTTGTAAAGTCATGCTATTTACTCAAAGTTTGTATATCTCTAGGGTAGTGTATCTAGGGTGACTATCCATTAAATTGTTTATCTGTCTATAGTTCTGTGATTTTAACTTGTCCGGTTTGCTAATTATTGTTTCCACATTAATTATGAAAATGTCTTTGGCTGATGCAGGAACACGAAATACTCCAAGCTTCAGAATAAGTCTGCATGAGCAGTCAGATTCAGCATTTCTGGCTTTGATCCTTTAAGTTATTGTTTTCACGTGCAGAACAGCACCTGTCTTTTATGGCCCTGTCACACTATTGCATATCATACTAGCGTTTGCCAGCGTATGAAAGATATCACTCATATGCTGATATATGCTGACATACGCTAGGGGTACATTAGGCATAGGTTGTATACGTTTCAAGCACGGTCGCATACGGTGGCATACGCTGGCATACGGCGAGGCACAAAAAGTTTTTTAAGCATCGTTTTCGGATGTATGGTTTATACGCTAAGCATATGCTAGGCATACGCTGAATACGCTAGAATTACGCTAGAGGTATGTTACTCATAGGTAGAGTATGCTGGTCATATGCTGACATACGCTGACATGAAGGTGTACGTACAGTTATTTTATGAATTTACATACGCAACTCATACGTTTCTCTCATACGCAATAGTGTGACAGGGCCATTACATCAAGATATCAGCAGATGGACCTAGATCAGTATTGAGTGATTTGATCAATTACACTAATTAAGAGGCCTTAATGAAAGAGAGCGTGTTTGTGTGCTGCTGGCAAACATGGCAAAGGAGAAATATGGTTGGGTACATAAAAAAGGAATTTGAGCTAAATAACACTTGCAGAATTTCAAAATCATCGTATGAGCATTATATATCAAATGGTGTCTGTACAGTTGTACTTGAGCAAACATCTTGAAAAACATTACCCGATTCACAATTCCTGTGTCTTTACCACACTTCAGTCTCAGGAATTTCTTCATTAATTATAAACAGGATTTTGCCATATTTTTTCTCTATCCAACCCAATCCACCAACTTTATGTTGTGGGATTTCATTAATCAGTTTTGTGTCATAGTGTAGAAATGTCTTATATTTTTGTGCACAGGTCTGAGGATGGTAAAGGGCAGATATTGGCGAGACATTGGTGGGAGGATGTGGGGTTGGGCTCGTTCAGAAATCCTCCAGTTTTTAATTTAGTCAAGTTTGTATTTGTGCACCATATTGCAGACTTAGGGAACCATATTGCTGGGATTAGAGGAATCTGCACATGCCTCTGAGACTAGCTTCTCCCTGAGGCAGGTGGCACCAGGCAGCGCTCAAGGTAAATAGCCACGCTGGCATTGTACCGTGCCAGCCTGTCAACCCTCACTCATCATGGCACTGGGGGAGATCTCACGGGAACCAGTCATGGCAGAGTGACAAGAGGGATCACGGAGTCCCACTGGAGGTTGCTAGTGCCAGTCAGCAACACTATAGAACTGGTGTATCCTATACTGGCTCGTATGTGGCTGTGTCAGAGCCTCCAGTGACTGTTCCCTTTGTTGCACGTTTTTGGAGTCTTCAAGACAAACTGCACTGCATTCTTGGTGTCCCTTGCTTCCATTTAAATAATAGTAACGTTATTTATATAGCACCTTTCGAGCAAGACAATACAAAGTGCTTTACAGACAAATAAAATGAGGTAAAATACAAACATTAAGAAATATAAAGTGGTAAAAGTTGAGAGGAACAGACTTAAAAACGACATTAATAAAATAACAATATAAAACCAATAAAACAAAAACCCAGTCAAAGATTTAAGATTAATCCTTAAAAGCAAGCCTTTAGAAACAAGTATTTAAATTAGATTTAAATTAAGATGGGGGAGGGCTAGGGAAAGGTTGTTCTAGAGTCTAGGAGTTTTAACTGCGAAGGCAAGATCCCTTTTTTTTTTCAACTTGTTTTGAAGACCTGAGCTTTGAGATCTGTAAGGTATTATGAGGTCACTAGGTGCCAGACCATATAGTGCCTTGTAGGTGATCAATACAATTTCTAATTAAATTCTAAACTGTATTGGCAACCTGTGCAGAGATGCTAAAATTGGAGTGATATGTGATCCCCAATTTGTCCTGTTCAGCTGCTGAACTTTAAGTTGGGCCATGTAAACCATGCATTACAATAGTCTATAGTCTTATATTCAGTGAGACAATATAAAAGCATGAATAATATTTTCAGTATCCCTAATGGATCTGGTTTTTGCTATGTTTCTGAGTTAGTGATATCATGACTGAACACGCTTCTTAATATGTTGCTGAAAGGATCAAAGAACACACCAAGGTTTCTAGTGAAGGGATTAATGTTGGTTCAACTCAACTGTTCAAGTTCAACTGTGTATAGCATAGCAATGAAAATATATATTATGTTGGCGGAAGATTAGACCCAATGGTGATATATAAATCAAAAACAATATTGGCCCAAGTATGGAGCCTTGAGGAATCCCTGAAGTAATCACTGCTGAGGAGGACACATAGTCACCAATAGAAACCAAAATATTTCTGTTTGACAGATAGGATGAGAACCACTCCAATACAGTCCCAGAGACCAACCCAATTACCCAGTGTCAATCAGGATGGCATGATCAATAGTATCACATGCTGCACTTGGCCTAGATCCAACAGCACCAGCACTGAGCAATCTCCTGAATCAGCATTCATAAAAAGATTATTTGTGACCCTAAGAAGGGCAGTTTCTGTGCTGTGATGCTGTATTAAACCTCATTATTTAACACTACCTCTAGAAGTTGTTTTGCTACTACTTTCTCAAAAATTTTGGAGATGAAGGATAATTTAGGGATGGGTCTGTTATTATTTGGCACAGATGGATGAAGGTTCGCTTTTTAAAGAAGTGGCTGAACACATGACGTCTTACAATAGTCAGACGCATAGCTATTAGAAAGAGATATGTTCAACATAGAGAGCAATTCAGGGCTTATAGCCACCATTACTAGGGTAAGGAGCCTAGTGGGTGTAATATCTGGGGGACTGGAGGACGGTTTCATATGGGACCATATCCATAAGATCCTGCATGAAAATCAGCATAATGTTACTCAGTAAGTTTAAAGGAGGGCAAGGTATATCAAGAGGAAGAGCGGGATGAGTGATTTTGGATTGACAGTCTTATCAACAAAAAAGGATAAAAACATTTCACAACCAGCAGAGGATGAAGCACAAGCAACAGGAGGTGCAGGGTTTACAAGACGATCAATTGTACTATTTGTGGCAATTGAATTTATTTTGAATTTATTTCTCGCATCTTTGATTTATTGATTGTAAGAGGTATAAGTGCTTCATCTGCAAATAGGCCTAATACATGTGTAGTTCTCTGGCTTTCTGCTTCCTTTCTATTTTTCTACATTCCAAATGAACAGAAAGAGATGCAATGCCCTTAAATTTTAGTAATTGTATTTACTTTTATTTTCGGATGGCACAATGCTTCAAATGACTCACGTCTTATTTTATTCCCCCCCAACCCCCCCACCCCTGCATTTGGTCTTAAATTGAATATCCAAGGTATTAGAAAAGACCTAACTTAAACTTGCTCAAACCTGCATCAACTCTGAAACAATAGATAAAACAATCTAACAATAGATTTAACTGTGTCCTTGGGAATAGCCCATCAACTCAAAATGATTATTAACTCATCTTCTGATATTGTTTCCATGTTGATCAGCTGGATGAGGTGAATTCTCGGAAAATTCTGTCCGCGATGCTGTCATACGTGTGGCCCAAGGATCGACCGGACCTACGGGCCCGTGTCGCCATCTCCCTGGGGCTACTGGCTGCAGCAAAGGTAGGCTAAGACACCGTGACACTACACCCAAATTAACACTATGGTATGAAGTATGCAGTCCAACTCCACTGTAAACAACAATTTCTGCAACCAATCTTTTACACACAAAAAATTACTAGAATAAGTTTTGTAACAAGAATTATATGTCTGAGAACGATGCCACAAAGAAGTTCAGATGATCTTGGGAGTCTTAAAGGTGGACTATGAAGGATTTTTAGCCTTGCTGTGGTCTTGTCTTTACAATCAAAGAAGCGCGCCTACTCAACTCCGTTGAGCGCAAGTAACAGTATTGAGCGCAACAAGCAAAATGTCAAGCGAAGATAAAATGGAAATAACATTTTTATCAACATGCATTGTTCTATATGTATGGTAGCAGTAATTAGGCAGTGTTATAACGATGGCGCTTGACATGCAGTCAAAGCTCATAAAAGAGAGAAGGTGCTCTCAGTATGGGACAGTGCGTATAAAGAAAAATGTACCCAGGCTCATCAAAGAGACTGCCCAGAGTAAACAATGGATTATTCATAATAGAATAGGCTAATTGCGCTTCTTCACCTCTGCCATTTCAGTAGCCAGCTGGCTACAATGCTCAGCTGAAACCTGATCCCACCACACAGGCTCTGGAGCCACACCCACCCCTCCCCACACAGAAAAGAATGCCACGCCCAGAAACATCCCATCACGTTAATAGTTGAATAGAATAATAAATACAGGCAGAGGAGCAAAGTTTTTTTTTGACATATTGCCAGTGCACCATAGATATGACTGAGCATGGTTATTTTATGATATTTTCTAGGTAAAAATCCTGCATAGTGCACCTTTAACAAAACATAATCAGGGAACCAATTATTTACTTGTATTGACTAATATTTGCATAACATAACATAGCATGAAATGCAACTTTGTTCTCTACGTTAAATTCCCGTTCAAAATTGGTAACGGACACACTTGCATCGACCAGTACTATCCAGAGGTTTCCATTACAGCTAGAGATTGCTGGTCGAGTGTGACGCCGTAGTTCATTTTCTTGTTCCTCTGTTTTCAAACATAGAACGTTGCATACCTATGCCGTACATTGCGTCATGTCTCTGTGCTGCTATTGGCTTCTTCACAGTCATACCATCACCTGCACAGAGCTCACCCTCAATTTCATTCAGGCTATATTATGTTATGTTAAACATTTACAAAGTCTCACACTCTGCAGACCCCCCTCCTCCCCAATCGTGCATTTGACTCCTCACCTGTGCTCCGCAGTCATGTCGCTAATTTCACCTTAACGTCCTCTAATTAAAGGGAACTCGTCAATTTATCCATCCCAAGTCCCTCCAACCCTCAGCGAAGTCGATCAATATTACTGCTATTTCTCTTTGTTAAACAGGCGGTGCTGGGCGTGTTGCGCAACCTCGCTCTAAATCATCTTTTCAAAAAGACTCTGACCTCGCTCTAGAATTGACGACCTTGAGGTTGTGCTTCTGTAGAACACAATTGATTTTGCCTGATAGCTGAGGCAACCCTTCTGTTTGGTGAAGTGAGACATGATGTAATTCGGCATCGCTCTGGAGTGTAAACCGGGTCTTAGGCAGACACCTGCCCGCGTTGGTGTCTTGAAATCCAACTGTGACAGTTTGTCCTGCAGCAAGAGGAACTAATGTGTATCAGTGTGTGAACATTCCCGTCAGGTGGAAATTGTGCCATGCTGTTAATGTCCCTGTGCCATGGTAACCATGTAATTTTGTCACCTGAGCTCTTAATAGTGCAGGTGCCTTGTGGGTAGTGTGTGTTTTCGCCAGAAAACCATTTGCTTGTTGTGCACAGTCGTGGATAATGGATATTCTGCGACACCAACTGAAAACCGAGTGTATCGAGTACTCGTGTATGGCCACTGAGGCTAGGGAAAATGAACAAGGAAACGTCCAAAGTTTATAAAAAATCTCGTGGACGATCTTAAGAAAGGCAGGCTTTCCTCTTATTAATTGGTTTTTTGGGACTTGGTTTTCACAAAGTGCTGGACTTCCATCTTTATTTTCAAATTATCTCAGGGGTGCAGGGATTTACGGCAGTCCGGGGGATTATTTCTTCATGTATTTTATTAAATCCCATATCTGCAGGATTAAGATACGATTGGCATGACAGCGGTGAACAGGGAAAAGATAAACTCCAGTTTTATCATTTAATCAAAGCACATCCATCTTGTCGACCTGTCAGTGTCAATTGGCCAGGCCAGCAAAACAATGCTGGTAGAAGAGGACACCTTGTGCCTGCCTTTTAAATATCATCCAGTTTTCTCACCATTTATAGTCTTGACTGGCCACTTCCTATCTCTGTTTGCGGCCCTGTCTACTCTTTGACATTGATGAAAACATCTGTTAAAGTATTATTTGAAATGCTGTTGAAATTTGTGTCTGATGTACATACTCAAATGACATGTAGCTCTCACACGTGGAATGTCCTGGAGCTAGCTTCTTCATAAGTGGACGCACCCAAACCATTTGATATCACCATAGCTGTTATATATAGCCGTTAATGAACATTGCCATCATGTTTTACCATCATTACCAAAATATTTCACCATCATTTATTTTAAGCATTTTGACTAAGATTGTCCTTCTTTGATCATATTTTACTTATTGCTGTACTATATAAGATTTTCAACCTCCTTATGTGTGTCAAATTGCATGTGAATGTTTCAATTATGATGATAATAGTCCACCCAGACTAGTTTGATTGCTGAAATTATCTCGGGTTGATCCTCTTTCTTCCAATGGCAGTTTTGCCAAAGTGTCGTGGATAGGATGTCTACCACCTGAGTAATGCAGATCCTAGTGCCCCAATGTGTAGCCTTATTATGCCTCCGCGCCGGCCCTAGCCGTGTTTTCGGGTTGTCCGTACGTACGTCCGTGAACGTGGTATCTCAGGAACGCCTTGAGGGAATTTCTTAACATTTGGCCTAAACGTCCACTTGGACTCAAGGATGAACCGAAAAGATTTTGGTGGTCATAAGTCAAGGTCACTGTGACCTCACAAAAGACATTTTTGGCCATAACTCAAAAAATCCTACGCTAATTATGACAGCATTTCACACAAATGTCTAATAGGATAAAATGATGAAGTGATGACATTTTATATCCAAAAGTGCAAAGGTCAACTTCACTGCGACATCATAATGTTTAGGTAGATGACTACAGTTTTCTAATTTAATTTACAAATAAATAAAAAATTACAAAACTGTATTGGCTGGCTAATTAGCTTCTCTATCAGTCCTCTGTACTCCTCTGTAAAAATAGTTTCTAAGTGAAGACAGCATGTCAATATAGTGATAACTTCCATTTCGCCAATAAATACACTTCATACCTTTTAAATTAAATTATTTCAAAGTCTTCACTACATATATTTTATGAGTCTGGACAGACATGGATGTAAACTGCAACTTGACTTGTTGGCGGAGGCATGCAACCGCAAGGCGGTTATTTCTAGTTTTCAATTTGTACTGTATCTGTGAGTACCGTTCCGTAAATTCTCAATGTAAAATACGTCTAGCCTCGATTCTATTTTTATGGAAAAAAGCAGTCAGCGTTTATGCGTGTGCTCATCCAAATGGCCATTTACATCACTTGTATGTCACAGGTCAAACGTGACTGGAATAATTAGAATGTAATATAGCTGCGCTGCAGACATAACTGGGGCCAAATATGTCACCTACTGCACTGAACCTTGAAGTCCTTCACTTAGTAGTGAGTAATACATTTATATTAAGTTCAAGATGATAATTCATCATAGCCTTAGACACTTCAAGCACACAGGTCACACAAACTAAAGCCATCCTTATGTAGGTGAACCCATGACACGTTTATAACATGAAGCTCTTGGATTTCTTGTGCCTGATATCGTGTAAGTTGGTTACTGTTAGTGGTATAAGATTATAAAGATGAAGTATAAGAGTGTAAATCTGGTAGCCTACTAGTTTGGTAACTTTTTGGCAAGTTTTTTTGCAGTAGTGGCGTTGCCTGCAGTTGCTCTGGGCAACGCAAACCAGCCGTTCTGCATCAGCCATATGTGAGGTTAATTACTGTAATCTTAAACTCCGATGTCTCTTAAGTTGGCATGTTTCTTTTTCTGTTGCTCAAGGCGCCATAGCTGGGTTTCTTCATAGAACATTTCTACAAAAAAGCACAAGGGCAGAATGACCCATATGGCTTAATAGCTAACTGTGCTATTCTGTATTTACATTTCCCCCCCCCCCCCTACATTTCCCCCCCCCCCCCCTCGCTACTGGTTCTGTGGAGCAATAGTTACAGTTTGGCTATGTATTGCTATTATGATTTGTATAGTATGTATTGCCAAACTTTAATTTGAAGATTAAATGACAAGCCTAGATGGGCTGACTGGCCGGCTACTATTTGGAAGCATTCTTATGTGCTTTTGTTATGGTCATTATATATATATTTTTAATCTGACACTGATGCAGACATGGGCCAAGTGGCACTCTGTTTCTGGATTCATGACCACTCCTGCTATTAATGATTTCATTTAAAAATAATTTACTTGATATTTTGGATAACATTGTTGATTAAATAAAGAATGAAAGCTGAACACCATGTGTGTATCCTTGTCTGAAATATTTTGCCAGGGTTGGTGCATACAACATATTCAAGCTAATTTAACCATGGTAATTGGTTTGAGCAAAAACTGGCATACACACCCGGCCTCTTGTCGATGTGCTGGACGTGCAGCATTAAACCTATTTGTAGAAGTGACTTTTGATCTGCATTCCACTTCAGAATTGCTGGAAGAAAAGTGGACAACTCCTCTGAGAGAACTGCAGTCGCTCAGGTATCACACAGGCAGCAAAGCGAACATGTGGCAGGCATCACTGAAGAGCAGCAACCCCTGAATTGTATGTAGCTCTAGGTTTGTGCATTAACATGGCCATCAACCTGGTAAATGTAGAAGCCCAGTGTCATGTTCAGAAGTTACAAATTGAAAATGGGGTTTAGTCCAATAACCATAAGTTGGTTGCTGAACAAGTGGCCTGACTTCATTACGTTCATGTTGAATTTAGTTGACGTAGGTCCTGCACCAGTCTCAATGGCTTGCTTGAAAATGAGACATTTCACAAGTCATGGAATTCTGAATTATTCTGTTCATCGTTTTCAGCATTCTGACTGACCAGGTGTTCTGCGCCGTGATGCCTACTTGGCTGTGGAATCGCACAGGGAAGAAGGGTTTCACACTTCTGGTCGATTGGGCATCTGTGGCCTGCCTGCACCAGTCTCTTTACAGGGGCATTCTCTTTGTGGACCTGCAGAGCTTCCGAGCTGGTTGTCCACAGGGTGAGCAGTAGCAGCAGACGCACATTTGGGTGGACATATACTGTTCGGCGCCCTCAAGAACTGACGGAGGATATTGCAGTGGTGTGCAAAGGGTTATAAATGAAGTCTTTGCATTACAGATTGGAAATAAAGAAAACATTGTAGGGGGTAGCAATCCTTTGAAAAATGACATAGAACCATTACAAATAAATAATTAGTGCCTGCAGAAGCTCAGATGGGTTTTACGGCTATGAGGAATGGTGTTTGTTCGTTTCTTCTCCACCAAGTTTAAAATTAGCAGTTGGCCACAGTATAGCTGCCTCAGCAGGCGTCCTGCTCGTCTCTTTGGGCTTTCGGATCAAAGAGCTCCCAGAGTCCCATCCACTGGAGCGCCACGGTCCAATGGCAGCCCTGCAACGAGGGAAAGGGTCTTGTGATGTGAAAATGAAAGCCAAGGTGAGGTGTTGGACGATCGCACTCTTGTCTGTCGACCAGAGCTTGATCACAGTAATTGCTTATTAGGAGTATCTGAAGGGGACCTGGAAGAATCGTTTCTTCTCCGGCGCGGCCCACGTTCATTCCATAAAGGTCACATCACAAAGCAGCAACACCCTGCTACTGCCGATTGGCTTTGAAGGATACAGGCAAATGACATTATGCGAGGTGTCTTCCTTTAATTAGGTTTTCTTTCGTTTGGCTCTCAAAACAAGTCCCTCCCTTCCCAACCAGCTCGGGATGAAAAGCCAGAACGCGTGCATTTTTTGCTGCGCTGATCTTCGCCCGTACCGAACAGATGTGGTTCAGGATGTGAGGCGCGTCTGAAGCTCACATACGCGCCATGTTTGAGCCGGGACAAGCTCATCTGAACCCCAACGGTTTTTCCCATGGAGACATGGAAATGAAAAGATCTATTCATAAGTTTGAGACCTTTACAGGGCTGTAGCTTGTTCTATCTAAGTCGGCCGTGGTTTGAGTTACAGGCTGCTGGGTGGCTCATACTGTTAAGAGACTGGGGTCTGGTGTTTTGTCTCAATAGGATGAGGTACCCTGTATCTCAAACCACAGTGGGCGTACCTGTACAAGTGCTGAGTGTGGCCGGTAGCACGCTGGTTGCTGGGGCGTTGCACAGCGTGGTGCCTGTTGTCCGCCTACACTGACTGCACATGCAGTGTACTTCACCTGTGCTTGAGGTGTACTTCTCCAGCGTTATAACTGAACAGTACACTGCAGTACAGTACACTGAACAGTACACTGCAGTACCGTACCCTGAACAGTACAGTACACTGAACAGTACTCTGCAGTGCAGTACACTGCAGTACCGTATACTGAACAGTACAGTACACTGAACAGTACTCCGCAGTACAGTACACTGAACAGTACACTGTAGTACAGTACAGCTGAGGGACTGCAGGATGGACAGAAGCAGCGGCTGGGCCACTTGTGCTACAGAGGTGACGTTGCCCTGGCCTGCACTCTCTAAAAATGACATGGGGCAGCGATGAGGCATTCCAACTTGTGAGAAAAGCGATTAAAAAATAAAGACCCACAGAGAGTTCCGCGATGTCTCTGCGAGCACCCAGTGGCGAGGAAATAACGTGTGCTGCCCCGCCAAATGTTTAGCACGATTTGGGGGCCAGAATATGATTGACAGCGCATCCTTCGCTGTCGCGCGGTAAGCCCCAGGCCACCTTGCACCCCGCCAGGCAGCGTCTCCTGCATCTTTAATCGCTGGTCACGGCTGTTCCTATTCCAGTAACGACTGCACGACGCTCTCGTCCACTCTGTCATCTCAGAGCGTAGGGAGAAGGGCAGACGGCAGGACACGCCCAAACCACTGCTGTGCTCCGTGCATGGTTCTAACACCCGTGTGCACGAGCGATAATGTGCAGATAACATATCAATATTTTTATTTCCACATTCTTGGACAGGTTTTGCAGTGGTATAAATATGCATAGTAATCATAGGCCTACACACAATATAACTTCTGCCTCAAAGAGCATTCTAGAAATAATGACTAAAGAAAATATAGTCACAATAATAATGTAAACAACCTCAGTGTTTTATTTTCCCCTTTCCCTTCCCCAGGTGACAAATATCACGGTGCCTTTCATGTTTAAGTATGCGGTGGACGGCCTGAACCAGATGTCCGGAAACATGCTGAACCTCAGCGATGCGCCAAACACTGTGGCGACCATGGCAACGGCCGTCCTGATTGGCTGTGAGTCCCGCGTCTTTGTCTCCCGGCAGGTGTTGACCCCCTCGGCTGGGGAAGGTTGCTGGGTATTATGTAGCCGATGACCTTTCTGAAGGGATTCGTTTTAATGTCAACCTTTAACCCTCTTTATTTTTTTTCCATTTTCACTCTTGTTATTTTTCACACTTTGCCCCCCCCACCCCACCCTCCGCAGATGTAGCCTGGCCTTCCCAACGCTTGTTTATTCATTAATTCAGTTCATTTCCGACTGGGATGATGACAGGCACTGAGCCAGCATCTGAAACCTGCCAGCTAGGAGTAGATTAGTGTCTCTGCCATTGTGACTCCCCTTCTCTCTGTGAGAGCCCCAGACGATTTGGTGAAAACTCTTGCTCTATGAGCGGTTCCCCGTCTGCATCCAGAGCAGTGTTGCTCGTTCTTCGTAGTCACATCTGCATGTCATTTGCATTGCCTCTTTGAAATGCTTTCATAGTGAAAATCCATTTAAGATTGGATTGATCGGTGGATTGAAAGGGCAGGATGTGATGGATTGATTCATGCCCCGTTTTAGCACCGCGAGGTTATGGGCTCAGCTCCTGGGTTCAGTGGCTCTGTAGTGATTTTTAGTCTCGTGCTCTCTAGCCCCTGTAACTACCCTGCAGTATAAAAAGGTGACATTGTTTGCATTGTCCAAGATAAGGGTGTCTGCGAAGCAAATAAATGAATTATGGAGCAGTGTGGAGATTGCCAGGTGGTTTATCCTGCTAATAAACTGGTTTTCAGTCTGAGGCGCCCGATAGTCTGGTATGGGATCCTGCTTTTGCATGCTGTGCCTGGCAGTCCGGTAGGATGGTCAGCAGAGCGGTCAGTTGTCAGTTGTCCCCTAAAATACATTTTGAATGTTCCTTTGAATTGTGTAATTCAAGACTTTATCACAAGGAGAGGATGACGCTGCATTTATTGCATAAAAATAAGCTGTGTAACCTATTCCACATTATAATTAAGATTCCAAAAGTGCATACAGAGCATCTTTAACAATGTTACCAACTTCAGTGACAAATAAGATTTCTTCGAGCATTCAATAAAAATATATTAGATCATATTAAAGGACATTAGATTAAATTAAAGTGCCAGGCAGTTGTTGGGGTAATTTATTTATTAAGCGTTTCTCTTGGACGACTGGCATTACTTTTCAGCTTGAGCAAGGTTTTCTGCACCTTGTGCATTACTGTTTGACCTTTACAAAGTATTAGCAAATCATGAACGCGGGAGACAAACATGAATATTTGGTTGTCCGCGATAGAGGTTTTTCTCGTTTAGGCGGCGCCATTCACATATTAGCTATCGATTCTAGTAGTAACTCGCCGTAAGTTTCATTATCGGGAAATCGTCTTTGGGCATGTAAACGGGTTCAAACTGATCAATCACAACTTTGATATTAACGTCGACTATTTGAAATTCTTTATTGAATCATTTTTAAAATACAAGTGGTCCCTCTCGCCAGAGTGTCAACAGATACCAAGAAAAGTAATCAGAAGGATAAAACAAACAAAAAAAACAAAAAAAGCCAGTGGCTTATTTCCATTGTGGTCCTTTTGGGTAGGGGGCTGTGGATGTATATAAACACCTTTGTTTATTAACAATATTCATCAAATTATAATTCGCAAGCTTCCCATGAGAGACAGTATATGTGTTTAGCTAGCTAGTTAATTATTTAAATAGAGTTGATTCAATGATGTTACGTTGGATTATAATTTTTAAATAATTAATTTAAAAAAAATAAATAAATAAAAAATAAAAAGGATTTTGTTGGCCTGGTGGGGGGTCCTCGTTGGCCTGACAGCCTGCCAGGCCAGTACAATTATAGGGGAGACACTGCTTCTCATGAGCTGCATGGAAATAGAATCCTGTCCAAACGCTTCTTAGATGTTCAGGAGAGATAATGTTCTCAGTGGCAGTTGGTTACTTCAGAGTTCTGGCCATGATGCTGCAGCATTAGTGTACGTTGTCTCATTTTGCTACAGGAAGAAACACGTTGCGGCAATGAGATTACGTGAAAGGGCGAGGGAGTGTTCAGCAAGCAAAACTATTTGAAAAAGCAGAAATGTAATCATGCAGCTGTCTGTGTGTACCTCTGAATGCAATTTTCTTCCCAGTAAAATGACACATTTTGACATTCAAATTGTTATAATTCGAAAGGTCTGACAGCCCTAAATGGTAGCGACTGAAGAAAAGGCAAGGCGACAGCAGTCAGCAGTGAGGAGTTCTGGTGGTTCTGTATGGACACATTTTTCTGCAATAGTTTTGGTGCACTCTTACCCTTTGAGGTAGAGGTGAATGACAATCCTAGCTCAATGAGAGTTGATTGACCTTGCGGAAGTGGGGTTTTGTTGTCCTCTTGTAGAATTCCAGATGCTGGTAGACTCTGCCACGGCACATACAAACCATACTTTGCCAAAGGTGGTAACAAAAGATGAATAAAGGAATTTTCATTTGTGAACGTGCAGCCTTTTTTTGTTTTTTTTGTTCAGTACCTGTACAGCAGTGGTTGAGTGGATTGTCTTTGTCTCATTATGCAAGAGACCCCTCTGGTCCCCAGGGTACCGGCAGTCTGCCTGCTCCACGTAAACCTCAAGTGTAGTCATCTGATTTAGTCGCCGCATAGCTCAGCTGGGTTACTGGTCTGGTGAAAAGAGGCAGCGGCTGGCAGCAGCGCTTTCGAAAATACCGCTTTTGTAGAAGTCATCGGCTCCACTCCCCAGAACTGTTGGAGGAAAACATTTGTAGAATAGAGAAAATCAAAAGTAGGGAATTGGCATCTGTCACTGATTGTATCTTGAACCCTGTGGGCACCTGCCATGTTGTTGCCAGGAGCTAACATTGGTATACCATTAGATACCCTAATGACTCTTCATCACACCAGTATCCCAGCTCAGCTATACAGCGACTAAATCGGAGTTGTTCGATCGACATGAACAGCCTACGGTTTCCGTCGGTTATATAAAAGTTTCGGAACATTGTTTCTGCACAGGTTAAAGATATGACAAGATCGAGGGTCGGTCAGAGAACCGTGCTGCGTAGAGAAACCCTTGTCGCCCCTTTAACATCGAAGCCGAGCCATGTCCGACCCGCATAAATCCCGGGTTGTGAGCTGGGTCGCGTACCCGGGTCAGATGACCTGAGTCGACCCATTCACACCGACAACAAACAGGAGTACTAAACACAACCCTGTCTTTGGCAGGCTAAGCACGGCAGGCGGTTGTAGCGGGCTGATATCCTAACCAATGAGGAGGATCAAACCTACTGCCCGGCCAACCGAGCCGAGCCACCGGGGAGCCCAGTTATAGTTCTGTTTGGTTTGCGGCACCGTTTGATAGCAGCTGAAGAGGCGCCTACCTCCCAGGCACTGCCGCTTGCCCGCGGCCAGTCCTGCATTCAGGGTATAGCTGTCAGTGAAGACTCGACGCGGTTTATGCATGAATACAAAAGCTTGGCTTGATTTTTAAAAAATATATAAAAAATGTTAAAAAGATAAGTTGGCTGAGAAAAACAGGATCTAAAAAAAGCAAAGGTAAATGAATAATGTAAATTAAATTTTGCCGTGTGCTGTAATTCACTCTTCCTTTAAAATAAAAAAGCCCTCTTGCGTACGAGCTCCCTACAGCGGTGTGTTTTAATGAGACCGTTTAAGTGTGTGCATAAAATGCTGCTACAGGATCAGTTGGTGCTGTGCAAAGAAAATTCAGCTCTTGCAAATAACAAAGTGGGGGTGCTCTTATTTTTGTAAAATTATAGACATCAAACCAAGTAGAATTCTCCAAGTACAATTGTGTAAGCTGCTTATTTCTTAGGCTTTGAAAGAAGTTCTGCAAACTTTGTAAATGTATTGTCTTGCTCACATGACTCATCAGCATTTATGAAAATAGGCCTAAATGCAGAGTTACTTCAACATGACAAGTGTCCCCCAGCCCCCGCTTTGAGGCAATGGTCGGTTGACATCATTCACTGCCCAAATTAATATTGCTGCAGGTGGTAGGGAATGTGCTGTCCTCCATTTTGTGACCTGTGTTTTAAGACTGAGCAAGACTGGAACTCAGTTGAGTGCATACATACAATCTGTAGAACTGGCATGGCCAAAGACAAACTGACGGGCAGACACACTGGTGTGGTCACACGACCTCTGCTCTCCTTCCCCTAATGGTGGCTCGGGTAACTGTAGCTTAAAGCACAAGCAAAGGAAATGTGTACCGTGCTGCATACAATCAGTGGTGAAAACTTCACCAGTGCACTTTCTTTGAGACTGAGGGACTGCTGTTCTATTAATGCAAAAAGTGTGCTGTGTACATTCCATTCCTGTCTGCTTGTACTTCTGTGCATAGGCTACATGCATTAAAGTGATGGTCAGTAAAATATGAGATTTGTGGAAATATTTAGCTGCCAGTTGCATCAAATTTGATGAAGTGTTATTGAAAAGCAATGATGCATGTGTCATTGTTTGAATTTATGTGCATTGTGTAAGTCTGCATGTGGCTGTGTCTAACTGCTTTATAAATGTTTATTGTGAATTCTTGACAGATTTACTATATGCGCCATGTTTCACCCTTGTCCAATCTTCATGGCCAGGTAGAAGAGATGTCCAAATAGCTGAGTGTTGAAGTGGCCACTTGTAATTTCCACTTGGAGTCTTTTCCTTTGATTATAATGTGGATTACATTAATGTGATGATTGCACATTGCTCTGAAACCTTTCTGTGAACTTTCTTTCCCACAATTAGCATTGCTAACCCATGTAAAAAGCCTACAATTCTCCACAACATTTTTTTTTTTTTTTTTTTGAGGGCCCTACCCTGTTGAATTTGAAATTCAGTCTACTGCATCCCCCAATCACATTCCACCTCCATAAAGCTGTGCATGGGCAGGGGCCATGCATCACTAATGATAATTGCACATCGAAGTCACTTGAAAGCTTCTGCCTTCACAGTACCCATTCTGTCACTCTGTGGGGCTCTTTTTGTGTAGAGTTCTATAGCTGATTAACCCTCATTACTGCCTGTGACCTCTGGAGGGGCAGAGGGAGGGGCGGCGGGTGGCAGTGGTTGGTGAAAATTGGGTGCTTAGATCACCCCCACCATTCAATCTAGCTAAGATGAATATTCGCCACCTCCAGCCCCATACTGAGAAACTTCTGGGGTCTGTTGTCTTGGTGAGGTGTTGTGCAATAAAATAGGTTTCTTTTAACTATTTACTTTTTGTTTTGAGTTGGTGGGCACAAAGCGCAAAGTACATGACCGAAGCCCTGTTGCTAAATTCGCTTTCCAAATATATATCTCAAAGAATGGCAGTGTTTTTGTAACCTTGGTTTTACCAGGACGTCTCGCTGAGATCGACTTCTTCTTTGTCAAGGGAGACCCGGCTTAGGTGGCAGACCATTAGCCACACATTTCAGACTGCAACAGCCGGGGAGGAAAGCACTCTCAAGCTCTTCTCCCCGATTCAGTTTCACAGGATGAAGGATGTAAGAACAGCGGTCTGCTAGGATGGAACTTCAACTGTTTCTCCAGAATGATTTTTGTTAAGACATCTTGCGGTTGGCTGAAAAAAAGCAAAAAAAACCAGAAGCTGACATTTTTCTCCGGCCCACAGCTGATTTGTTTGGACGGTGTTAAAAACAGATGTTACTTGTGTGTAGCTGAGGTATGTATGAGGCGGGGTGTCACGGGTGCCCTGTTCAGTGTTGCAATAACACCTGGTCTTCTTTTCTCTGGTATGTTCATCAGACGGCGTGTCGAGGACTGGCTCGGCACTCTTCAACGAGCTGCGGAACGCAGTCTTTGGGAAGGTGGCCCAGAGCTCCATCAGGAGGATCGCCAAGAACGTCTTCCTGCACCTGCACAACCTGGACCTGAGCTTCCACCTGAGCCGCCAGACGGGGGCGCTGTCCAAGGCCATCGACAGGGGAACCCGGGGCATCAGCTTCGTGCTCAGCGCGCTGGTCTTCAACCTGGGGCCCACTACGTTCGAGATGGCCCTCGTCAGCGCCATTTTGGTGAGCAGAAACCTTCCAGGAGCACCAAATGGCAACTAATAGGCCTGCACTTTAATTCAGATAACACTCTACATAGACGATAGGCATGCTATTCACAATATGAAAGGACATAAATATCTTGACCTACTCTTAATGCTTAAAGAGATACTGCAGAGCCTTTTCTAAGGCCTGTTTTACCGCTTCAATTTGAACTGGAACTCGTGAGTAGGTGTGGCCATATGACAATGATGCCACAGTCATATTATGAATATTCATACGGTCAAGGAGTGAAAGGGTGTGTCTTGGTGAACGGACTCAGTTTTGAACAAACGGAGCACGCATGAGAAGCCCTCACCCATTTTTATGTTAAGGATCTCGTGACGTCACAAATCCCCAGAAACCAGCGTATTGGTAAGCCGACACAAAAACTCAGAAAAAACCATTTTGAATAAACATGACATTTTCGGACATAAACAGTTGTGTATGATCATAATCTAACCCAAAACATCGGGTTTTCAACGGGAAAAGTCGGTTTTTGACTGCAGTATCGCTTTAAGTGCCTAGGAGGTTGTCGCGCGTATCGTATTTTAATCAAATTGCCGTTTCATATGATTATAGAGGCCACATTTTCCATATGCTCACCCCCTTTTTTTCTGCTCTTTTTTTTGGTCTTTTATGTAAAGGATTTAGGGAAGTGCAAGACAAAAACACAGAACCCATGGATTTCTCTCAAAAGCTCTATGCACACACGACTCATGTCTTCAGTTTTACTGAAAGACATCCTATAATTGTATTTATTACCCATTACTCCTGTGATTTTAATCTCGTACGAATCATCCACAGTTTTTATAGATCGGGAGAATAAAAATCCCAGCCCAAATTACCTACCGTTTTTCAGTCAATCTCAGAGGTCCAAATTACCTACCGTTTTTCCAGTCGATCTCAGAGGTCTTTGGATCATACTGATCCCGCATGAACATAAACGCAGGTGTTTTTTCACTGGAATTTCGGTGCTAATTTTTCCATATGGGGAACATGGAGGCTTTTATAGAGAGACTGCCAGAGCTGAACACCCCAGCATGGAGAATTTACAGGAGAAAAAAAAACCCAGAACCCATGGATTTCTCTCAAAAGCTCTATGCACACACGACTCATGTCTTCAGTTTTACTGAAAGACGTCCTATAATTGTATTTATTACCCATTACTCCTGTGATTTTAATCCCGTACGAATCATCCACAGTTTTTATAGATCGGGAGAATAAAAATCCCAGCCCAAATTACCTACCGTTTTTCAGTCAATCTCAGAGGTCCAAATTACCTACCGTTTTTCCAGTCGATCTCAGAGGTCTTTGGATCATACTGATCCCGCATGAACATAAACGCAGGTGTTTTTTCACTGGAATTTCGGTGCTAATTTTTCCATATGGGGAACATGGAGGCTTTTATGGAGAGACTGCCAGAGCTGAACACCCCAGCATGGAGAATTTACAGGAGAAAAAAAAACCTAAGCTCTCAGAGGATGAAAATCTCCCAAATGTATAAGATAGATATGTTCTGTATATAAATGAGAAATGAATGAGTATGTTTTGTCCCAAGAACAGGAATTTCTGATAATGCAGGAAAAATCACATTGCTGCTATCTACGTATATAATAGTATATCCCAATCACGTACGGGACACGTTCAGTGACGGAGGTGAAAAAGCAGGCATTATTTTATCTTGTACGAGTGATCCACTGCAATTACCCACATAATGAGTAAAAATTACATTACAGGACGTCCTGGGGGAAAACTAGCAAATAGCGCTTTACTCAGATTTTCACTGCGGGAACAAGCCTTCACTACCTTGTTTCTGTGGCGTTACACACACAAAAATCCAAATCGCATATTGTTTCCGATACACCACTGATTGTTTCCGATTGTTTGCGTACACCACTCTTGCATACGTCTTCTGGTCATTTACAAACTCAGCTGGTCTAAAGCGCTTTCCTCCAGAGGTATATGAACACATTTCTCTCTTGCTTAACCAAATGTGGTGATTATTGTGTCATTGATTTACGCGGGGGGGGTTTTGTAATAGGGAGTCCCTTTGGGGTGGAATGAAAATGGGGCTCTAAATCACTATAACCCTTCCTTCAGCGCCTGCCGTTGAGCGAGCTGATGGGAACCCAGATTGGATGAGGCCCTGCTGCTGTTTTCCCGGGTTCCTAATAGAGGCCCTATTTGTTGATGCTTGCTGCCATCGGTGATAAAAAATAAAAAAAGAGAGCGCTGCAGCCGTGCAATCAATAAAGAGCCGACTGTTCTGAATCGCAACAATTTAGCATCAGGCTGTCCGACTTCAGGAGAGACGCGAGCGGCCTAAGCACTCGCAAAGACGCGCAGGGCTCATTGTTGCTCATGCGTAAGGGTCCTGCTGACAGTGTGTGCAATGCCATTTGGTAGTGATTCGGTTCTGTTTGCTTGAAGCAACTGTATATATAAACGTAGCAATCAATCGTAGGAACTGAAGACTCAAAATCTCCTCAGTGACCGCCACTCACCCCCCACAAGTGGCTGCAGCTCACCATGGTATCATGACCAGTGCTTTACTGTGTAGCCACACACACGCTCACACACACGCTCACACACACGCTCACACACACGCTCACACACACGCTCACACACACGCTCACACACACGCTCACACACACGCTCACACACAGGCGCACACACAGGCGCACACACAGGCGCACACACAGGCGCACACACACACGCACACATAGGTAAGAAACCCGTACAGCGAGAGCCTGATTGCACGATTTGGCGTATTGTTTAAGCATCACTAAAGTGATGCGTCCTCATCACAGTTGCTTGAATGTTTATTGTTGATGCCCCCCTCCTCACCGCGAGCGCCGTGTCTGTCAGGGCAGCCGCGCTGCTTCGTTCCTTAATGAGCTCCAATCTCATCGCCCAAATGGCTGAAACGCGAGCGCAGTTTGCTTCGTCTCTCTCTTCATTAGTGACAGTCGGTCTAATGAAGAACAGCGAGACAGTGTTAAGTGTACTGTGAAGCGAGCTAATCGCCGTGTTGAGAAGATGCCTTTAACAGGGCCTGAGGTCCAAGTAGCGTGTGCTGTGGACCCTCTGACCCAGTGTTTTTCAACCTTTTTTGAGCCAAGGCACATTTTTTACATTAAAAAAATCCTGAGTCACACCACCAAGCAAAAGTGTTACTAATTAAGTGATGTTGGATCATTTCCCACGGCACACCTGACGATCTCTCACGGCACACTAGTGTGCCGCGGCACAGTGGTTGAAAATCGCTGCTCTGACCCACCCACATCAGGTGACAAGGGGGGGTTCTTGGCAGTGGAGGGAGGGGGAGTGGTCGTCTCAGCTGAAAAGACACTGCTTTAACTGCGTGGGATCAGCAGGATGGTTCATACCGGATTTTGTGGTCTTCTATTCCTGCTCTTTTTTGAGGATGGTTGGCCTGTTTACACACACCCCTCCTCCCTCTGCCTTCTAGTTTTCCTCCACTACATAACAACAGCTGCCCAAACCCCCGATCTGAATTCCACCTGTGTCGAGGCACATTAGGGACTTAAACCATACATATGCAGTGAGCCTACATAATTGAGCGCCATTTTCCACAGGGTCTTTTTTATTGAATATTTCAGTGTCCTGTATGTCTGCATGTGCAGTAGTTGTGCAAACTGTTTTCTTTTGCAGTATTATAAGTGCGGAGGCCAGTTCGCTTTAGTCACTGTGGGGACCCTGTCTGCATACACAGTGTACACCATCGCGCTCACTCAGTGGAGGTATGGAGGCATTGTCCTTTTGACCTTTCTTTGAATTTTAAGGTGTGTGTGTGCGCACATTTTTCTGTATGCATGCTTACGAGTGTGTGTTTGTGTTTATGTTCTTGTGCGCTGTATGTGCTTGTGCTAGTGTGTGTCTGTGTGCGTGCGTGTGCGTGCATGTGTAGAGTTGTGTACCCTCTCTCCATATGTCCATATGTATTTGTGTGTGTCCATGCTCTCACCAGCATTGTGTCTTGTGTTCAGGACACGCTTCAGGATAGAGATGAACAAAGCAGACAACGAGGCAGGAAACGCAGCGATCGACTCCCTGCTCAATTACGAGACTGTGAAGGTAGGATTGTTTCCCCCTCTTCCTTCCATATTTTCACCTTCCCAAACTGCACATCGGCCTGTGTCAATATTAACCTCTTCTCTAACAGCGCCTGGTATCTTTTACACGACAGCATGTGCTGTGGGACGCATTTGCATATTAGGGAGTTTTTAACACCTGGCTTAAGCCTTCTGCCTTTTGTTTCAAACTGAATGCTGATTGGTTGTAATTCCTTCTACCGCTTAGCTTGTATATTGGATATGGGGCAGGTTTTTTTTTTTTTTTTTAACATCTTAGGCCACTTTTGTTACCCAATCTAGGTTATTAACGAATGCCTCTCTTATTCAGCCCGGATGTATTTTGTGCGCCATTTCATTGTGTCATCGGTGTTACTTGCTGTCGGCGTGGCAGATTTTAGCATCGCTGTAAGCCGGTGTGCATGTTTAATTGGATCTCCCACCCACTCAAAATCCGTTCCGCCAGCACAAAAACCTTCTTCTGTGTTCTCGGCACATTCTCCTTGTTCTCTGCGTGAGCTGCATCCGTCATCCTAGCGCAGAGCCTCGGCTGAAACGGTCCCCTCAGCCACGCTGCGGAATGTATAACGAATCCTGAATGCTCGCTCACATGTGTTCATTATTCATCAGGGATCAACATAGCAACTTTGGATTATAACCGCTAGAAAATGCTTTTTGCACAAATAATTATCATTTATTATTAAATTTATTTTGACACTGCTTTTATCTCTCTCAACCGTGTCTAGAGGTAGATTTTCGATAATTGAGGTCTTGCTGCTCCCTTTGCTTGTTGCATAAAACACTGTAGAATTTCGGCTAACCGGATGGCCTGTAAGGAAAATCTTTTACTGGTTTCTGGTGAATCTATGAGCTGAAGTATTAGCCGAGGACCTGCTCTTTTCTGTATGAGCTTATAAATAAAGCAGGCACTGTCTGTATTAGTCTGCAGGTAGCAGTGGGCACAGAAAGAGGATAGTGTAATGTAATTTATAAAATATGAAGTGCTGAATAGGTTGTTTTTTTTTACTGGAAGGTGCAGTACACTTAATAAGTACGCTTATTTGAACACATTTGATTGTGTTACTTGAAACAGACCCTGTGAGGACAGTGTTCTGTTTTTAGGCCATGTATGCAGAAGGTATGGCATATGTGTATGTCTGCATGCACGTCTACATTAGTTTTTTTATTCACACCTGCATATCTTGAGTGGTATTGTACTCCTGTCCTGTAATGAGTTTTTCCTCTGAAAGGGCTTGAGAGGTCAAGCATTGTGTGCTCTAAAGCTAGGCATGTGGTTCTTCCACACATGCTAAAAAGGAAAGTAGGCTTGCATTTAAACAAGTACTGAAATAAGGCCACTTTTGTTGAAGTGAGTTGCGGGGGCAGGAATGCTCACCCCCCTTTACATGGAATAAAGATTTCACGTGTCAAACCAAACTTCGGTCACCTGTCAAAAATATGCAACTCTGTGGGACATCTTGAAGCCCTGTGAATTTAACATTTCTGTCTCCGAACCCACTGCTCTCCAACCCCTCCACTCTGCCCGCCTGGAACTGCGGATGCAGAATTAAGGCTTAAGCTGCAGTATCTCTTCATACGGCCTTATCTTTTCTCAAAAAGAAATGCAGCCATTGTGTGAGTGCTCTGGCTTCTTTCCTCAACCATTTTCCTTTTGTTTTTGTTTCAAGTATTTCAACAACGAGAAGTACGAGGCGGAGAAGTACGACGGGTTCCTTAAGACCTACGAGTCGTCTTCCCTAAAGACCACCTCGACACTGGCCTTGCTGAACTTCGGACAGAGCGTCATCTTCAGCGTAGGCCTCACCTCCATCATGGTGCTGGCCAGCAAGGGCATCATGGCCGGTAAGACCCTCCTTTATCCGATTCCGCCAGAAAGGGCGGCATTAGTTCCCAAGCCTTTCATGAGTATCTTTCCCATACCGATTTTGGCATTTCTTGAACCGTAAACTGAGGCGTGGTCGCTCTGAAACAGCCCGTTTAGTTACCCTTTAAGGGTTGTTTCTCCTGACAAATTTTCCTGTTGAAAATGATTTGGCTTAATCTAGACTGAAAGGGGAAGGGCTTTTGTCTGGGAGATGTTGATGCTTTTTTGGCGCTGGTGTCTACAGGGACAATGACAGTGGGTGACCTGGTAATGGTGAACGGGCTGCTATTCCAGCTCTCCCTCCCTCTCAACTTCCTGGGCACAGTGTACAGAGAGACCAGGCAGGCCCTCATCGACATGAACACCCTCTTCACCCTGCTCAGCATCGACACCAAGATCAAGGTACGGCCATTTTCCCATTTTCCTGGGTCTCCAGCCAGGTCACAGGCTTACCTGTGTGTCGCTGTGCAGAGCAGTGCCACGGAGTCTTCACTAGGAACCAAGAGCAATCTAGACAAAGGACCTCCTCGTCAGACTGGCTGGAAATGACTCTTTAATACTTTAAAGGTGTTTCATTTCTTACTCAAATGTCGCGAAGAGTGAGTTACACAGTTTGATTGAAGATTCCCTAAAAGGAAAGGCTTCCTGCCAGCCTTCTTTTCCATTGCTATTGCATTTGTTAAAAATGTTATTATATTATATTATTATGTTACTTATAATTGAGATGCAATTACCACAATGCAAAAGGTACAATGTCAAGAACCAATATATTTGCTAAAACAACATGGACAAAATAATGGGGCGTCAGGGCTGGGCAATAAACCATAACAATAATTAGCAAATAATTTTGAGCGTAATAGCAATCATTGGTGCCATGCGGCCTTGTCTTTTTTTTGTTTTCCTGTAATCGTACCCGATGCACTTGTGAACCTCCAAACGTCAGAGGTAATTTGAAATGCTTCTGGGGAAAAAGATCACTTCTATCTCTTGGGTGTTGATAAGACAGCCAATTGGAAGAATGCCCATGCAGTTTCCATATGATTAAAATGCATCACATGATCAGATAGAAGTTGAATGGCCTTGCTGCTAATTGGCTGTCATATTCACAACCAATAGATGCCAATACTGATGCCCCCTCAGAAGCATTTCATGTGGCCTGTGAAGTTTGAAGGTTCACTGCCACAACTGGTATCTGGTATGATTGCAGCAAAGAATACAAAAAAGAACTGCAATTGGTATTATTATTATTGCACTCAAAAAATTTGATAATTAATCGGTGTGGTGTTTCGCCCAGCATGTGTTTCAGAAAGAAACTTGATGGCCCTTACAGTTGATATTTCTGCAAACCTAATGTAAGGCAAAGTACTGTTCAGATCCATCCTCAAACGTCTGGACGTTTGAACTCGTGCTTTGATTCGTCATTAGTGATTTTCTCCCGTTCACTTACGGTTTCAGTGCATTCGCACCATTAAAAATGAGATAATTCTGTCTTGGATGTGCTGAAAAGTTTTTAGGTCCTCGAGAGCACAGATGGCCAAAGCAATAAGTAAATTCCAGCCATGGTTGAAACGTAGCAGATCTTCTAAGAGTGATTTACACCAAGGCCAATCTGTTTCTGTTTCAATGAATTGTTTAAAGTGAAGAAGCCGTTGTATTCTGAAACTCTGTGTCATTGCTCTTGCAGAATGCTGGTATGATAAATTCTCCGCATAGGCGGAATGAAATGCACCACTGTGAATATCTGCTGTTTCAGTAAGGGAATGATCTGGCAAATCTTTATTATTTTACCAAAAAAGGAGCTCAATATAAAATGGTGGCATCGGGGGGTGTTAAAGAAGTGGCATATGATGTGGCTTATTTTTCACCACGCTCTTTTGTATGCAGCCTGTAATTACCGTACTGAAAATTTGTCCAATTGTTTCCGTCGATCTGTAATAGCGGTTAATTGTGGCTCTCTGTGTGGTGGCACAGAACATCAAGCAATTACTGACCCGCTAATATGATTTTGAATGAATGTGGATGTATAATGAGTGTAAATTCTAATAACGCCCCCCCCCCCCCCCCCCCCCCCCCGGATGCTAGAATTTACATCCTTTCAGTTTTTTTGTTTCAATGAAAGTCAGTAGGTGTTCATTGCAGGTCCACATTTAGCAGTTAACTGAAGCTGTTTGCGAAGCTGGCCTGTAACATGGAGAGGCGGATCACGTGTCCGCAGTGTGGGCAGTCATACAGTCAGATTATTACCATTTTAATTAGTGTATTCATATTTATATATATATATATATAATAGTTTTATTTTTAATACCAGTACACTTATATGTGTAACAAAATGAATGGTCCTAAACAGCATTTATATCTGATATAAGACCGTTCAGGTCAAAACATTGTTTGGTCCTATTAAATTTGTTTGGGAGCATACTGTACGGCACGCATGTGTTCAGTTTTTCCTCACCAGTCATCATGCCCTGGCACCTGTGAACTTGGTCACATGTGTGTGTGCGCTATTTGTCTTTAGCATTCTTATTATTATTTTTATTTTGAAGGTTTATCCAATTATTTTTGTAGGTTCATCCCATTGTTGCAGCGCTCCCTGTCAATTTGGAAGATTGACCCAGCCAAATTTTCATTTCTCTGTTGGTTTTCTGTCCACAGTCGGCACTGGCATGGTCAGTAGTCCAAAGCAGTCTACTGCCCGGGCTTCACACATTAGAACAGTGTCGTAACAGAATGATTTGCCCAGCGGCCCAAACAGTCAGGTTCTTTAGCCCAGTTGTGGAACAGGACTGTTCTGACGGTGCTTTTCTGGCAAGACGTCCTACCATCTCACCACCTGCCTTTTTAATCCCCATAGGAGAAAAAGTTTGCACCGCCCCTTTTGGTCACACCCCAGGAAGCCACCATCAGGTTTGAGGACGTGTACTTTGAGTACCTAGAGGGACAGAATGTGCTCAATGGGGTGTCCTTCGAAGTGCCTGCCGGAAAGAAGGTGGCCATCGTTGGTGGCAGTGGGTCCGGGTAAGTGTTCTCCAGAACTCTCTCCACGTCTAGCTCCAGGAGTTTTGCGTTTTGTGAAGGTGTTGTCTACCAAGGCCAACCAGGTTGCAAAACCGGTTTCAATGGGATCTGTTCCAGGCTTGCTGTGGTTCAGCTCTCTTCAGGTCAAATCTTAACAAGCAACTTCATAGGGAGATTTTTGATCAGTTCCCTTTTTTCTATTTTTTGAACAACACAAGAGCAAAGTGGGTTGTCCTTGTCTGTGATGACTCGCAGTCTGAGGGTGGAACAGACACCAAGCCTGGCAGAGGAGGCTATCCACTGCACCTGCCCACCAGCATCCCAATCCTAAACCCACCTCCTAATGCAAGATGATGTAATGACGTGATTAAAGAGCAGTGATCATCGATAGGCAATTCCTACAGCACGCTAATGGTATTTAAGGACCAAAATTGTTTGGATTAATCATACGAACGTGTTGCCTTACATATGTGTTTTTGTGTGTGTATATTTGTGCGTGGTGCATGTGTAGAGGGCTTGTGCTGCGTTGCAGGAGGGGTCTCGTTAATTGCATGTTGTAGTTGTCACCCTGCGCTTTTTGTATTTTGCCTCCGATCAACCCATGGTAACCACTTCTGCAGGTTCTGTCCTGGACCTCAGGATAAATGAGCACAACTATCCCTCCATTATTTGTAAAATACCCCACATGTTTAGAGAGCCTCTCTAACCACCCCCCCCCCCCCATCTCGGGTCAGCAGCCCCCTTCTGAAACCCATTGTGTGGGGGAGCATGCCGTCTGCTCTCATTACATCCGCTAGGCGTGATGGGATTCACCCCCTCTCGTTTCAGTAAGAGCACCATTGTGAGATTGCTGTTTCGCTTCTTCGAGCCACAGAAGGGGAATATCTACATAGCTGGCCAGAACATTCGAGACGTGAGCCTGGACAGCCTAAGGAAGTCAGTGGGTGTAGTACCACAGGTGAGTGAGATGTAGTGTTTGCAGCCCAGATCAAGCGGCACTTTTTAAATACCAGCGACCAGGCTGCTAGCATCTGTGTGCTGAAATGTGTCCTCTATGAAGAGCATAGACAGCATCTTGTCTACCAGCAGGGCCCCATGTAATTTGCCCTGGGAAACTTTGCTATGTATTTTGTTACCAGTGTTTCCCCTAGAATTCTTTTCAGACCTGGTGGTACACACCAAAACACCCCTAAACAGACATGTACGGTGCTAATTTTGTGCCAAAAGAGCTAACAGTGGTTCCCAAACTCCTGGGGCCACATGTATAAAACTCTGAGTAAAAGAATGCGTAAAAGAACGCTCTGGGGTAAAGTCGGAAATCTTTAAATGCTTTAAAAAAGTTTTGCATTTTCTACCTCTGCCTTTCGGTCACGGTGTCACCATATCACACGGACCCCAAACATTACCACTTTCTGAGGGCATTTTTCTGCTCAGCACTGTTTATGCATGTGGCCCGGGGAGTATCCCTGTGTATGCTGGGTTTTGGTTCCAACCACAATCGTAATCACAAAATCATAATGAGTGGTGATTTTTTCTTAGTGAGTTGCTTTTCGTGTTTAAAACAATCATTCACCTTTTTTGCGTTAAATGTCATTAAATGCACTTAATAGGTTTTTATTTGAAGCATCTAAGCATGTTGTTTGGGATGCAAGCTGTCACTTGTCATCTACAACCTTTCTAGATATGGTTTATGCAAAATGCTGAGAAAATTGCCTCGCAATGCACATGTGTACACACAGGACATGGATCACTTGGTTCATTCTTTTCTTGCTCTTACATACTGAATAGTTAAGTCTAAATTCACTCGACCTGCAAGATTAACAGCTTCAAAAAAATAACTGATTTTTCACACTAATGCCATACTTGTGTATGGGGGGGGGGAAACACTAAATTGTGCCGGATAGATATTTTGTTTCATCTAGGCTTCGTTGAGTAGTCCCACTTTAAAACAATCTTCAAAACACTGTAAAATTACAGGTCAAAAAAATTTGGAACTTACCAAAACCACGAAAAACATCCAGTTTCATTAATCTTTAGTAGTTGTGTGTTAATTACCACCCAATTTGCAATTCTTCCTCAAACAGTGAGCACAACACCTCCAACACACCACACGCTTTCACTTCTTCTGCTGACGTGCTGACTTGCAATACATGAACTCCAGTTTTATTCTGGCACAAGCTAAAACTTTAAGCATTTATACAAGATCACACCATGCCCTTTGTGACATGGAATATTTGCAGTTCTTCAAAATAGCCAATTTAGCTTGGCCAAGCAGGAAGCTCGCAAGTGTACATTTGTGCCTTCTTACCGTGAAGTGCTATGCACCAAAAATAATGTTTCTGAAAAAACACAGCACAAATCATTAAACATACTCTGAAAAAATGTAAAAGGGTTTCATCCTGTGTTAGAAAATAAAGCAGCTAAAAAGATATTACATCTCTAGACAGAAACATGCATCTGTTCTGCCAGGTTGTTGTATCCGTAAGGCATTTGCAGCTTCTGCAGTGTGAAGAATTCTACACTGTTGGGTTACAACTCTTTTCCCGCCCCTTGTTATTATAATTTTTAATAGGGCGCTTATATTGTGCTGTCCATGCAGGCCTCACCGTGCTCTGTTGTGTGCCATTTAGTTTTCCTGTCCAAGGGTTTGTCAGGCTAGTTCTTGATTACACTGTAGTGTCATTGTACCTGCCTTTATGGCCCCAAACTGGAGTATCTGTAATGTCTGCTATATTAGGCCTGCCATGCAACTTGTTGGGTTGTGCTTCCAAATCATGTTTTCAATGAAAGAAACTCCATTAGCAACATCTCTCTTTCTCCCAGGGTTGCTTGTTTCTCTTCTCGTATAACCTTTTCCCAGCATGCAGCTGGAGCTTCTCTACTTTCCCCAGCTCTCATTATCAGTATCAATCAGCTGCTTTAGTTTGATAATAATGAGCCAAAAGAAAGACTCCAACATTGGGCACTGCCAAGCAATATACCAAAAAATAAAACTACAGAAAAATGCAATCCCGCGGAAAAAGTATGTATACTGTAGAGTACAGGTAAAAGTTATGTTTTATTGAGGTACAAGAGTGAATTATTAGGTTATATATTTAGGTGTATGTAACACTGTGATATCAATCACTGTTTTTATCTTAAACCATCAGAAGGGGCAAATGTACAGATGTGGTCGATGCCATGTACCCTCTTCCTTTTTCACAAAACTAACTATTACCTCTGAACGAAGTTTAAACTGATATGTTTTTTATTAGGCCCATTTTTTATTTCACATTTAATAGAACAGAGGCTTTGTATTTGATTTACAACATAACATATTATTTAAAAAAATAAAACAAATGAAAATGACTTGGACACAAATATTGGTACCCATAACCTAATATTTTGTAGCACAGCCTTTGAAAGCAATAACTGCAATCAAGCGCTTTCTGTAGCTCTCGATGAGATTTCTGCACTTCTCAACCGGTAGTTTGGCCCACTCTTCTTGAGCAAACTACTCCAGTTCTCTCAGGTTTGATGGGTGCCGACTGCCAACTGCCCGTTTCAGCTCTTTCCACAGATGTTCAATCAGATTCAAGATCAGGACTCATAGCAAGCCGCTTCAAAATGGTCCAATGTTTGCCTGTCATCCATTCTTGGTGCTTCTTGAGGTGTGTTTTGAGTCATTATCCTGCTGGAGGACCAATGACGTGCAACTGAGAGACAACTTCCTGACACTGGGCAATACATTTCGTTCCAAAATGGCTTTATAGTCTTCTGATTTCATTGTGCCATGCACTGGTTCAAGACACCCAGTTCCAGAGTCAGCAAAGCATCCCCAAAACATCACCGAACCTCTTCCATGTTTCACTGTGGCTATGGTGTTCTTCTCTTTGTAAACCTCATGCTTTTTCCTGTGAACATACAGTTGATGTGATTTCCCAAAAACCTCCAATTTAGTTTTGTCAGTCCAAAGGAAGTTCTCCCAGATGGACTGTGGCTTGTCTACATGCAGTTTGGCAAACTCCAAGCTGGCTTTTGTTTGTCTCTCTTTAAGAAGAGGGGTCTTCCTTGGTCTCCTGCCCTGGAGTCCATTTTCATAAAAAGAATTTCTGATGGTGCGACTTGAAACTATTGTACCCTGAGCTTGAAGCTCACCTTGGATCTAGTTTGAGGTTTTCTTTGGTTCTTTCTCCACCCTTCAAACTATCTTTCGTAACATCCTTGGGTCAAGATTCCTCTTGCGACCACGAGCAGGGAGGTTGGCTACAGTGCCATACGCCTTACATTTCTTGATTATGTTTGCCACAGTTGTCACAGGAACATCAAGCCGTTTAGAGATGGTTTTATAGCCTTTGCGTTGAACATTCTTGGCTATTACCTTTTTTTCTAAGCTCCTCAGACAACTCTTTGGTCTCCCTTCTCTTCTCCATGTTTAGTCTGATACACACAATGCCACCAAACAGGGGAGTGTGCCATAGTCTACATTTAAACTGGCTGAATGAGTTATTAGAAGATTGAAAACATGTGGTACTAATTAAGAGAGAAAAGTCTACTTGAAAAATCTCTACAATACAATTTTTTCCCATAACTTCTTCAGGGTACCAATAAAATATGTGCAGGCCATTTCAGGATGTCTCTGTAGGATGAGTACAAAATCATCTTTTTTTGCAGCTTTTTGGTTTTGTTCCACTGCAAACCAAAGTAATGCATGTATGAGTGACAATAGATCTTTCATTTTCAACTTGTTTCAGGAATAATAGAGCATTATTTGAATAAGAGGCACATGTACCAATATTATCGACCGCGTCTGTATATGCTTTATAATGAACAAAACAAATTGTATTAATTTCAAGGCATGCCAGAAAAAAGCCTTTCCTCTCATTTCACCACAAACGTAAGCACCTGGAGTTTGCTAAACGCTACTGGAACTTTGACTGGAACCGTTCTATGTTCTATAGTCAGACTAAACGAAAATTGAGCTTTTCGGCAACCAACACTCAAGGTGGGTTTGGCGTAAAAAGAAGGATGGCTATACCGAAAATAACCTGATCCCCACTGCTAAGTATGGTGGAGGTTCCGTGATGTTGTGGGGCTGTTTTTTCTCCAAAGGGCCTGGGAACATTGTTAGGGTACATGGCATCATGAACTCCATGAAATACCAGGACATTTTTAATCTGAATCTGGCTGCCTCTGCCAGGAAACTAAAACTGGGTCGGTCGTCATTGGATCTTCCAGCAGGACAATGATCCAAAACATATGTCCAGATCAACACAAAAATGGTTCACTGAACATAAAATCAAGCTTCTGCCATGGCCATCTCAGTCCCCTGACCTAAACCCCATTTAAAACCTGTGGGTTGAGAGTGCACAAGCGAGGACCTAGGACTCTGGATGATCTGGAGAGATTCTGTAAAGAGGAATGGTCTCAGATTTGTTCTGTATTCTCTAACCTTATTTGATGTTACGGGAGTAGACTCAGTGCTGTTTTATTGGCAAAGGGAGGTTGTACAAATTATTAAATGCAGGGGTGCCAATAATTGTGGCACACATGGTTTTGTTAAAAATAATTATTTCTTGATGAGGGATTTTTTTTTCTCAGAATAACTTTACTTCAATTAAAGGTTGGATTTTTTCAGTGTGAAATTAAGCTAATTCACCAAACGGTGAATTTTTTATAACCCTTTTTACTCATCTTTACCAGGGGTGCTAATAATTGTGGAGGGCACTAAGTAATTAAATAAAATATAAATAATAGTCTTGAAAATTCCATTTAAATTTACCTCATCCCTCTCCACCCCATTTGCAATTCTCCCCCAGTTAGTGAACGCACAACACCTCCAATACCCCACACAGTGAACATCTGCAGTTTGTCAGCTTATAGTACATAGACTCCAGTTTTACTAACTAACTGTTGTGTAAGTCGCTCTGGATAAGAGCGTCTGCTAAATGCCTATAATGTAATGTAATGTAAAAGTCTGAACGTTACAACATCACACTGTGCCCTTTGTCATGGAGTTTTTGTGGCTTATGAAAATAGGCTGTTTTGCCTCACCAAGAAGAATGTTTGCAAGCGTATGTATCTGATTTCTTGCCCTTGAGTACTGCACGCTAAAAATAGAAACTGTTTCAGAAAACACACAGGGACAACTCCGTAAACATATTTTGAAAAATGTTAAAAAGAGGTTTCAACCTGTGGCAATAAAGAAAGCAATGAAACGGTTTCCTTCTCTAAACAAAAAAACATGTTATTCGGGGTTGAATCCTCACTTGATATGCATTTGTTGCAACTGCAGTGTGCTGAATTCTCTTCTACAGGCCTCCTACTTCTTTATACGGTGTCTGGGAAGTGAGGATTATATAAAATATGTTTGTTTTCTGAATCCAGCGGTTCCAACAGTCAACGCCCTTGTTAAAATGTATAGCACTCTGAATACAAGTGAATATTGCATGCTGAAACCCCTCACTTAACCTGCATGGAAAATATATTTTGTGATTTCATTTAATTATTATTGAAAATGACAATCATCAATTAAATCGCCAAATTCGTCGATAGATCAGTCGAACAGTAACCTGGTGGAATCAACTAACAAGCCAAAACAAACTATCAGGTTTTAAGATGAAGTCACTTTTTAAAATGAAAAGCAGTTTAAAATGAACGTCGGCTCACTAATAATTTACAACAAAAAAAGAAGACGTTGAACCAGACGTTAAATTTCAATCCAGAACTCTCGAAATTATTACCCTCTTTCAGTTTCTGTGCAACAGGAAAAAAATGTTGTGAACAGACAACCAAGGAACCACCAAAACAAAATATGAAAAACCCTTCTCCGAGGCTCTTAAAACAAACTCCAGAACACGCTGCAAAACCAACTGAAAAACCTTTTTCTTCGGCCACTATAAATACCTTACCCAGCAGGGATCGGAGGTGCTTACCCTAATTGGGTGATGCCAAGTTAATGTGGAAGGGGGTCAGGCTCATTTATGACGAGTACTGGCTTATTTAAGAGCTGACAAATTTACTTTTTATCTACCTCATGTTGACAAAAGCAGGGCAAGGCACCATGATATTATCAAAAGATTCATGGTTTTAGCCTTTAAGAGACCAAACATGAATATGTTAGGAGGTAATTCAGCTCAGTTATTGAATAGCTCTACAAAAGGGGAAATTTACTTCTGCTTTTAACAACAGAAGTTGTGTTCGGCCATTGCTAAGCCCAGCCAGTAGTGCAATCTTTAAATTTGGGCAAGATATTACACCCATGTGACAAGGCCAGTCAGTCCACGCTAACCTCCGCTTGAAGCTGGACCTGACTCCAAAATTGTAAATTCTGGAGTCAATTCCAATTCCAAACTGGCCTCAACAAGCATCATCTCCATAGACATTAACCCTTTCGCGCAGATGGCAAATTTGGTCAATTCTCATCTATTTAGGGGTGCTCTGTTTAAGGCTTTATAACTCCAGGTGTAAGCATCACATAAACTTGGTAAATGGCTTTAATGAAAAAAGACAGGTGTACCATTTACAGTATGAACTTAGATTAGTTTGCAACAAAAATACTGAGAGCTACATAAGTGAAACGGGTAAATATATACATGTCCCGGATCATAAACTCTACTACTAAAGGTCTATGATGCAAAATATAGGCAGTGTACCATGTTGTTCATTAGTGTCTCCAAATCTATCCAAATGGATAAATTGTGCACTGCTCTAAATAAAAAACAATTCATATATTTAACTACAAATCAACAGTTTTGTCTCATAAAACTCATGTTTGCATAATTTTCAAGTGGGAATTACTATCTTTTCATCAGTATAGGGTGGTAGATATATATGGGTCCAAAACCCCTATTCAAAACATATCATAAAATTAATAAAATTGGTTTTGTTCATTATAAAGCATATACATTTGCTCCTTCTGATGGATGAAGATAAAAACATTGATATCACAGTGTTGCATACACCTAAATATAATAATTCACTCTTGTACCTCAATAAAACATCACTTTTTCCTGTACTCTACAGTAGTGTTTTTCAACCTTTTTTGAGCCAAGGCACATTTTTTACATTAAAAAAAAAATCCTGAGTCACACCACCAACCAAAAGTGTTACTAATTAAGTGAAGTTGGATCATTTCCCACGGCACACCTGACGATCTCTCACGGCACACTAGTGTGCCGCGGCACAGTGGTTGAAAATCACTGCTCTACAGTATGTATACTTTTGCCCCGGGATTTCATTTTTCTGTAGTTTTATTTTAATTTTTTATGTTCCTATTCATAATGACTTCAATCAAAAATGTTACATTAATCTACCACATATCGGCGCACAGTGAATTGGAATTAGGGGGTATTAGGTATTCCACCATCTGCAAAATGCTGCCAAATGTTCTATCTTCAATGAAAATCAGTAGCCTACATCAAAAATAAAATTAACGATTGCACTACAGTATGTGAAATGCACTCAAAATGTGAAAATAACAATAGGCTTATCAAGGGAATATTCCCCTCCCTAATGCGTTTTCTATAGAGCTTGTATAAAACTGCCATTATGCTGGGCTGTAATAAAATTTTTAAAGCACCCAATAAGACATTGCATATATTGTCCCAAAGGTTATAATGTACTCTATTGGATGAAAGAGCCTACAATTAAACCAGAATTAACTGTAATGAATGAGACAGGCTTGCAGGGCATGGGGGGTATTACGAGTCAACGTTTCAGATAGTGTAATAGCGGTATAAAGTGTTGTATATTTCTCTAACCGATTATACCAGACAATAAATGACCACTGAATTTTGAAAGGAACATCTCGATGTATAAAACCAATGGCAGGATTGTATTATATTGATATTATTGGATATCGTGGCAAAGGGGTTAAGATTTTCAATTAACAATTTCAATTGAATTGCACAGATTGACATTCAATCTTAAAATCAAAAAGGAAACCATGAACATTATGGCATTCTAAGCCACGCTGGGCCCTAAGTAGCTTTCTGTTCTGTGTCTCGTCAGAGGTAATAAAACACCTGGAGTGGTGACACCATAGATAAGGACCTCAGGACATGTCTTTTGATGAGGGGAGAGAGACAGAAAGCATTTTATGGTCAGTTTATCCATAGCAGGCTACTTAATAACAATGTAATAGTGTATGGACCATGAGCAAGTTTGCCATATCAATTGTTGTCTCTCTCAAAGGGCCTAATCTAAAAACTAGATGTCCGATAAGTGCCTTTATACAGTGCCTTCCTTGCAGGTCTTAAAGGGATATTTCACCTTTGTAGAGCCTACCCAGTTATATTTGCATAGTTTGAATATTAGCGGCCCCAGATGTCCCTGCTGACCATTAACGGCATCCCCGGTAGTCCAGGTTGTCAGGTTCCCCATTCACTCCCATTCATTTTCGGGACCTCACCAAAATTACAAAAAAAAAAAAAGCACACTAACTACGGTAGATAATACCTTGATAAAAGAGAACATGACGGTTTGTGTTGTTTGTTTTGATATTTAATGTAGTTTCAATGTTTTATTACCTTTTAAAAGAAAAAAAAGATCTTTTTGTTATTTTATCTCAGTGAAGAATCCTTGCGTACAATAAAGTTGACATTAATTCACCAACTGTAGTAGGCTACCGTTAGTTGTAGGTTTACGTCATAATAAAACAAAACGTCAAACTACGGCTTGTTGTATTTGTACGAAGTAGCATATCAGAAAATAGTTCCACTATTATAGCTAATTTAAACATGACAACATCTTATAAGCTCAAAACAAACACGTACCTTTTCACCATCATGTTCTCTTTTATCAATGTATTATCTGCTGTAGTTAGTGTGTGCTTTAAAACGATTAATTTTAGTGAGGTCCCGAAAATGAATGGGAGTGAAGGGGGACCCTGACAACCGGACTAACGGCAATACCTACCGTTAATGGTCAGCAGGGATCGCTGATGTTGCTAGTATTCACACTATGCAAATATAATGGGGTAAGCTCCACAAAATGACTTATGTCACACTAAGGTGAAATATCCCTTTAATGGACCTTGTATATTTAGTGTCCCTCTCCAAGGGTTATCTGGCAGATCCTTAAGGGCTCTGTAATGTGTGACTTTTAAACCAAGCTCATAGATGCCTTATTCACCACAGTGTTGAAAACAAATGTCTTAATGGCTGCAAACTGTAAAAATCTTCTCTGAGGTATTAGTAGTGCTGTGTGTTAGGCCTGTCATGCAACTCAAAACCAGGCTGTTGTGTTTACAGATCCCTTTCCTGCTTAGAGAAACTGTACGGGCTCCCTCCCTTTTCCACCAGAGCTGTGTGGTCCTGTTGTAACAGAGTGACCATTCCCCATACTGGCCTAACCCCCAGTGTTGCTGCCAGAGGTCTTTGGATGGGTGGATGCATGGATAGATAAAAGGCATCTCTTCCACCTATTGAGTTTGTTTGTACCTCACAGGATGCGGTGCTGTTCCACGACACCATCTACTACAACCTGCAGTACGGGAACATTCAGGCCTCGCCTGAGGATGTGTACAAAATGGCCCAGCTGGCGGGCATTCACGATTCCATTCTCAGAATGCCTCATGGGTACGATACCCAGGTGGGAGAGAGGGGCCTCAAGTTGTCAGGTTGGTCAAGCTTTGGTCTTTTTTTCCTGCAGTGGGATTTAGGTGATGCACTTTTTAAAGCAGTGGGGTTTGGATGATGTATTTTTAAGGCAGTGGGGTTTGGATGATGTAGTTTTTAAGGCAGCTATGCCATGGGTGCTTCTGAATATTCTTCACTCCTCTCCTCCTTTCCTCCACTCCCCCACTACCACTCGTCTTCTACCCGGAAGTATGCAAAACTGCCTGAACGTTTTGAGTACAAGTACTTGCATGTACAGTATACAATGTACCTGACATTGCGGTTTGCGTCGAGACATGAATCAATTTGTAACCATTTGTAATTAATATGTAGCCTAATCAGCAACATTAGATTAGGACACAAAAATTGTTTTTTGGGGCACGGAGGTGAGGAGGTGGCTGTGGAGGAAAGGAGGGTGCATTTTTTAAATATTGGGACGCACCCCATGGCTGTCAGGAGACTGGTTGACATAGGGAATGTATTGGTTACAGGGGGAGAGAAGCAGCGTGTGGCCATCGCCCGGGCCATCCTGAAGGACCCTCCCATCCTGCTATACGATGAGGCTACATCCTCCCTGGACTCCATAACTGAGGAGGTGGGTGGACCTAAGTGGCCCGTGTGCAAGGCTTATTCTGCACCACAATAGCAAGAGCCACAATCTAAAGATGGGCTGCAACATGCTATTTCAGCCAATTTTTGTTATTCACTATTATCCAGAACCTGATAAGCATTTATGTTGGCACACACATACACATAAGTATATTTATTCTTCATATAGGGGCTGTGACAATACATTTTGGAGTGATTAATCAACCAATGCATTAGTTGAAAGAAAAATGAGAATAACATAATTTGGTTTATTTATGCTCATATATGATCCGTGTTTCCCATTAATATAATAAAATGTGGTGGCTCGCCACAGTTTAATTTCAACCGCCACAGTTTCAAATTGATTAAAAAAAAATTACATTTGAAATTGTTGGCTTATGTCCGCATCACCTCTCTTAGGGCCGAAACACACCTCGCACAAATACACAAACGTGGACGTTTCGAGATACGCATGCAGTTTTTCTTTTGCCATGACATTTGTGAAAGGCAAGCCAGAGCGTTGCAGCGAGGGACGCTATAGCAGGCATCGACAGTAAACAACTTTCTTGTTCAATTCATGCTTTCCTCTGGTTTGTCTTTCACAAATTTTATGGCAAAAGAAAAACAGTTTGCATAGCTCGAAGCGTCCATGTTTGCGTAATTGCGTGAGGTATGTTTCGGCCACTCCCCCCTGCTTACACACGCACACAGAGAGGCTGCATCTCCTCACGATTCTGAGGAGATTGATGTGGTTAGTAGCCTACATTTGTGAAAGTTAAACCCTCTCTGGTACACTATAATGGATACATATTGTTTCCAGCATTAAGCTATACTAGCCAAGCTCTCGACTTTTACGATATTAATTTCTCTTAATTAACGTAACAAGGTTATAAGATAAATTTTTTTCAACTAATGTTATCTCGCGAGCTAACCGGAAAATAAAAACAAAATAATGTACCCTAGTTCATGTATATTATCTTGTGTAAGATAATACAGACGTTATTCAAGGGAGATATCGGCACAATGGAATGCAATCTATCGCAAAACACAACCTGCTGTGTTTTCCGTTTCCATCACCAAAATATATAGTTTCTCTTCAGTGCAGGCTCTGTTTTTTAACAATCTCTGTCTGGCGTCGCCCGGCTCGTTTGGCTTTTACGTCATATAACAGGATCTACTTTTTAAAATAATTTTACTAAGAAAAGACAGACAGAAGATGAAGAGGAAGGATCAACACAGGTAGCAAAGATTTAACAGCAAGCCAATCAGACTCAGAGGCTTTTTTCTAAACAAGTATTCATCTTGTTTTTATTCTAATTTTAAATCCCACTTAAGACAGGGCTGAGCTTTGGGCTAGAACAGGTTAACATGCATTGTGATTGTTTCTGTATATAGTCTTATCTACTGACAAAAAGTTTCTGAATATTTTTCATCAGACTACGTTGATACCTTTAGCTGTAGAAATTGACAATTTTCTTCCCGGGGGCATGCATGCGGACCTCCCTAGACAGTTTGTGGTCCACCCACCACAGTTTGAGAATATCCTGTGGGAAACACTGTATGATGCAGATTGAATGTGTTCTCCATACAACAAATGGGCAACACAGAGTCCTTAATAGAACGAAAAGGCTATTTGAAATAAATAAATGGTAAAGATCCAAAAACATGATAAGGTCATCAGCAGTGCATTGGCACAGACCTCGGGAGATTGAGGGAATGTACGTACATGTTCTCTGGTGTTATGATAAAAATAAAAACAGGAGGCAGTGTGACAGTTATCATTGTGAGGAGAGGTTAATTTCATACAACGACGGTGTGGCAAATATGAGTCGTCACCTATTAACGTAGCGTTCACTTGCCGCTGCTAGCAAGCAAACTGGTGAAATAGAATAATGCAAAATGGGGAAAAGGGAGCAAGTGATTCATTCCAAATCATTTCTTCTTTCATTAGAAAAAGCACAACTTTTAGTTTGTCAAAGTGTCAGATTTCAGCAAATGCGAGCTCTGTTCTGAGCAGTGAAGTCTGTGATTCCATATGAAATGCTGCTGTGTTTGAATTTAAGCCTTTAATAAGAACCATCATCAGATTAAGTCATGCTTGAAAAAACACCATCTGATGAATATAGTGTTTAATTCAAGTAATTCAAATAATAGCCTGCCTTTGTGTACCTCCTGCTCTTGTGTAGACTGGATTTGAATCCCATCAGAGCAAACATTACGGTCAGTCGAGTCTAAATCACAAAACTGATGGTAATGTTTATTTTGTTGCAAAAACATTTTTTCAGTGTATGTAGTGCGTGTGTGCATATGTGTGTGGAGGTTGATTATTGTCTGTTGTCACGTCACCGTTTAAAGTTTGCATGTTGTTAGAATATACTGTGTGATTTGAATTTCTGAAAATGGAGAACTGAAGAAATGGCATTCTGTATATTTAGGGATGGATGTTTAACCCCAAGGCAGTTTTATTTGGGAATTGCATTATTTAGGTCAGTCATATGCAAGGTGTTCATGTTGGTAAGAGATTTGTTCAACAAATGCTGAACGCATAGAGAAAATGGTGGGGGGTTTGAGAGCCGGTTGATGTGTAACCATCGCCAATTACACAGCTTACTGTTGAGATTAAAGTGACATCACCTGCTGCTGTGACTCATTTATGGGTAAACATGCCGACAGTGAACCTACAGCTCCTCTCTGGGGGAAAACCATTATTATACTGGCGTTTTCTGTGGAAACCTTTCTGTGAGCACCTTCAGAGCTGCCGAGTGGATTTTGGAGAGGGGTTTGCCCCAAATTAATTATCTTATGAAGGGCACTATTGCCCACTACTGCATGGACCATGAGGTATACCCCACAGGAGCAGTGCCTGTGTGCATTTTTACAACGCTTTGACCTTCAAAGATCAAAAGTTCAATCCGGGCACCATTTTAAAAGATGATGAATGTTTTCCTTAAATGAAATGGTTGCTTTCTCATGGCAGTGGCAACTGCACTTTAGAGCACAAACGCATTTGAAAGCACTTTAGTACAATTGTTTTTCTGTAGGACAGCCTTTTTATAATTCAAGGTGACCGGTTAGGCACTGCACACCTTGGATAATGATTTGAAAGCAGTCCATGCAGTAAAAGGGGATTGATCTCCCTAACCGCGTCGACGGACTCTGTGTCCAGATAAAGATGGAAGGAAAATATTTGCTTTTCCTCTGCAGTTAGACTGCGGGTTGATCGCCTGTGAGGGGAAGGGAAAAAAAGAAAAAAGGATTTGCATTCCGCAGAAATAGAGCCCGTCTCTCACTGCAGCCTTCACTGACCAGACGCTTTGTGTGAACACACGAGTCTAACACTGCTGATCCACACTAACTCTCAATACCAGGAACAAGATATTAAGTTAGCGCTTGGAGTACCTCTGTAATCATTCCACAATTTGACCTTTTTTATTATTATTTGGCCTGGTGTGTAGCCTATACATGAAATATTGTAATAATGCTACATCCAACATAGTGGATTATCTGATGTAATTCGGAAGACAAAATCTTTTATAGAGTAACAGCCTAAATGGAAATTTCAACATGACGACAAAGCGTAAGCCTACTTTACAGAATGTACCGAAAGTACAAAAAATTCCCTTCGCTCAGATTTGTATGTAGTAATCAAGTTTTGCGAATAAGTGCCCCCGTTGATCATTAACATGATCATTAGCAGACTAAACAAAGATGGTGCAATTTAATTTTATAATTAAATTATTAACTTGGCTATCATTAATGTTTCCATGTAACAAGTAGCGTTAGCCGCCTAGATTAATGTTAATTCATCTTATTAGCTGGCAAAGTATTTACTAATATTTTCTTTGTTAATGGTGTCAATAAAGTCACATTAAATTTTTTTTTGGAGTATTCCATAATCTTTAACCCATAATATTTCAACAATCAAATGCACAAGGCGCACACGAGCTAGCTAAGTTTATCAATCATTCACTGTATAGGGAGGGCCATGACAACCCCTCTCAAGATTAATTTGACTGTTGAATGAGTATCTGTTCAGGCACATAAGATGCAAAATGAATAGCACCTAGCGTATAGCAAAAGGAGACGCCATTTTCCAAATTTGGCCCTTTGACACTGCACAATAAAATTAAAGCAGTTCAGGTTTTCAATTCTGCATGCAAGCTACATTGTTGTTTTGTAGACGTTTATAGCAATAATGTATCATTCTTAATTAATAAAATGAGTTTTCACTGTGCCACTAAATTAGCATGCTAGCACCACTGCCCTCCACTGTTGCAACACGGTGGCAATGTGGCACTGTCAATGTAGTGAGCTTAGCCTTCATATTGCTTGGTGGTTACAGTTACCATTACAATGGTCATGAAGGGTCTTTATCTCACAGGCCTTGCCATGAGTCATCATGTGAAACCCCCTGCAATGCCGTCAACAGCTTTCATGCTCAGTTGATCTCTTTTTGATCAGTTACTCGGCGAGCTTGCTGAGGCAAGCTAATGACCATGCTTCAATGAACAGGAGAACCTAGAAACATGGCTAAGCTTGCACTGATCTGAAAGTTACTGTTTGACACATAACTAGCTGTAGCTCGTGTGTAAATTCTGTCCTTTTTTTGCAAACACACGCCCACTTAAAATTCTCCACGTCCTGTAGATTTCTCCTTACAAACCAGTGAAGTTGGTTTCAAACGCCATGTGACTTAACCACAATATGTGTGTAAATAAAATAAATGGACGTATACTTTTTATGATCATGTGTGCTAAGTAAGCATGCCCTTGCCTTTGTAGCCTTATTACATTACATTATATTACAGGCATTTATCAGACGCTCTTATCCAGAGCGACTTACACAACTTATTTATTTAAAAAAAAAATGTAAGCATTTTTTACATATTATCTATTTATACAGATGGATATATACTGAAGCGATTCAGGTTAAGTACCTAGCTCAAGGGTACAACTTACGCTAAACGTTTAATTGATAAGTTGACTTAATTTCACCCAGAATGGCTGCATTTGTATGTTTTCATGCATTAAGCTGACCTTTATGCCCTGTCATTCCAGAATATCATGACCTCTATGAAGGAGATGGTGAAAGAGAGGACATCAGTCTTCATTGCCCACAGACTGTCCACTGTTGTGGATGCCGATGAGATCATTGTGTTGGATCAGGTAAGAAAAAAGACTGTTTAAATGGCAATTGTATGTCCATTGACGTAGTTCACTACTCATACAAAATTCTGTGTGTTGGAATACTGAATTTCATCCTAAATGAAATGTTATTACAGGAGAACATGTATTTCATTTGTTCATTGTTGGGCATCAAACTGGGGGTACTCGTAGTACTGTTCAGTGCTCTGTTTTTACTTCAATTTCTTTCTACTTTATATTTTGCTACACTTGTTACAAAAAAGTAAGATAGGTTAGAACTTGTGAAGAATAAGATATGCCATAATGTCAGTAATTGCATGAAAAAATATTCATTATGTTTTTTGGCTGATTTGACCAATTAAGTCTGTGGAATTGGCAGAATTTAGAGAGAGAGAGAGAGAGGAAGAAGACGTGGTTGTTCTCATCCATGTAAAAACAATAAATAAATAAATAAAACTGCCACTCTTTATTGTTTTGGGTTCACAGAAGGTAATGAATGCATTTTTAGAGGTCAGTATCATGCGCGTGGGAGGGATATATACACTTTTCACTCTGAATCCCAACTTGTGATTGCTATCAAAATCGGTCTTGCGTTTGCAGCCCCTGTTGGCCATCTGTTTTCAGTCCTGTCATTGAAGAAATGTACAATTTGTCCTCCAGTCCAATTCTGAAGACTAGAACGATGTGTGTACAGTGTGAGTGGCGTCCACAGCACTGTGGAGGGTAATCATAAAATCTGTGTGAAGCGATTTGTTCTTGAATAATGTTTGCAGAGGCCATGAAAGAAAGCTTTGTGGCTTGGAATCAGCAATGGGAGACTTTTTTTGTTGAAGGGAGACCTAGTTTGCCCTGGAAATGGTGAACAGTTAGCTGTTAACAGACAGATCAAGGCTGGGTGTGTGCTTGTCTAAGACCGTGTGTGTGTGTAATATGCGCATACGTGCATATGTGTGTATACTTTGTACCTTTGTGTGTAAATGCGTGCAACTTTGTGTCTTCATGCATGCAATATGTGCAAGGTACAATATAACTGTGTGTGTGTGTGTGTGGATGCGGGGGCGGGTTTGACATCTAAGCTGTCATACACTGACATGTGTTCTTATTATAACTGTTATCTTTGCTTTATGTATCATTAGCTTGACTGTCATTATTATTTACAATCATGGTATTCAGAGCTATACAAAAAAAGGGAAAATTCACAGCCAGTATGTAAGGAGTTGTAAGAGACAGCAGAAAGCAACATTTTACCCCCCAACCCCCCAATCGCGATTGTTTCTCGTTCAGAGCTGAAAAATAGCCGCTTCTCACGTCAGATGGCTCGGATCAAAAAGGTCCCGGGAAAAAGGAAGGCATGTTTGCGCGCGTCGCCGAGGGAGTCTCTGGTGTCAGGAGGAGCCGAGCGCTCCGGGGTGCTCATTAAAATAATGAGCGGAGGTGCCTGGCGCATGCCTGCATCGGAGACCCCTCTGTTTACTTCCCTCGCCTCCCTGTGACTGCGTGGGTAGCCGGGGTGGAAGGCTGGCCGCCCCACATGTAGGGTGTAGCAGCAGGAGAAGCAGCCGTGTGGTGTGGGGGTGGGGATTGTAGTTTTGCGGTAGGTTTCCAACCTCCTGTCTTGGAGACGGCGCGGATGGGGGTTGAGGTACGGGGCTGGGGCGACAGCAAGGAGCGTTTGCGCATCTGGTCCCCTGTCACGTCCCCTCCCCCTTGCTGCCTCCAGTCCACTGTGCGCGGTCTCTGAAGACCGTCTCAGCCCCACGATGTGACGACTGATTGTGAAAAGAGAAGCGTGTCCACTCAGGCACTGCTCCTGTGGGGTATACCTCGTGGTCCATGCAGGAGTGAGACCCCTGCTGTGGGGGCAGAGTTAAGGCAGGGTTAAGTGGTCTGAGAGGACCATCAGTGGGACTGCTGCTTACTTACTGCCAGTACGGCCATTTGGCTTCCTTTTCCTCTTTCAATCTCATGGTATGAGGATGACCGTTAATCTTTCTCTCTCGCTCTCTCTCTATCTCCCCCCCCCCCCCTCTCCCCCCCCCTCTCTCTTTCTCTTTATCTCCTATTCCCCTCTCATTTTCACTCTTTCTCTTTCTTTCTTCTCTCATTTCCACTCTTTCTTTTTCTCTCTCTCTCTCTCTCTAAAGCTCTCTAAAGTCTCTCTTCCCATTTCTCCCTCCCTCCCTCTCTCTCCCTGTTTACCCTCGGTGGGGTTTTGCCCAAGAGGGTCAGCTTAGTAGCAGCACCAGAGAAGCCCATATGTTGCCCAGGAGGGACTCCCTGATCTGCCTCTGTCTGAGAACAGATGGGCTAAATTAGGGGGTGGGGTCTGTTGTCACATTGTAACTGTAGCTGTGCAGCTGATGTCTCTCACCTGCCTGGAATAACAGTATGACTCATCTTTGACTGGAAGCTTTAGGTCTCAGAGGGTGTGTTATATTAACGTAATGCTCACAAAACACCTTCTTGAATACGTATCTTTTTGAGTTCAGATCCTGACTGTAGAAAGATTATGATGGTGAACAGATTATGATTATGTTTGTTCATTTCTTTAGTCTGTACATGATATGAGAATGTTGAAGCTTTGACACCCCCCCCCCCCCCATATCATGTGCATTTCAGGGGAAAATAGTGGAGCGAGGCAGCCACCACGCCCTCTTGGCCATGCCTGGCAGCCTCTACGCCAACCTGTGGAACGTTCAGAACAGCAAGATCCTAAACCGCAAGACCTCTGAGGACGTGCCGCAGGGGAGCCTCTCACAGAAGGACGAGGAGAGGAAGAAGCTGCAGGATGAGATTCTGAACAGCGTGAAGGGCTGTGGGAACTGCTCCTGCTGAGTGGTATCATCGGGACGGGGGTGGAACAGCCCGGCCCGGCCCGGCCCTGCCAGCCTTCAGTGCCCCACTTCTCTGACAAGTTGGGCCCCTCCAATATTAACATGGTCCTGCCCCTCATTCCGGTTGGGCCATCCCACGTTTCCCACTCTCGCCTCTTCTACTCACGACCCCACCCACTTGTTGTGCAATCTCCACATTGGGGGAAAAGGGGGTAAATAAGGGGGTGTTATGTATAGTTTGGAGGAATCAAGCTGAAACCAAGCACATACACCAAACGTCCTCCAACCACCGTGGTGTGAGAGGAGAGGCCGCTTTTGGTCAAAAATGATCACGGGTTTTGTTTTTTGTTTCATGAGATGGATGACACCTGCAGTCTAAAGACCACTTTTTGTGACAAATGCATGTTATTGAAATAACATGCCTTCACATAGACATATCGCCTAAGTTAATTCAACTAATTTTTAAGTTATTTTTTTCTCCTGTAATTTGGAGCTCTTCACAGTAGTAGGTCGCTGTTTTTATTATGGATGTGTACATAGCAATGTAATGAGACTCATTGGTTCTTGATGAAAATGTTCAAGCATTGTGTCCAATTATAATTGTTTGTGCAAATTTGCATTTGAGAAGGCAATTCATTATGTCTGTGGCTTTTATTAAAAAAGGCCACATGGTCTTCCCTCCAAAAAATTACAAACACTTTACCTTGCTGTGCTTTTTGAATAGTCTGATTTTTAAAAAATGCTTCTTGAGGTTTGGTTACCTATAGAATCTTTCTGTACAAGAAGCTCCAAGACGAGCATTAAGTACCAGGAAGACGAGGGGGGGATGTTTAGTAAGCATGGTTGCAGTACAGGTTTAGTTGTGACTTTCTGAACTTTCTAAAATGAATGCTATATTTGCAATAACATTTTTAAGAGATGAAATGTAATGGGACAACACAGCCAGAATAGTTCTACGAGGCTGTTTCCTTATCCGTTGCCTTTAGACATTTAGGAACATTATGAAGGCGGAGTGGTTGTACTTTTAAAAATAAAAAAAAAAGGGAAAAAAAGCTGGACACACCAAAAAGACAACAGTAAGGTACTGTATTGTAGTTCTGAACTGTAGTACCATGTGATCAATTTTTGGGATGAAATATTACATATGTACTCAGGCGTCTTGAATGAAGATTTGTCGGTGCTTGTTCTCACAGATTGGACATTTCATGCAGTTGTCTGTGAAGGCAGCCCTTTGCAAGCGCACAGGTTTGCTTTCCACAATACAGTTTTCTCGGGTAGAAATCAACGGTCCGGCCAGAAACCTGAGGTACAACTGAACTGATCTGTGCTGATTGTCTGGGCCTGCGGTGTGACAGGATTATGATGTATGTACTGTATATATAATTGCACTAGAGCAAGAAAGTCCATTTGTCATAGGGCGTTGTGCATTTGGACACACTGTTTCTGGAGAGGGCCGGCATGCCAGACCCCTGTCAGGCCGTCATGCCGCGTCTGGCCTGTGCCGAATTAAAGCGTGTTGGACTCTGTCAGAGTTGATGTTCTGGATCTACCTTTGTTGGAGACGCGTGTTGAGATACTGGTCAGCTGGTGGAGTGCCCCCTCTACCTCTCTCTCACACGCACATGCACACACACACGCACATGCACACACACACGCACGCACGCACACACAGGACAGGTAACACGCACAAGCCTTGCATCTGTTTTTTCTCATTGGTAGTATGTTCAGCTCCTCAACACAATTGCCTTTTGTGTTTGTACTGAAGTACCACACATTGAGCAGTGCTCCAAGTAATGGTCATGAAAATGCATTGTCTGTAGTACTGGTCGCACGTGACATGTTGCACATTTTTTCTTTCCATGGAAGTTAAAGGCTTTAAGTAGACGTTTTTTTCCCCAGAATTGGGCAGACAAAAAATGTACTGTTCAATAAGAGTACTACGACATCCGGGCCAACATTCTACTTCAAGATCAAGATATTTTATTGCTGTATCAGTGAAAGACAAAGTTTTCTGAGACCAGGTGGTTGCTGAGACGTTTTCCTAATGCACAGAAGTCCCAGCTGAACGCATCCATTTTTTATGGCATTCCATATACTGAAGAGAACCCAAAACGCATCCAGTTGCTGACAAAAATGTCTCAACCCGAAAACAGTTTTGTTGTCATGATTTAAAGTTCTAAATCGACAAAATGTGAACAGTGCCGGGGGTTGTTGCAAGCCACTGTATGCACTCGCATAAGTACACCTGCTTACACATTCGTATGCACTCGCATAAGTACACCTGCTTACACATGTGTACGCACTCTCATAAGTACACCTGCTTACACATGCGTGGCTGTTGCAAGCCACTGTATGCACTTGCATAAGTACACCTGCTTACACATGCTTGCACAAGCAATTTTGAAAGCTAGCTCGAAAGAAGCTAGCAATCAGTCTATTTTTTTCAGTCGTGTACAAAAATGTGGTAGAATGGTCAAAATGGTCACATTATTCAATCTGGCAAGGTAACTTCCTAAATATCCAAAAGAAAGCACCGTGTAAACCATGGATATATGTCGCATACAACGTTTCACAAATATTTTGACTCATTGTTGTGTTCAAAATTTTATGAATATTTTTCTCGCATAGCAGTACTGATCATTTAGTCCAAAAAATAATTGGTACTTGCATTTGTGACCACAGAGCCATTTCAAACCTAATTGGAGCTACAGATTGCGAGTCACAAACGTAATTGGGCAAAAGTTGTGAATCCTATTGTATTTGAGAGTCATTATGTACAGTGCCTTCAGAACGTTTTCATTGATTTTTATTTGTTTTGCTGCAAGTCAAATAAAAAAAGGAATTCTTGGCAGAATCCTATTTAACTCACTATAATTCTAAAATGAAATAATGTATTTGAATGTGTTCAGAATAATATTAAAGCATGATAATTATTTAATTGAGTATTCACTTTTTTGTAGTCACAGCTTAAATTGGTTCAGCTTTATTCCACTTTTGTGAGAGATCACACTAAATATGTTACCGAAGTCCAACTACAGCTCTGGAAAAAATTGAGACCACTGCAAAATGATCAGTTGTCTCGTTATTTTGGTTCTGTACTCTTAACACTGAGTTTGAAAGGATACAATGACAATGAGGTTGAAGTGCAGACTGTCCGCTTTAATTTGAGGGTATTTTCATTCATATGATCCGTTTAGAAATTATATAACCTTTTGTACATAGTCCATTTAGAGCCATTTAGCCAACCATGTGTTCCATACTGTTCTAGTGTAATTTACAGCTAAATCATTGTCATTGTATCCTTTCAAACTCATTGCTAGAGTACAGAACCAAAATAACGCGACAACTGATAATTTTTTAGTGGTCCAGAGCTGTATGTTTTGAATCCACCTATGTTCGATTTAGTAATTGCTGAATAAATACCATTGACTTTGTCTCACAACTGAAACTGCAGATAACATCGGTTACACTGTCATAAATACCAAGCAACTGCCCATGGAACACTCGCATTAAATCATTCGAAGGCAAAATAATCTGTAGAACATAAACAGATTGGCAAAGCTTTGAACTTCCTAAGAGAAAATTTAAGTCCATTGTAACCAAAAGGAAATAAATGGCACGACTCAGACGCCGTCATGACCAGGCCATCCAGCCAATCTGAGCAACTGCAGAAGAAGGGCAGTTGTCAGAGAAGTGACCAAGAGGCCGGTTACAACGGTGATAGTGCTGCAGAGGTCTCTGGTTGAAATGGGAGAAACAGTCTTTTCAGTACCTCTCAGATTTGGGGGAGTGGCTAAGTAAGATGGAAGTTTGCCAGAAGTCATGTGACAGAATATTTCTCCATGTTGCAGAATAATTTTGTGGTCTGATGACTAAAGTTGAGCTCTTTGACCCAGGCCCAACACAGCCTATTACCCATATAGCGAGGGGGGGGGAGAGGGGAGAGAGATAAGTGTGTTACTCTTTCAAGGCACCGTTTTTATACATTTGACATATTTTTATAAATATGCACTTTCGTGGCTTAGGCTATGTTTACAAATCATTGTTTATTTTTTGTGATTCGTGCTTGATATTTTTGAATTCCACTCAGCATGTACTAATAATATTCTCTGTTTAAATTTTGGTAACTCCATATGCAGTACCCCTACTCCATTTATAAAGGCAAAAACAGAAAACCTGGATCTGCCAGAGATTTATATTTCTGTAATATCTGAGGTACACATTGCTTACCTGTACTCATTTTAGATCTGCCATGACTTTGTGAATTCTGTTCAAGTTATGTGCATGCATCACAAATACTTTAACCAAAAGCTTTTATCTCACATCTATCCATAAAGCCCTGCTGCCCTTGCTTTTTGCAAATACCAGTGTCCGAAAACAAAACCAAGCTCATGATTACACCACTTGGCTACAGGTTATGCCCCTCCCCTTTCCTGTCAGAAGTGAGCCGTTTCCAGTGACCTCTGCGGAAACAATGTGATTGTTGCGTCGAGGTGCTGTGCTGAATTTGAATAAGACGCGTCAACACCAACATCACCCGAGAAAGGATTCTATAAATACATCTGCACATTTATATGCTTCTTAAGATTAATTTGTTTAACAAATGCAACATTTGCCGTTTTTTTCTGGTATCTGGCAGAGGAGTAAATTAAGTGTACCAATCGCAGATGTCCGTGTCACGGAAAGCCTTCCAGCCCGTGATGTCTCTGCGGTGTCGCCGGAGTTCAGCTGGTAATGAGGGTGACCTCCCTCTGTTTAGAGGAATAATACCTTTGCACATACAGGGAACCATGCAGAAAGCCTCTAATAAGATCTGCTACAAGGCCACGGGTGGGGGATGGTGGAGGGCTGCTTTGAGCTGTGGATCAGAAAACCTCTGCTTCTCTCGTTGCTCCTGCTGTTGTTGGCCTGCACGTGGGATTTTTGTCCCATTTACCGTTGCATAAGAAGGCAAAAAATAAAAGGTTCGGCAGCAGACAAGGTGACCAAGTTTTTTTTGACAGATTACATTAGCGGCGTTATCCTCTGGGTCAAGCCGACAGAGATACCCTATCGACTGGGGCTGATGAAGATGATCATTTTCACCGGGATACATACGAACAAATAGAGTGAAGAGGTAGGCCAAGGTTAACCCACAAGCCTCGGGGAAACGGCTTATTCTCATCCGAGTACAAAGACGAAAAGCGCCATTGTGTTGCTGATGAATGTTCACGGCTTCTCAAAAGCCACCGCCGATGTGTATTTGCTGCCATATGCATTGTCCTGCTTCTATCTACCTGTCTGCTACTGATCAAAATTGAGGAATGACAACAAATGAGACATGGAAAGAAGATAAAGCCGTTAGTCATTAAAGCCCCTCCACACACAAACACTCACACACAAAGTACTCCGTACGACCTACAGTCGTTTTATTTGACATTACTAGGATGCAGTAATGCAGTTTTTTCCCCATAGAGTTCTATCGGAAAATGAGTCAGGAGAAATAACCCTTGCAGTGATCCATCCACATCTACTCCATATCTGGCAACAGAGTGATGGTTTGGGGCTCGTTCGATAGCTCAGACCCTTGATGGGAGGATAAACGAGGGACTGAGGGTGAGATGCAGCCCTACTTCCCTCCTGAATTGAGTTGAATCATGCGCCAAACAGTGCTTCCCTCAAACTTGGTAAAAAGGGTGGTGGTGGTTGTGGTTCTGGTTTTGGCTAAACAAACATAAACAGTATAACTCCAATATGAAAAATACTAGGAAATTGTATGGCCTTGGTTGTACAAGTTCTGCATTTTAAATTACCTTGCCAATAGCAGAAAGGACCCATCACCATTATAGTTTACAGCATGGGACTGAAAATTATGTACATTTTCAGAATATTTTCCTATCGAACTATGGAAGAATAAGTCAGGAGAAGAACCCCTTCAAGTTATCCATCCATATCGAAGGCTTGTTTTACACGTCAGGCCCTTGATGACTTAAAGCCATTTAGCCAACCATGTGTTTCATACTGTTCCAGTGCAATTTACAGCTAAATCTAGTCGCACCCCCCAATTCCCATAGAGATCCATTCAAATGCAGAAAGGTTATATTATCGCTTGTAGGAGTACCAGAAAATAAGATATCAAGAGTCTTGATATTGTTGTGTCACAGACATCAGGAAGTCATGGCATGCAAAGGATATGTGACAAAATATAAAAAATTATTACTTTATTCTACATTGTGTTAAACTGTCCAATATCTTTTTACAATTATATTGTATCCTTTCAAACTCAAAGGCCTAGAGTACAGAACCAAAATAACAAAAAATGTGTCACTGTCCAATGAATTATGGTGCTCACTGTAACTAATTTATTCTGAAACACGAGGTGAGCTTTGCACGCTGTGGATTGTATCAGTTAAACATCAAAAATTATTCAAACTTATTTCCAGGTGTATAATAAATTCCTTTATATATTGGTTGACACGTGACACAATGGTGAGAGATCAAGCTGATGGGGCTGACCAGTGATCATACTTTTTTCTGTAAATGTATTTTTAAAACTACCCAGCCCTGTTTAATACTTTTCAATTTAGTTGTTTTCTCGGTTCTTGATAATAGTGGGTAGCCTACTGAAAGCATTTTTTTTTTTAAAGCCCAGAACCTTTTCTTCATGCGTTGCAACCACTCAGCAATGTTTCATAACTTGTAGTTGTACTTTGTTTGCTGAAAATAATTAATGTAATTTTAAAAAATTGCAGACTTTGTATTTTTTTATTTTAACTATGTTTTACTCCACAGTGTACTTAATTTGTTTCATTAACCACTGAACTTGCAACATCCTGTCGAAAAGAAATAATAAACGGGAGAAACATTTTCTTCACTTTGTTTCCCAGTGCACATTACATATTCGAGCTGAAATACTCCTGCGTTCCGTGTCTGTGGGTTTCAAACATCTTGGCGGAAGTGGTTGTGACAGCCTTTATGACATCGCTGATTCAGCCTGAGGTTGGACCTGCTGGCAGAAGGAGAAAAGTAAATTGCTTAAATGAGCATTTGATTAATACTGCTGTCAGGTCTGAGGAGTTGAAGTGCCTGCATAAATCACCCCCGCCCCCCCCCCCCCCCCACCCCCCTTATTTTTGTGGCAACTGACCTCAAAAACATTTCATTGCGTTGAAAAGGTATTTGTAAAACCTGTTTGCTTGCAATTTGTGTTACTATGGAGATCATTTAGTCTTGGTGGCATGACTTCCCAGTGAGAAAAAGCCAGTATCTAGACGTCTAGAAGCGTGGAAATCTAGATTTAATGGACAAGGTTAATCATATAGCTCAGGCCTTTCCTGTATATAGCCTGGCTACGTTCTAGTCGGCCTGAAAACTTTTACTTTTCGACCAAATGTAGCTGGGTTTTCACTTGAACGCCTAGACGGCATTTAACCAACATTTCACAGCAAAAATGCACACTGGGTTTCAACCAAGTGTAAAATGTGGCTTCTGAAATTATTATTTTTTATCCATAAATCAAAGTACAAATTATTTCAGATGAGCTGACATTTTCTTTGTTTTAGGTCACCCTGCAGAGGTAACATTTGAAAGCATAGACTAAAGAATTGTAATGTATGTCAGGTAGGTCAATTTCTTTAGCTGTTAGTTTTCATCTACAGTGCAGTCCGTGAGTATTTGGGCAGCGCCACAATTTTTGTTGTTTTGGCTCCGTACTCCAGGATTTGAAATAGAACAATGAACATGAGGTTAAAGTGATGAGGTTAAAGTGCAGACTGTCAGATTTAATTTATGGGTATTTATCCAGTGATCCATGTAGGAATTACAACCCTTTTTATACATATCCCCCCCTCCCTAGACATCGCCAGACGCTGGGTATCTTCCCTGGTGATGCTCTGCCAGGTCTGTACTGCAGCCATCTTCAGTTTCTGTTTGTTTCAGGGGATATTTGCATTCAGCCTTGTCTTCAGTAAGTGAAAAGCATATTCACTTGATTTCACCATTCCACTTTTTGGCCCTGAAAACGCTTTGGTCTTTGGTTGCTTTAACAGTGTTTGTAGTCATTGTCCGGCTCCAAGGTGAAGTGCCGTCCGATTAATTTTGAGGCATTTGGTTGAGTCTGAGCAGAGAAGATGTACTCTCTACTCTTCAGAATTCATCCTGCTGCTGACGTCAGCATTCTATCATCAATAAAGACAAATGAGCCGGTTCCAGTGGTAGCCATACATGCACAAGCCATAACACTACCTCCACCAATACTTCACAGTTGGAAGTATTCTTACGTCATCCACTACAGTGGTCTTCCATGGTCTACCAGATTGTTTGCTATTGCTGAGCTCGACAGTGCATGCGTTCTTGCTTCTTAACAATGTACCAAACAGTTGATTATATGACATAGCCAATGTTTTGGCTATGTATCTGATCGATTTATTCTGAATGTTCTGCTCCACAATGGCCCGCTGTTCTGGCATTGCTACCTCTTTGGTCCTCGTGTTTAGAGACAACAGAAGCAGACTCCAAATGAAAATTCCACACCTAGAATCAACTCTACGTCATGTATTATGGTTATTATGCATAAAATAATGATGCAACAAAACACAGCTGGTCAAGAAACAGCTGAGCAACTAATTGTCTTATTACTTTAAAATGGGGGGACTATGTATAAAAAGGACTGCAGTTCCTACACGGTTCACCCTATATGGATGTAAATACCTGCAAATGAAAACTGACCTCATATTGTTTCATTTCAAATCGAATGTGCTGGAGTACAGAGCCAAAACAACTTGTGTGCACTGCACTGTATTTCAAGGTGTTTAGGGCCACAAGAACAGGCCCTCTGCTTTAGGATATAACCCTGAGCACTGAAGTTCTGGGCCAGAAAAGGAAGGGTTTTTTTCTTTTACAGCAAACTATGTCAAATCTACCATTCTAACCTGCAATTGTGCAGTCACCAGGTCAATGTTCAGCTCACTACCGAAAGCCATTACTGACTTGTATTTCCTGCCAAGAGCATCTCCACACAGACACATCTCCACAAATATTTTTGAAATAATAGGCTTCAAAAAGTGGTTCTCCTTTCTGTTGCATGTTCAAAGTAATCTGGTACGTATAAAGGGAATTTCACAATTGAAAATGAAAAACCATACATTTATTAAAATGCCATAAAGTCATGGAAAATATACATTCACTTCAGGCCATCGGTTGTCCAGCAAGGAGACCAGGGTGTTATGTCCATGAAATAGCCAGATGCATATCAATGGGATAGTTTATGTTTGGCATATGCAGCCATAATTTTCAACACTGTTTTTGCTTGCCACATAAAATAATTTAGCAGCTTTTGTGACCAATGCATCTGTAATTCTTAAATCTGTTAGTCGCCTCATGTTGTTTTGGAAACTTACATATCAAAGAGATTGATTGCCAGACCTCTTACAAACTTCTAATTGGCATTCAACTTAATATGGCTCACATTCCTTTGTAATTGTGATCTAGTTACTTCAAAGTTAAAGACATTTTTCACGTCGTCTTTCCATTATTTTATCCAACCACTTTATATGTAAATTCAGAGGGCCATTTTATAGTGTGTATCAAGAGATTATTTTTTATTAATTTTTTATCTGCTTAAAATTTTAGAAATAATACTTTATTCCGTTAAAATTTCTACATTAAAATGTATTTTCTTCATTTTTTTTTACAACTGTTATTTTGGTTGATATCATGGAATCATTGTTAAGTATAATATGTTCCACAATGACTGTGAAACAGTGGAGCTTTAGCTCAGTACTTGTATTTTTATTTTATGTCTTTTTGTTCATCTTTGTCAAGGGTATGATTAATTTGGAGGGCCCTGTTCACATCGAGCACTGGAGACGGTTCAATCATTATCTACAAATTGAATTGACCCTTAACCAGGTATTGACAGTGACGGCGCTGAGTGTATTAAAAGTTTTAATTTTCGTGGAAAATTAATTGTTTTTATTTTTTATTTTTATGAAAATGCAGATTGGTCAGAATTTGCACCACATTGGAGCACAGTTCTCTCATCTTGTAGATATTCTGGTGGACCTAGTTGTACAATGATACTAGTTTAAATGCTTAAAGGTTGGGAATCCTCAGTCGTGGATAATTCTAAACTCAAATCACATCTCAGTAGAATTTGTAGTTTTCAAAACTCTACAGTATATATGCTTTGAAATGCTTTGAGCTGTTCTCATGGACATATGGCTACTACTCAGTAGCAAAACGTTGGAAAGAAAACTATTGCACCATGTATTTAAATCCGTAATGGCCGGGGAACGCATTCATTTCTAAAAGAAAACTGGCCAGGTTTGTGGTATGATGACGAAGAACATGTCGACATCAAATTGTTTCCTGGAGATAATGTCTAAAATGCTCTCACGCTTTCCCGAATGCTTAATAGTATGCTACCACTGCATCATGTTCGCTCGTTCTCGGAGAAAAGCACCTGTTTTGCTTAGCGCGTGCGCGATGCGGTGCGCGGGCTTGCGTGGACTTGGTGGGCGCGCTCTTTATGACAGGTCGGAGGAAAAAAGGAAGAGGGGGAGTACTCGGCAAACGAACGAGCGTACGAGCCTGCGCTCGTCAGGGAAGAGGGGGTGGGGGGGTCCAGCTGCAAAAAAAAAAAAAAAAAAAAAAAAAAAAAAAAATCGCGTAACAATGGCAGCATCGAGCACCTTGTAGATGGTGTAAAACAACCGAAGGGGCGCCATAAATTACGGATGTGAGCACAAACGACATGACTGTACTCTGAAATCTGGAAATCTTATGGAAAATGGAATGGTTAACGTCCTAATTTGTTTCCTGGAATACGAAGACTGCTGTAATTTAAAATGGAGTGGTAGGGGGGAGCGAAGCGCGCTGGCTCCATCACCGAGAGGCGCGTCCACCTGCTAGTAGCTACTGGAAGTCCGGGTCCGGGGAAAATATGGAGAAGTGCCTTTATTGAAGAAAAAAGACACATTTCTGATTCTGTAAAAAGAGGAGGGGGCAAGGGGATCCTGGCGACGAGGAGAAAGCGCAGTGTGGGTGCATTGAGAGGTAAGTTGGATACTGCGGTGGCATAGAGAGCACGGATGGTATGCTTTGAACGGGGAGATGAACACTACTGTAGCTGTATCCATTACCACTACATATGTGAAATGGGCCTTTATTTGTATTTATAGCGTACATTACACAAACACAGTGTAGTTAAACATTGGGTATTCATTCTGCCATTTTTGTGCCATTGCTCTGCCATTATCTTCATTACAATACTTTTTGCGCGGTGCACCGCCGCAATTTCTTTACGATCCTCTATCTAAGTGCTGGATCATGCTACAATTTAGACTACGCTTCTAGTGGTACAGCGACATTTGAATAGTGTTGCACTTGCAAACTTGCATGACTTTTTAAAGGACTAGCATACGAGGTTCCGGTTTACACGCCTGGATAGCATTTGGGATAGACAAATAGACGTTTTTCCCCCCACATTCGGCACAGATGCAGCATTGCCCATAGAGCTATATTCCATGTCTCATGCCCGTCGACCTTTATCTAGAGAGGTCTATTTGCAATTTCTCTGGTGGGTGATCTCAGTGAACACCACAGCTACAGTATACAGTACGTGTTTTTTGCACAACAGGGTGAACACTGCGGGTCGTTTGAGGGTGTCCCGAGGTTAATCATTGTTGCTGTGTACCTCTGCGTCTAGGCTATGTGGATTTAAATGTAGACGAGGCACTGCCTGCCTTATTCACTGGATATCAAATAACGCCGCGTGGACAGTTAGTGCAGGAACTGATTAACGGGACAGTAGAGATGTGTAGTAAGTGTAATTTTTTTCTTCTTCTTTACTAATTACACACACACCAAACAAACTAACCACAAATAAATAAGTAACGATAATAACAATCTATTGCACATGTTAAAATTGGCAAAACTGTGGGGGTCATTATGTGAACTGAAATGTAACATGTGGAAGTTTGTGGGTTTCAGTTTGAATCAGAAGAGGTGTACGAATGGTTTGTTCACGTTTGTGATCGCCTAAGACATTGTTTATGGGTTATGTGTTGTGACAATGGGAGGTGATCATCCTGAATGAAATGAGAATTATCAGCAACAATAGACGACTTTGTATCTTCTCAGCAACGCTCATACCTGGGGGGGAAACTTCACATTTGAGGCAAATTGCCAGTTGATCTAATGTAAAAACGAAATGAGTTTCTTTAGATTTAGACTAGTCTTCTGATTGCCTGTTTTTCCCAGTAATCTTTGAATTAGTTGCATTAGTGTGTGTTTACATACAGGCTTAAATACAGTGAGTCCTAAGTGTCATACAATATTATTGTGTCCACTTTTAACTCCCCCCCCCCCAAATAATAACAGCAGTACTATTACCATTACTGTGTGCTTAAAAATATATATATACCTTAAATGAAACCCAAAGTGACTGCCCTTCGGGCTGCTTCACCTGTGTTTGCATCACTATTACCCAGGAACCAACGCAATTTTTGGTTTTTCCAGACTTTGACACTTTATCTCCAACATAGCTTAGATCAAGGAAATTAGGTCCTGCTGATGGGCATTGTCAAGACCCAAGCCAGTTGCTTTTATTGCTGTGAGGGTGAGCGCTCTTGGATTGCTGTAGGTCACTGACACATTAAGTACCCAAGTCTGCTCAAGGCAGCGTGCCGGCCATTTTGAGCAACATCCAGAGCGGAATTGAATTGTGCAAACATTTTCTAGCAACCTGGAGATTTAAAGCCTTTCCTTGGAGGGGGCGAGGGGTGACTGGGATATACTTTGCAAAGGGTCTGTTCAAGCTTTGCAGCAATGTAGCAATGGTAGGCTTAACGAGGTTTTGGACAGGGAAATTCAGGGGCCAGCATTTGTCTGTCCATATTGCCACATGAAAGTTTCCACAATCCTGGAAGAAGTTCAGTGCCTTCAGAAAGCATTCACCCTTCCTGAACTTTTTTGCATTTTGTCCTGCTACAGCTTAATTTTAATGCATTGAAATATTTGTTCAGCTACAGAAATTCAACATATTTATGATGCGTAAAATATTTTTTATTAATCAAAATGTTTTTTTAAATGAAAGACATTTATCATTTTAAGAAATATTCACCCCTCCCCAACCCCTGCCCCCCTCCCAGTCAATACTTTGTAGATATGCCTTTAGTAGCAATTACAGCTCTGCATCTTCTGGGGTATTATATGACCATTCCTCCATATTTGCTCCAACTCTGCTAAGTTAGCCATAGAGCATCAGTGCACAGCAATTTTCAGGTTACACCAGACGTCTGGGTTTGGGCTGGGCCGGTCCAGAATACTGACCTTCTTGTTTTGAAGCCATTCTTTCGCTGTTTTGCCATGTGCTTTGGATCTTTGTCACATTGGAACACAAATCCTCAGAATACAGATCTCTTGCTGGCTGAGACTGGTTCTCCTCAAGGATGTGCCTGTATTTGGCTTCATCCATCTGGCTCTTGATGGCAACAAGCTTTCTATAGTCCCTCATACTGAAAAACAACCCCATAGCATCATGCTGCCTGATGGTAGGGATGGTGCTACCTGGTTTGCTCGACACCAAGTGCTTTGCTTTCAGGCCAGCTCAACTTTAGTCTGTCACATGGCCTCTGGCAAACTCCAGGCATGACTTAATTGTTGGCCTTTTGCATAAGTGGCTTCTATCTATCCACTCTCTGTGAAGTACTGAAGAGATTGTTGATCACTGGACAGTTTCTCCCATTTCAGCCAACAAGCTCTGCAGCTCTATCAGTGTTGTAGTTGACCTCTTGGCCACTTCTTCGACAGTGACCCTTCTTATGCGTTTGCTCAGTTGGGTAGGCTGGCCTGATCTTGGCAGCGTCTGGGTTGTGCCATATTTTTTTCTATTTTGTTCAAATGGACAAAATGGTGCCCCTAGGAATGTTCAAAGCCTTGTCAATCTGTTTAGAACCAAATCCAGTCTTTTGCCTCCTAACAACTTCATCTGAGTGTTCCATGGGAGTTATTCGTCTTTGTGACTGATCTGATCTGCTGTTTCAGTTGTAAGACAAAGTGAATGGTATTTATTCAGCAATCATGCAACTGAACACAGGTGGGTTTGACGGCAATATAGGTGTATTATAATACCTCATTAATGTATTTAGTGTGGTATCTCAAGAAAATGGAGTACACTTGGCCCAATTTAAGTTGTTAATACAAAAAGGGGGTGAATACTTAATCAATTCAATCATTTTCAGGTTTTTAGCTTTAGTATAATTCTGAAGACATCTCAGTGTTTTGTTTCTTTTCTTCCATTTTAATATTATAGAGGGTTGCCCATATACGAGTAGGGAAAAACCCCAATTTATATATGTATTTTAATTAGACTTCAGACCACAACAAAACAAGAAAGAATCACCAGGGAGTGAGAACCTTTTTAAGGCGCTATAAATGAGCACCGTGAATGAGCACTATAAATTATGACATTTTCACTTAATTTAAAGCTTCGGTGATGCATCAAATGCATCGCCTCTCTGGCACATATGTGTTGCTTCATCATATCTGTCCATCGTATCAACCGTAGTCTTAGCTTATCAGCCGATACTGATACAACCCTGATATTATCATGCACCATGAAATACACTTAGTAATATTACTAACATCATTAAGTTTTGTGATTAGCATTATTTGTTTTGGAAGCATGTTTATCAGTAGTTGCATGCAGGGTTCAAATGAATCACAATACAAAAAATAGCTAGCTATATTGTGTAAAAGTAGTGTTTTTTTATTTAAATGATTAATTCAGGAACTATGGAATCAGGGTGCGAAATTAGCACCCGCCACCCACCAAATGCGGGTAGATTTCAGAATTGTCGGGTAAATGTATCAAACCTACCCGCCACAGTGGCGTGTAGCAAAGTGGATACAAGCAGGAATAAAAAATAAAAAAAAACTTTCTTTCTCTGATTGCCTAAACGTGAGACAGAAAAAAGCGCTTGTTAGAATATCCCGACTCGAGGCGAGCCCGCCTTACGCCGTGTTCTGTTCGCAACTCATCCGTTGTTTTTACGTATAGCCTACCGTAAATCCTCAACGCAATCTCCGCCCCCAGAGCAAACGCAGCGCCATAACAGAAACAACGAGAAAAAATTTACTACTGTCTGAACTCCTCGCCAAATAAGTTAGCTGGAGTTCAAGGAAAAGTCTATGATATGCTTCTCCCCTCATCTCAGCAGTGGGTGAACCCAGTAGCCTATCTTGCAGAGTTTCTTCTAGTTCTAACGCTAGTAGCAGAACTTTGCGAGTCTTGGCTCTCAAGTTAAACGAAAGAAATAACCTATAGGTTACTTCCAAAAATAAGCTACGGTCTTATGTCATACCCTCGATATAAAGATTTATTTTGGACGGAGAATAGAATTATTTGTCTAATAAAATTTGTATAATGTTTAGAAAACAAACCTCTCAGAATGAAAACGGGTATTATTTAATATTGTTTGTTAACATCATTGTATTAGTTTGCTGGAAAATAAGATTGTTTACAAGTTGTTATCAAAGAAACAAACAGTGAAATAAATTCTTTCTACTTCCACCAATTCCGATGGTCCGTTTAGCAACACAGAGAGTCCAGTTCAATTGCTATGCGTTTGATTTACCATAAAGCAATTTTAACAAGCATTGCACAGCGTCACACAGAAAAACAAAAAAAGTGACCAATACCTTTGCCAATACGCTCTAAGGTAAAAGTGATATGTCCGGACAGCTCGTTCTAACGTTAGGCCTACTGGCATCTGTTCGTTCAGAAAAACGTATCTAGTATTAGATAAATAGATTCTATGAAATGTATGTAATACATTTATACACAATGTTTGACTGTTTGACCTGTAATACATGATATAATAAATACTATTTTATTAGAGCTACTAAACATGAGTGCATTCTGAAACATAATTCTAGCGCAATGTATGAAAAAAAAGAAGAAAAAAAAGGGGTGGCTGGTAAACTTTGGCATCTACCAGCCACTGTAGCTGGTAGGTCAGCAAGTTCATTTCCCACCCTGTATGTAATCTATAAGCAATTAACATTGAAAGCTTAAAAAGTACATATATATATGTTAAAAGGTCAAATTGAGCTGACAAAGTAAAGCAGATCCATTCTCTTACTGACTGTTGACTGGTTTTTTGCATTTGAGGCCTGGAGGCTTAGGGTGAGCCCCCTCCTCTGTCCAGCTTTATTCTCATGTTATTGATTTGTTAAGTGAGGACTTCACCAAACAAGTTGTCTCCCATCCTTTGCCTGGCCAACATACAGGCTTAGTTGTGTGGGTACAGCTTGTGCACCCTTCTCCATTTACATTCTATTTCTTTTAATGTGTGTTGAGAGCATATTCTGTGTAGGCTGGTAGAATAGTGCTCAGCGGAGATATTACAACATGAACACATTTCGCTAGTGGCCAAAATAAAGTACAATTTAGAGAAGAAGTTAAACTATTTTAACCCTTTCATTCATGTGAACAGGCTTTTCAAAGTCTATTTTAACATAGTCAAAAACATTTGTGATCTCCAAAAAAATATCAGAGCAGATTCCTTGCACCTTTGCCTAATTTTTGATATGCTCCATCTTGTTGTTGCTGTTTATTGGCTTTTCTAGTTTTTATACAGTGAAGGTCAAAATGGCAGGTGGAGGTGGAAACATACAAACTCTCTCTGATGTAGCTGTGAAAACCGTATATTCCTAGAGAACAGAGCATGTTAAAAATAAATAAAAATAATTCTTATTAGGGAAGATGCAAGGAGCTGAATTAGTTATATTTGTAACAAAGAATTACCGTAGTTCTTGTATTGTGTACAAAACACCTTCTGCCCACTGAAGTGGACATCATGCATTGTAATCTGCATGTGTGGTCTATGTTTTCAAGGGGCTCTTTGGGGCACATTTCTGTGACCTAGGCGGGTGAAACACATGCGTAGTTTGATGTGAAAAAATATTGCTCTGTTTTGTAATAATTCATGCATGAAAGGGTTAAGGAAATAAACAAACCGAAATAAAAAAAATCCTTTGTTAATGGTGTCATGTAGCTGGAATGTGACTGGTGTGTTGTTTACAGCATCGGGTTGCTGACACTGTCAAGAAAAGAAGACCTACAATATAGTTTTCTTTCAGTGATAAACTCGACAATTGTGACCAAAATGAAGTGGATCAATACTGTGGCAACAAACCGCGTTGTGAATCATGCAGAATATTGACTTACAGGGCCAGGGAAGCGATGTGCCCTGGAGATTATTGATCATTGCATCCCCAATGTACCTGATAGCAGTATGAAATGCTGCTAAACAACCAGCCACGGCCTGGACCCGCCCACAATAGAGCGGGCTGCGGATTCTAACTGCGCAGCTGTGGCTTAAGCAGCTGGGCGCTGTAATTAAGCAGAGGTAAAGTCCAAGGGGGACTGAGGGCTTATTTGATTGCTTTTTCGGGGGCCCGAGGGGAAAGAGCTGAGTCTCCTCCTGCGGGACAAGAGTTCCATGAGCTGAGCTCTCGCTGACTGCACATTGCTGCAGCACACTACCCACACCCACACTGTGGTATACCACACTAATGCACAGTGTTAAACCCCTCACACCCACACTGTGCTATACCACACTAATGCACAGTGTTAAACCCCCCACACTGTGCTATACCACACTAATGCACAGTGTTAAACCCCCCACACTGTGCTATACCACACTAATGCACAGTGTTAAACCCCCCACACCCACACTGTGCTATACCACACTAATGCACAGTGTTAAACCCCCCACACTGTGCTATGCCACACTAATGCACAGTGTTAAACCCCCCACACCCACACTGTGCTATACCACACTAATGCACAGTGTTAAAACCCCCCACACTGTGCTATACCACACTAATGCACAGTGTTAAAACCCCCCACACCCACACTGTGCTATACCACACTACTGCACATTGTAAAACCCCCCCCACCCCCACTGTGCTATACCACACTAATGCACAGTGTTAAACCCCCCACACCCACACTGTGCTATACCACACTAATGCACAGTGTTAAACCCCCCCGCACCCACACTGTGCTATACCACACTAATGCACAGTGTTAAACCCCCAACACCCACACTGTGCTATACCACACTAATGCACAGTGTTAAACCCCCACACTGTGCTATACCACACTAATGCACAGTGTTAAACCCCCCACACCCACACTGTGCTATACCACATTAATGCACAGTGTTAAATCCCCCCACACTATGCTATACCACACTAATGCACAGTGTTAAACCCCCCGCACCCACACTGTGCTATACCACACTAATGCACAGTGTTAAACCCCCCCACCCCCACACTGTGCTATACCACACTAATGCACAGTGTTAAACCCCCCACACCCACACTGTGCTATACCACACTAATGCACAGTGTTAAACCCCCCCCACCCACACTGTGCTATACCACACTAATGCACAGTGTTAAACCCCCCACACCCACACTGTGCTATACCACACTAATGCACAGTGTTAAACCCCCCACACCCACACTGCGCTGTACCACACTAATGCACAGTGTTAAACCCCCCACACCCACCCTGCTATACCACACTAATGCACAGTGTTAAACCCCCCGCACCCACACTGTGCTATACCACACTAATGCACAGTGTTAAAACCCCCCACACCCACACTGTGCTATACCACACTAATGCACAGTGTTAAAACCCCCCACACTGTGCTATACCACACTAATGCACAGTGTTAAAACCCCCCACACTGTGCTATACCACACTAATGCACAGTGTTAAACCCCCCACACCCACACTGTGCTATACCACACTAATTCACAGTGTTAAAACCCCCCACACTATGCTATACCACACTAATGCACAGTGATAAAACCCCCCACACTATGCTATGCCACACTAATGCACAGTGTTAAACCCCCCACACCCACACTGTGCTATACCACACTAATGCACAGTGTTAAACCCCCCACACTGTGCTATACCACACTAATGCACAGTGTTAAACCCCCCACACCCACACTGTGCTATACCACACTAATGCACAGTGTTAAAACCCCCCACCCTGCGCTGGACCACCCTATTGCACGGTGTTAAACCCCCCACACCCACACTGTGCTATACCACACTAATGCACAGTGTTAAACCCCCCACACCCACACTGTGCTATACCACACTAATGCACAGTGTTAAACCCCCCACACCCACACTGTGCTATACCACACTAATGCACAGTGATATACCCCCCACACTGCACTGTACCACACTAATGCAGTGTTAAACCCCCCACACTGCACTGTACCACACTAATGCACAGTGTTAAACCCCCCACACTGCGCTGTACCACACTAATGCACAGTGATATACCCCCCACACTGCGCTGTACCACACTAATGCACGGTGATATACCCCCCACACTCACACTGTATGAATCAATGCAGAGAATGGATTTCTGCTGGAATTAAAATTTTGATTTTATACAGCATGGTACAATAGCAGACAGAATGGTGTCAGTGTTTTTTTATGTGACATAATGCGTTGCATATAAAGCAGCAATGTCAAAAGTGTCAAGCTGACATGTTGAAAGAGCATCGCATGGCCTTAATAATAATTCTGCGGTCAGGCTGGATGATGCTGAACTAGCGTAGCTAGAGATTCAATACAGCAGTGCCACTGCCGTTTGTGGTCAGTGATTACTGGTCTGTCTTCAGTGTCTTGCCATCCCCATGCACCGTGTAACTTGATCCTCAGCAGAAAGCCCTGCCTCTATCCCGCTCCCCTCCCAGGCAGATTGGCACTGTCTCCTCTGTGAGCGGCTGGCATTCGCTTTGAGTGCATGCCCTGGCATTGTGTTACCTGTATCTTCCCGCCTTGTTCCGCGTGTCTCATGACCTTTGGGGGAAAAAAAGAACGGCTGTACTCAGGAAAATGGGTTCGTGAAAAACTTCACCCTCTGAATGGCCTACTGTACACACTGTCCCCTTTGTACTGCTCACCTTCCCTGACAGTAGCTTTCGCACATGGGTGTACAACCATGCTTCTGGCAGGTAAATTAGTTGTCAGATTGTTGATTTAAACCAAAATCGTATCCTAAAACAAACATGTCAGGGGCTGGTAAGTTTTCATTGTATGTGGATGGCTGTATATTTTTTGATATATTTATAATGATTACTGGATGTGTGAATGGACAGGCTACTGATTTTACAAGCTACCGAGATGCTGGAATTGAAAAGACATACCTGCTGGATATCTTTTTTAGAGCCTAATCAAGATGCATGTGTGCTAGTTTGCCTCACATTCAGAGAGAAACACACCACACTGGTCTTATTGGGTCTATTTTCCTCTGCCTTTTTCCATGGCTAACAGTTTGTGTGTAAATGTAATGTACAAGTAACGAATGAAGAACATGGAAGCAAAAGTATTCCAACAGTGAAGGGATCTGGCAGTTGCATAATGGTATGGGGTACATTCTCTTGGCATGGATTGGCAGTACTCAAATGCTGTGAAGGCATGGTCGATGTCAGTCCTTACTTAACAGTAGTGTTCACCCCATGTTAAAGCATTTATTTCCTGCAGAGATGACATCTTTCAGGATGTCAATACCTTCCTCAATACAGCATACGTAGTCAGCCAGTGGTTGGAGGACCATGAGATTGATTTTATCCATGTCTTCCTGAGACCTGGTAGAAAAAAAGTATTTTAATGACATAATACTTGGGTGCCAAAAGCATGTTGCAGTGAAAATATTTTCAAAAATATTATTTATTTTAGATTTATTGAATGTCCCTTACAGTATAGGTTTCAGCATAGTAGCATATATGGTTCATAGAGATTAAGACCAAATATCCGACAAATATTTCTGGGTCTTAGGAGGATATGTCATGGCCTTCTCAGTCACTGGATCTCAACCCAATTGAGCATTATAGAATAATCTGGAACAATGCCCGAGACAGCATTTTCTCATGGATCAGTGGTCTCATATTCCTCTTGCAGAATTGCAGACACTGGTAAACTGCCACAGCACATATGGGGCATACTGACAACACATGGTTGCCCAACACCCTATCAAATGATTTTACATGCTTACATTATTTTTCACAGCTGTAGATAACCCGTTTTAAAACAGCCTCACAATTTTTATTTTTTTAAATTTAATTTTTTAAAAGATTTTTCTCATCTCCCTGCAAATTAGCAGTTGCTTTTAGCATCCTTTTGCATACATTTTCAGTCAGTTTATTCAAAATCTCGGTCTGATTTGTTTGTCAGATGAATATGCGGTGTATAAATGCCAGCGTGCAAGGTGGGCTCTGAATTGGAGGCAGGGGGAACAGGGTTGTTGTGGTGTAGTGGGGCCTTACAGGAGCAGGGAGAGTGTGGTCCCAGGGGATGGGGGGGGGGGTCTCAGGGGGGTTTGAACAGGGGCAAATCCCCAGTGAAAGCTGAGTGGAGGAATGACAGGAGCCCTTTGTACTGCCTGCCCCTTGATGCTGGAGTCTCTAGTTTCGCGCACTGACATAGTTTTGGGGGTGGAGACGGCCAGGGGAGAGTATTTATGGGAACTAAACAAAAGCAGCACGCTGGAGTTCAGTATGTTTCCTTCACTTTTCATTCCAAGCTTTTATTTGATTGTCTTTCCCCTAATTATCATTTTCAATACATTGCCATCTGCAGTATTCAACTTTCCAGTTTAAAACTTTCCCATACGCAATTGTGAATGTAAATTCTTATTTATACCCTCTTCCTGTGTCAAGTAAGAACACTGATAAGCGACTGTAATTAAAAATGAAAAATGTTCCCTTTTATTCATTTAAGCCTTGACAGACAAAAGATCAGATGCCAAAATGTTTTACAACATACTGGTAGGGGTGTGCCTTTTGTCTAAATTTCTTTTTTTCATGGGACCTGCTGGTTTATTGGTTAACCTTTACAACAACAGTATTGGACCATTCAATTATATCCAAATTCAACTAACAGCATTTTAAACAATATCAGAATGTGCCACAGCGGACATAGGCCTATGATTCATCCTGATGTAGGCTATTGGGCTATTGGCTTTGCTATGTCTAATGAAATGTTCAGAAAATAGCCGTAAAGTTAAAATATAATTTTTAATCTTTATTTAAACAAGGCAATTTACGTATGTTGAATTTTTCACAACAATGGTGAAAACAGAGTCAGTTAGCTAGTGAGCTGCTTTGACCTGACGAGCGTACTGAGCGTACTGAGCTGCTACCAGCAGTGCTACTACCTTCAATTGGGCTTGTTGCTTATTTTGTGTGCATGCTTATTATATATATATTTTTTTGCTGTGATTGCACATAGCTGTTTTGCTGCTTTATCAAAATGCTAGCTCTACATTACAAATCTTTGACCCTTAGTTTCTCATGAAAAGCGCAGATGGAATTTATTGTCTTTGTTTCTGGGTGAGTCAATCCAGTGTCATCCTCAACACTCACTTTTTTTTTTTTATCACATGGAAGTATTTTTTGTTTTTTGTAATTTTTCTTCTATCTTTGCTGTTGGTTTTTGTTTTATTTTTTTTGCTAACCAATAAAAATAAAAACACCTCTCATCTTGCTCATGTACACCACTGCAATGAAGTCCAGCGACCATGTTCACCCATTTTTTTAGAGGAGCAGTTAAATTGATTCATTTGCTTGTTCGATCGTTTGTACATTTGTGTGTTTTATTTAAGCTGTAAAATAAGTCGGATGGATTGTAGACTTGTAAAACCTGTGTTAAATCTGAAGTCATTTGCTGTGATCTGGCTGCTGTGTGCTTGCTCCCAGTGGTTTCTTACACAGTGCTTTGCACTGTAGTGTTTGACCATTTTGTACAACTAAAGTGACATATATATTAACTCCATTGCGTTGGGCTCCATTAACATGCTATAGGGAGAAGTGTGGTCTCCTTCTGAGGTTCAGAAAAAATATAAATGCTTAGAAATTGTTTGTAGATTTAATTATAGACGCCTCAACAATATAACTGGTACAAAGTTAAATCCTGTTAATATTGATTTTTGAAATTATTTTGTACATGTGAAAATTCCAGCATTTTTATGACCTGCAAATATCAACAGCAGTTATTTTTTTTGGGTGGTGGGGGGTGATCTGTTTAAAACGAGCGTGCTGTCTTAGAAGAATGTTTTTCTGTCTCTTCTTGCTGTGCCTGGCTTGTATTGAGTCAGTGTATCATGTCTCATAAAAAATGTATATCATTTTATTTCATGCACCGAGAACAGCCAGTTATTGTGGTATTGTTCAACCCAGTAGGTTTTCCCTGATATACCCATTTGGGTAAATTCTTTTTTTTGCTGGAACAGAGCAGGATAGTACCAATATGACTGAGTTCATTAATAGTTATTCATTTCCATTTTAAGAGTGTGAACCCTTTTCTTTAACAAACTTACTTTCTTTCACACATCTATGATGCACCTGTTTTCTGCTATTCTCACAGATGCTGTCATTGTGATATGAACTAGATGAAAACTATTTCAGCAACTCCAAGTTAGGAAACCACAAATCCCTTAGTGCGTTTAATGCTGATGCATTCTGGAGATAACCTCCTTCGTCACGATGAAACATGTCAGCATTGAATTTGTCAACATTTGGTAGACTTGCTAAAGGAGTTGCAACGAAATGGCCTCCTTTCAGGTTCACTGCACGTAAGGGTCAGGGAGAGAGGGGATCACACAGAGAGAAGCCTGTGGTCTGCTGTGCTGAATGGTGAAACGTGATATACGTAGGATAACACAGGAGGCTTCATCCAACATCCAGCTTCAGTGAGACAGACGGTGATTTGAGCATATTTGACTTCCTGTGTTTCAGTTCAAGTATTGAATGACGCAGTGACTGAGCATATTTAGAAAATGCCTTGTTATGAATGTGTTCTTTACATCCATCCACATGCCGTTTAAAAATTCCTCTGAATATTGAAGTCAAGATTTAATTCAAATAACTGCTTTTATCTGATCAGCTAAGTTCTCCTGCTTTAATAGCCTATTAATTTGGTTTAACGTAGCGTGGGGTGGGGTGGGGGGGGGGGGTTTGAGAGATATGCAATGCTCATGTGGTACATCACCCAGGTCCAAGGGCAGTCTGGAATCAGTATGCAGGACTGTATCGGGGCCTGTCAGAGACCTGTGTTCTTAAGGACTCAGCAGTCTGGAATCAGTATGCAGGACTGTATCGGGGCCTGTCAGAGACCTGTGCTCTTAAGGCATCAGCAGTCTGATGTGATTAGATTTTTTATTTTTATTTTTTTTGGGCGAGTCTCACTGGGCTATGAAGTACTGAAGCGTGACTCAGTTCAAACAGGTCCCCGAGTCCAGGTTGGGTATCTCACAGGCTCAGACCAGGGGGAAGTGTGGGGTTCTACTACAGAGAGCAGGCAGCCGCCTTTGTGAAAACAGCCAGGCTGAACACCAGCAAAGCCTGATAATCTGTCTGTCTGTCTCTCTCTCTCTCTTTCTGTCTGTCTGTCATATTCACACATTCCCTATATCAACCTGTCTGTCTTCTAATATTTTCATGCTAAATGCTTGTGAAATTTTGTCAGTGTCACAGCTGAACGGCATAATGCCTGTAGGTGAAGTTCCAAATATATATTTGTTTGTCATTTTTGCTTGATGCTTGCGTGAGTTCTGACACATGAAAGCAGCAGTCTGGTGCTGGGCTCGGAGAGTGCTATGAGTAAACGAAGTGCAACCCACACACTCTATATTCACCCAAGTCTCTCTTTTTTTCCTTTTTTATTCAGAGCATGCAAAAAGCAGCTTAGATCCAGACCTGAAATCTCAAATCAGGCCCCGAGACATTGGTACAGCACATTGGTGGTCTACGGTGATAATGCGGTGTCCTCCTGTGACTATCTACCATATCCAGTTTCTCCAGTGGTGGACAGGAGCGTTCATATTCTCTGTTTATTTTATCTAGGCCTAACACTGACACTGTCTGATTGACAATGAGAGAGAGAGAGAAAGAAAGAGATATATATATATATATATATAACTGGGTTAACTTTCATCCTTGCAACATGAGAGGGCACAAGCTAGTGGTATCAAGTATCACATCTTTATTTATTCATTCTTTTTTTAAAGGTGGTCTCAGCTGTTAAAGCGTGGCTTGAAATATTCAAAATACAATACTAGGAAGATTTCTCATTGTGGGACAGGAGAACATACCGGCTGTCTATGTGTTGTAGAATATGTGATCGCAAAGACGGATAAGAACATCTTCAAATGTAATAAAGTCATTATTGTGTTTTACACTTAAAATCACTTTCGCAACGATTTATAAAATATGCGCTCTAACGTCCCAGATGTGAAACGGTACTAACTTCACAGTGTTGTATCTGCTCTCTACTTTTTTTGTGACTAACAAAGTCCTTATAAACTCTTTGGCAAATAATTTATTTTCTGAATTTCTTGAAGAACCACGGGTGATATTTTAAATCAAATTACAGTTTAAAATGCAAGACCTGTTCAGATCCTCAATAAATACATTTTCAGTTTTTTTTTCCAAAGGAAATTAAGTGTCTTGCTCAACAGTAGTGCTCATTTGATTAAAGAGCTTACTTGGGTCATAGTGGGTGGAATTATTCGTGAGGATTAGAAATATACAGTATTCACTGGATCAGCTGGAATTTCCCCCTCTCACTACTGTGAGTAGTAACTCAACTCGGTACTAGTGACTAGTAAATAGGGATCCCATCAAATACAATTTTGTTTTGAACATACCTAGCTGTAAGGTGAAAGTATGAATTGCTATGTAGTATTTTATTTGAACAAACATACCTAGCTGTAAGGTGAAAATCTTGATTGCTATGTAGTATTTTATTTGAACAAAAAACACAAAGCAAGCTTACTAACATAGATTTTTTTATTGAAGTGGTTCATTTTTTAAACCGGTTTTAAGTTGGTGCACTACAGTTGATGTGTAATAAAATGAAACAGTAGTTAATATTGCAATATAGAGAACATTACATAGCATGTAGTGTGTTTGGTTTTGGCAAATGTCCCACCCAGGGTTGACATACAAATAAATGGTTTAAAACAATTTACATCAGAAATTTCACCTTGGCCACAAAATATGCTAAATGGGTCCCTGTCCTCCAGACTGCAAACATCTGGGAACATTTCATATTTGTACTTTCAGTCATAAAAAAGGGATTTTTTTAAGTGGATAAATATTAATTAGCCTGGTATTTTTCATAAGAGGCATCTCCCTGAAGAGGGGTGACAGGTTCCCCTGAGACATCCACAACGTTCCCCTGTTCTTTTAAAATGACAGCCCCACCAACACGCGCATACGCACTCGCACGCGCCACAGGCAGCCTCACATGCATGCTCGCTAATAGTGTATACATACACAGATGCACATGCTTATTTGTACTGTACGCACCCACGCGCTTATTTAGATTTAGAATGACCAGAAAGCTCGCACATAGCAGAACATCATTTAGCGTTGTATAGTCATTAGGGGTGGGACGATTCAATCCCATAACGATTCGATTCGATTCCGATTCTTTAGGCAAAGGTTCGATGCATCATAATATCTTACGTTTGACCACGATTCGATTCGATTCGATTCGGTTTGATTAATTTAGATACTTTAAATAGGTATGCTAATGTGATTTGATACCGATACATTCAGCAGTAATTCAATATTCAATTAGAACCTTACACCAAGTTCACAGCATTATGTTTATTGTTAAGGCATGCCATACATTTTGCAGCTGTCTGCAGCAAATAATGCAGCAATAAACATGACTAACAGTGTATTTTCTAAAGTTGCCCTATTTAGGTTATTGTTTTTCAAACAGTGTCAGACATGGTACCCTAATACATTTACTTTATTTACAAAATGAAAATGGCTAAATGTATAACAATTACTAAACTGGGCCAAGAAAAATGAAATAGCCTATAGGTTAGTGTCATGCATAGTACTTTCCTAAATCTTAGTACGATCTAGAACTTCGGTGGAGCAAGATGCCCATCCATCCGTAGTTAAAGCTACTCTCGTAGCGTTTTGCAAGGACAGTCGAACAGTTTTCTTCACCTCTTCATACAGAGCAGGTATACATTTTTCACTCAAATATTTTCTGCATGGTATGGTGTATCTAGGTTCCACGACATTCATTTTGTGAATCGGACAGTTAACGTAGTAATAATTAATTGAACGTAAGACATTGGAAATAGTCTTACTATTTTAGTTTTTTGTCTCTAACGTCTACTTGATTTTGAATAGAAAATGGTTTAAATTTAAATATCAGAAAGCACTTTACAATTAACTGTCTGGACACGGTATGTGTATAAAAACGAATAAAAACAATTATACAAAAAAATAGAACTGTTTGGCCATTTCTCCAGGAAACTCATCAATGACTCCCGAGTTTACCTTGCTTACCAGCTTGCTAACGCGCTTGCTTACCAGCTTGCTAACGCGCTTGCTGTCCTTCACGTCAATTGTGTATCGTCGGCTCAAATGGTTTATCATGTTTGTGGTGTTGCCTGTGTATCTGATTTCTACTTGGCAGATCTTGCATATTGCAGCGGTTTTGTCAAGTACACCCTCCTTCTTTCTAAACCCGAAATGCTTCCATACCACTGATTTTCTGTTTGGAACATCGCAAATTCTGAGTTTCTGTCTCTTTTGTCGCACTCAGCGAGCACGCAGCTAGCCGTTGCGCTCAGATCTGTCCATCTCATAGTCGCTACTTTCAACTCACGCTTACGTTGGGGTTGGAGCAGAAACATGGATTGAAGCTGGTCAAAAGAGTTTTAAAAGTAATCGTGTCTCAGAAATATATATTTTAAATAATTTTTGAATAAATGAATACATGTGTACATTCATTTAAAATGCGATATTAATCGACGCTTATCGATTCGAATCTTGCAGATCGATGCAGTTGTATTTACACATTCGGATCGATGCATTGTCCCACCCCTAATAGTCATATTCCCTCCCTCGCTCCAATTCAATTTATAGCCCTCACATTAAAGGGGATTATGAGGTATTTGGTGCACTTTTATCATTCGTCAAGTGGAGGAATAATGCAGTGTGCTCTGTAATGACAGCGGCTTCATTAGCTACCCAGGTACAGGGTGAGCTTGTAATAAAACCGGGGTCTTAGAAAGACCTGCTCTACCCTGTTAGGTGCAGAAGGCACAGTGGGGATTCTGGATGTGAAAGATGAAAGGGGGCGAAGGCTGGTGATTGGCAGTATTTCATGCACATCACCACAGTATACCAATCTGTATGTATAGGGACATAAACATAAAGATATACCTTGTCTGTACTTATACACCAGATAGAATTAGCATAGAGGCATGCACTCGATGACTGCTTCCTATTTTAGCACTCTGCAGGTAGGCGGATAGCTTGAACTGCGGAGGATCTTGGTGCACCGAAGTCTGAGTCTAATTAGTGTGTCTAATTATGTCTTTGTGCAGGAAATTTTCTCAAATTAGTGGTATCATGCAGAATGTGAGGAGGCTCATTAGGGTTGTCATGAGAATTGCAAGGAGGTTGGATTGGATGCTCGTGTGAAACGCCTGTAGACTGGACTGCGTTTCCAAGGGGGCCGAAAAAAAGCCAGAGCAGGTTGCGTCCATGAATGAGCCTCGGTTAGGCTTGTTGTGATCATCGGGCATGTGCATGCGCAGGAGCTTAGAACAGACACGGCTCGGTACGGCAGCTCTACGACCCTGGCGGTCGGCATGAAGCTTAGACTCTGCAGTGTGCTGAATATGGCCGACGTTGAAAAAAGCCTCAGTGCCACCCCCCCCCCCCCCCCCCACACACACTCTCTCACCCCCATGTTCCCTCCCCTCTCCCCTGCTTTGAATCCACTTCCTCTTTCCCATAGATTTCACCCATCAGCCCCCTCTCCGCCTCTGACGAGTGCACACGTCCTCTGTGCTCAGCGGGCTGTTTTTGCTGGCTGGCGGCCTCCCTCCCCCCATTCACAGGCACGCAGTAATTGGTATTCAGAGTGGCAGCTGAGATCCGCACATTGCAGACAGTGAGGGAATTCAGTGAGTCAATACGCTGGTTCATTAGAGCACTGAGTCACCGCCCGCTGCCTCATTTGTTCCCATTTGTCCAATACTCGCTCATAAAAACCACGCGATTAGCCATTCGGGATGGCAAACGTGATAAAACCCCCACAAAAATAACAACAGCAAAAAAAATTATAAATCCAAATAACACAATAACTTGTTGCCTACAGCTTGCCTACCGACTGCATGTGCAACCCGGGGATGCTAGCTTTCTTTGTTGAGTTATGTTCTGTCCCTTGCCCAAATTTCTGGCGAATGTTTGAGCTGTAACCTGGTGTGCTTTTGCAGCGGATGCATTCAGTGATTGGTGATGCAGGGGGGAGCTTAACATGTCGATTAGGGGAATCGTCACATTGACCAAGGGAAAAGTACCGCTTCCTTTTTTGTACTCACAATAGTGAGAATATACTTTGAAAATGGTAAGAGGAGGTGCTGTTTGTTCTGTATAATAGGAGTGGATTAGGATGAGAGCCTGAATAAATTATGTATAAGAACAGAACAGGTCGGCCTGTTGTTCGGGACCAGCATCTCTCGCAGGCAGCAAATTAGTTTCTTACCGCTTTTCCGATATACAGTTGTTGAAAAATTAATGACGATGGGGTCGATTTACTAAAGGTTTGCGTGTATAAAAGCATGTGTAAAACTGTTACCACCTGCAAAAAAGGTGATCAACTAACGAGGGGTAAAGAGGATGTGCTAAAATTGAAAGTTACATTGATTTCTCAGCCTGAATGAATATGCCAAATTGGGCGTCCCTATATTATTTTGTGAAATAGTGGGAGGAGGTCATGCAAATAGATTACTTTAGCACATATAAAGTGATTTACTAAGTCTGAAAGGAAGTTTGGGAAAGGTATTTGCGGCTGCATTTTAGTACAAATGGAAAGCAGGTATTAAAAGACACGGAATCGTTAAGATGACGGGTGTCATTGTAGCGATACACATACGGGTGTGTTTGGAATATCCAGAAGTGAACGTTCTGAATGATTGTGTAACAATTTGGGCTAATTAACTGGCCTATTCTAGCTAATGCTCAAAATACACAAGAAGAGAATTTGTGGATACATATACAGTTGTGTTCAAAAAGTAGAAGTTCAACGTCAGTAACCTGATGAACCACTGTTATTAGTAGTAGTGATATTTCTGCATTGCAAATAATTTACTTGTAGGTGTAGTGTAATAGAAAAACAACAGACCCAACTGTCATGACATGCACACTGCTTGTTCTGAGTAATTGACTCATTCATTGAAAGGGGCGTGTTCAAAATAATAGCAGTGTGGACTGGAGTTTAATTAGAGAATTAATTCATTCTGTGAAAAACAGGTGTCATTAATTGTCCTTTATTAAGGAAGAAGGGAAGCAAATGTTTCACACATTGTTATAAAATATATTTACTTCTGAATTGCAAAGTAAAATGGGCTGTTCCAAACATTGTTCGGAGGAACAACGTAATTTGATTAAAAAGTTGATTGGAGAGGGGAAAACATATAAAGAAGTGTAGCAAATTATAGGATGCTCAGCTAAAAAGATCTCAAATGCTTTAAAATGGCAACAAAACCCAAAACATGCGGAAGAAAACGAGCAACTACTGTTAAAACGGATCGAAGAATAGTCAGAATGGCAAAGATTCAGCCAATCATCACCTCCAGAAAGATCAAAGATGATCTAAAATGACCTGTAAGTGCTGTTACAGTCAGAAGACGTTTGATCGAAGCTAAGCTATCAGCAAGAAGCCCCCGTAAAGCACCATTGTTGAAAAAACGGCATGTGCAGAATCGGTTAAAATTTGCCAAGGAACACATCGATTGGCCCAAAGAGAAATGGGGGAACATTCTGTGGACTGATGAGAGTAAAATTGTTCTTTTCGGGTCTAGTGGTCGTCGACAGTACGTCAGACGACCCCCGGGTACTGAATTCAAGCCACAGTACACTGTGAAGACAGTGAAGCATGGTGGCGCAAAAATCATGGTATGGGGATGTTTTTCATACTACGGTGTTGGGCGTATTTATCATATACCAGGGGTCATGGATCAGTTTGAATGCATCAAAATACTTGCAGAGATTATGTTGCCTTATGCCGAAGAGGAAACACCCCTGAAATGGGTGTTTCAACAAGACAATGACCCCCAAACACACGAGTAAGCGAGCAACATCTTGGTTCCAGACAAAATGGATTGAGATAATGGAGTGGCCAGCTCAATCCCCCGACCTCAACCCTATTGGAAACTTGTGGGGTGACATTAAAAATGCAGTTTCTGAAGCAAAACCCCAAAATTCACAGGAACTGTGGAATGTAGTTCGTTCATCCTGGGCTGAAATACCTGTTTCTAGGTGCCAGAAGTTGGTTGACTCAATGCAACGCAGATGCGCAACAGTTATCAAAAACAATGGTTATGCAACTAAATATTAGTTCAGTAATTTAAAGTGAAGTTAAATCTTGAAAAAATTCTTCAGTTTATACAGTAAGTGTTTGAGTTTGAATAGAAAAATGTCGACACTGCTATTTTTTTGAGCAGATTAATATTCCTTTTCTTTGCTTCCTGTAAAAGAATAACGAAGACTTGATACAATTTGTTAATGCTTTGTTTTGGAATTGAATGTGTCATGTTTCCACTACATTTGAAATATGGAACTAAAAGCCATTTAAAAATATTTGCACTTTATTCACTTTTTTTAATGCACTGCTATTAATTTGAACACAACTGTACATCCCGAACAGTAAGATTACATTTTGTAATCATGAAGCAAATTGTGTTACGTAATACAAGAATATAACTTGAATCAAACAAGCAATACAACGTATATTACAACAGTGAATAATAAAGCAAATAAAAACATTATCAAAATAAAACCTATGATCACATGGAAATGTGATTTTAGGTGACAGTAATGGCGCGAGTAGGCTGAGTGTTAGTAAACATAGTTACGATAATTTCAGTCCTGACAAACATTTGTAACTCAAACATCCAGCGTAACCATTCCAAACACGCAAAATATCTCATTTAAATATGGCTGTTTGCGGCTGGAATAATTTGCATAATGACTTTTAGTTCATCACCTGCAAAGTGTGAAAGGATAACGCATGCAGATACTTTGGCTGCGCCTGCAAAATAACACCCCTTATTTGGGATCTTAGTAAATCGACCCCCTTGTGTTTTTTTGTTTCGCTTTATATTACCGGGATTAGCTTGATTTTCAGCAGGACCATAATGTGTCACCATTATTGCCATTGCTTGGACATAGAAAGGCATCATTTGCTTGATATAGAGTAGCTGAGTGTCACTGAACAGCAGTGTAAAGGAGACACAGTGTCCATGATAATATTTTAATTGAGTAGCTCATGCATGAACAGAGAAAGGGAACCCAGACCAGGATACATGACCACACTGGCCTTGTTTTAACTGTTATCTGGGAAAAGATTAAAAAATAAAAGAAATAAGATAAGATTAAAAAAAACTTGAAAGCCTCTTGTTAAGGTCCATGGAGCTGAAGCCTTTGTTCAACAGAGAAAATAATATGTGGTCAAAAAAAAAAATACAATTACTTTTTTGTGAGGTTTGCTTGGTAAATGATGCCCATAGGCTACCCCAAATCATGGCCCCCCAGCATGATCTAGTCAATAGAACCCACCCACCACCTCCCCCACTCTCAACTACACATAAGGAACACAAAGTTTGGAGATGCGGACTGAACAAGAGAGAGAGCGCAAGAGAGAGTGAGTGAGCAAGTGAGTGTGTGAGAGAGTGAGAATGAGTGAGTGAATGGAGGAGGGGGTGTTTGGGGTTCTCTTCACGTGGATCTGTTTGTTCCTTGGCTCTCCTGAAGCACACAGAGGGTAGAGGGAGGCACTGAGCAGCGTGACCCCCATTACGGTTGCTTGGGAGAGTGTGCAAATAGGGAGAAGATCTCTCCACAACTCCAAAGGGCAGCCGAGTAGAAGCGTCTAACCTTTTAAACCACCGGAGTGCGTCGACCATATAAATAACTCATTAACCTTATCCACTTAATGAAGCGTCTGGAGTTTTTTTTTTTTTTTTTTTTTTTTTTTTTTTTTTTTTGGGTCTTTGCTTTGTTTAATTGGCTATCGCGTAGGCCTGAAATGGCAAGTCCCTTTGCGAGCTGGCACTGCCAAGCTGCTCTTGGGAAAAAGGGTTGTGCCACCCTAGTCCTTGGCATTAGTCGTTGTCTGGGAGACGGACGACAGAAGAGTTCCGGGAGAGCGCCGAACGGATTTGGTGTGCTGTTTGAGCTCAGAATTACGGATGACCTTTGCTTTTTTCAGAACCATATCGGGAGGGCTGATTTCACCACCTCGGCCGGGAGAAGCGTTGTCTTCAAGGCAGAGAATAAGCCGGTTGAATGACCGCAGTGCTCACACAGAGCCACTGCCTCTCACGGACAGACTCATAAAGACTCGCAGGATCAATACGCTTGATTACAAAAGGGGAAAAGAGCAAATGCCTATACCTCCCATTTGTCCCCTTGACACGCTCTCCCCAAAAAGTGCCATGTGGACATGGGTGTGGCCAGCTGGTCTTCAAAAAGAGATCTGCCCTGCATGATCTCGCAGAACGAGATGCTGATAACACAAAGGCAGGACTTGAAGACATGGATTAAATTGTACGTAATTTAAATTAAATGCAAAAGAGTCTCTAAGAGCTTGTTTTCAGCATTGCTTATTAACAGTTCTGCAGATGCCACCCTCCTGGTTTAATTATAAGTTTTCGATGCGTAGGGAACGGATATAACTTTCTCAGCCATGCTTTCTGGTTGGTGGTGCCACGTCACCATGACAACTTATTGTGGGTGATCAAGCCTTGTTTAGCTAAATCAACAAAACCTGATTGAATCAATTAGCAGGAATTCATAGAGGTGGTTGAAGATTCAGCGATGTAAAGCCAGCTTCAAAATCAGCATACATTTAATTGCCAATCACAATTAATTCAAAACCTTTAAATGTTTTTGGCAGTTTCATGCAGATGTGCTTGTGTTAAGTGCAGAAACTGGTTTGTTTCACAACACAGTTTCCAGAAGATGAATAGATTAAATTATTCTAATTTTCACGTGGGAGATCTTTGTTACTGTCCCTGTAGCTGGAGATTCCTTAGTCCCATGTTTATTTCTGACAGGTAGCTCCTCTATGGCTCTTGTCCCTGCACCAGTATCCTAGTGCACTATAAGGGAAAGAGTATGAGTACAAAACATCTGAGACTTAACAGCAGGAATGGTCTGGCTGGTCCGTTATGAATTGGAAGAAGAGTGAGCATGCCTGCGTGTGTTCTTCTGTGCATGTAAAGAGGTGTGTTGGCTGAGCGGCTGTTGGCTGAGCGGCAGTGCCGTTATCGCTTCCTGTCGCACACTGAAATAAAATTTCTTGCTTCTAAAATAAGGGAGTTTATTTTCTTTGACCCTCTATTGATGAGGCTTGTAAAATTTTCTTTAAAAAAATAAAAATACACGCGCCAGTGCACCACACTGTTCAGAATGTTACAAATAAATTGATGTGCAAAATATTCACTCTCTAAAGAATTTCTGCTTTCCATTTTGCAAACAATGTTGATGTGATGTGGGGTAGTCACAGCGCCAAGGAAAAATATAATTTTTATATTTAATTCAAATTTCTGGGGCATTCTTCCAGGGTCAACTGTGAGCTGTTGAAAGAATCCCTGTCTCTTTCGTGATGTTCTTGCCTTGTGATTGAAGGTAACGTCTCTTCATATGAGCCAACAAATGTTTTAAAATCAAAATGGGAATAAAGAAAACATTGTGTGGTCTTGCGATTGCAGAAATTTGGGTGTGAAAGAGAACGCTGCTCTTTCACAGACAATCATGCTATTTACATGTCTTTCTGTACAGAGTGGGTCTGAACCCCAGGGCAGTGTTTCCATTCTTGGAAGGTAATCACATCATCACCTGTAGAAATGTGGAAAAGTACGAAAGATATGACTTGACACATCTGTAATTTGGGTTATGTGCTGGCGCCTGGCGGGAGGTTTTGGGAAAATAGGGCTGTTATTTATGTCAGTTGTTTCCCCCTTTTTGTTCCCTCTGGTGTCTTTGCTGCAATACATTGATACATCAGTAAATACAAATAAAGAAAACATGGCAGCAGTGCTGGGAACCTTATCCTGATACCTCAACCCTGCCCTCATTTTTTGATGCAGGTTATTTTCATGAGGAATTCAAAAATGTGAGGATTGAATTTATTCCAGGTGTCTCTTATTCCTTGTAGACATGATTCCCTCTTATACCATCTCATCTAGATACCTAGTAGAAACAAATCTTTCCCTCCATTTAACTGAGATACCCAGTAAAAACAAATTTTTCTCTCCATCTAACTAAGATACCCAGTAAAAATGAGTCTCTCTTTATTACTCTTTTACTCAGACACTCATTAGAAATTAGTTCAGATACAACATATTAAATGAATCTCTATTTCACCCTCTTTCTCAAAGACCCAGTAGAAATTAATCTTTCTCTCTCCTTCACTCAGACAGCCAGTAGAAATTATTTTCTATCATTCTCTTACTTAAATGGCCAGTGGAGATTAGCCTATCAGTCATGTATCCCATGGAAAAGGGCAGTGTATGTAAGCCTATATATAAAAAAAATAAAGGTGCGCTAATCAAAATAATCTTACAGTTAACTATTACTAGAATAAAATGTAAATAACTCCTGCATCGAAAATAAATAAATAGAATGAATAAAGATTTTACAAAGGAGATGTCACATTGATGCAGGAATTATTGACATTTTATTCTGATTTTATTTCAGTCACTATTTGTTCCTGTCAGCTCCACTTTAGCTCCTTGGCAGCCAGGGACAGACCGGGACTATAAAATGGCTCTGGACGTTTTGACCCAGACCGGCCCACCACAACCGGCCTGCAGACTCTCCACCGCCCCCACCCCGTCGAGGCACACACAAACACACTAGCCCTTAATAACACCACTTTTATTGAACAATATCCCTTCGTGTTCTGAAGCCTTGAGTAAAATATATATATGATAGTTAGCCTAGAGTATTCACTAATGAGGAGAGTGTGTTGCAAATAGAGGGGCTTGTGCATTCAATAATTTAGGAAAGTTTGGATAGCATTGCTTTGGAATAAAGCTAGTTTAATTAGTGTGAGCTACGATAGACAATATTGTTAGTTGTAACTTGGCTGCATTTTGATATCAATACTTTTAAAGGCAGGCCTAGTTTTTGCACGTTGGAATTAAAGACTTACAGACAGTGCTTTGTAGGCTATGCGTGAGTAACTTGGCTTTTTTATGTTGAAAACATATTTTTGGTGAGATATCACTTATTTTTGTGTACTAATGTAACATGTTTGGTAGCTTACAAATGATGATAATGCATGAAGATAATGACATCAAGAGAGACATGCATACAGAATACATGCAGACACATGCATGCATTGCAGCTCAAAGAAAGACATAGGCGTGACTTCTGTGCTTTAGCCTACCATGAAGTATAACTAAATTAAAGTGTTTGCAGTCATTTTAACTGCATGACGGTACGTAGCCTATTTGAACTGTATAAACTTTGCCCCTAGTGGTTGAGACGCATCCGTTTCAATTACAGTATTCATGTTAGTGTAAAATTATGAACTACAGCTTTAAGAAAATCCCGTAAATTTTGACTTACGACCGATCCTGTCGCCACACCCACAGACTGTCAAATGCATAAAATGCACCGTTTATACACGCTAAAAAAAAACATGTTCACGTATAGAAACAATAATATTTGTAAAAAACGTTATAGTAAAAGCATTTTCCCTTGCTTACTGTACTATATGCAGTTCCTGATGCACTTTCGGATTAGAAGACACCACATCTTTTTCTCCGAAATCATGTGTATAAATATGTTTAGGAAACCAAGTACTTACCAGTATATTCAGCTACAGCTGTTTTCTGATTAACCCTGAAGAGTTTATCTTGTTACAGTTCACCAAAGTCCCGTACAGTCCACATTTTCACAGTGACCACCTATCGTGCTAAAATACGTTGCTGTTATTGTGTAGAAACACACACGTTTTTTTTCGTAAAAAAAACATTTAAATGCATTAGGCTACTTATATTATGGTTATTATGTATGTTGCGACAATTTTTTCAGAAGTTGAACTATCGATGACTTTTGATGTTACTGATCTCGCGCCTTGGCGCTCAGGTGACGTAATGGAGTGGACCAAAATAATTGGCTGGGGGAGGGTGGAGACTGACAAATTTGAAGGATTTTTAGGGAGACAGAAATATCAGATGTGAGATGTGAAACCCCCCATCCAAATGCAATGGGCTGGCAGCCCACTCGCCTGGGCCGACCAGTTAGAGCCACACAGGGTTTTTATATATATATATATATATATATATATATATGCCTATATATTTTTTGCGTTGCATCGGCCCAAATTGTCCATCGGCCCACCGAGAAAACTCCCGGTACTCCAGATGGCCAGTCCGACCCTGTTGGCAGCATGTATGCATTTCCTAGTTAGTATAGCCTGAAATGTCCACTAGCCTGGCTGAAATGTTACTAGCCCTGTTTTTAACTAAATTAATTGAATGGCTCTTTCTTACCGGAGGTATGGGCTTTACACACTGAACACCACATATGTTCATTACTGTTTCATTCAGCAGCCAGCCAGCCACTCCTCCACACCCTTTGTCCCTGACTCCAGAAACACTTTTGCTTCTGCTGCTGGTAAAAGGGCACTCATCTCATTTTTAGACTTTTTAGGTAGGGGTGCTGGAAAGTTGTCAAATTACATGTGCAGTAACATAAATGTTTTGCTTGCTTGCTAGCTTACATTAGCTCGCTGTTGTCTCTACTCTCTAGCTTACATTAGCTTGTTGTTTCTACTCTATAGCTTACATTAGCTCATTGTCTCTACTCTCTAGCTTACATTTGCTTACTACTCTCTGACAGGATTTTGTGCCTGAAAAGCTCACCTACTTTTGCCTGCACAAAGTGTGTGCGCGTATGTGTCAAGTAAAACTATAGCTATGTACATATTTCTCAATATGTCATAAAAAGCTTGTATTATGTGACTTTATTCGTAGCTCTTCTGTTTTGGACTAAATTGAAGGTGTTAATTCCTTTGGGTCAGTACACTTTCTGAGCTGCCATGCGTATTGCTCAAGCAAGCACAGTCTTCAGTGACGAAAGGTGGTAGTGAGACCCATGGCACAGGTGGCCTGGGTACTAGTGCTATAGGGCAGAGTCTCTTGTGTGTTGAGTTATAGCTTCTCATATAATATATAGTAGCCTACGGTAAAAAATCAAATGTGTTGTAGCTTCAATATTGCAAAGTTCTGAGATTTCTTCATAATTTAGTTAGTGTCCCAACAAGACCTGGAACTAAGAAGGATTGCACCTGTGGCGAGATGTTAGTGGTGCGGGATGGGGGGGGGTATAGAGTAAATTTTCTGCCCTTTGCCTCAGAGACACTCTGTCTTTAATTGATAAATTGACAGAGTAGAGACCGCAGCCACACACAGAGGAAATTAAAGTCGCCACTGTGCTTGCAGAGAAAAATCTATTATTTCAAATCCTTGCAATTCACTTGGTCCACGTCTCGATCTCTAGCTTTCTTTAGGAGATTCCCAGAGATGATGAGGGTGGGCATTACACATTCATTTTCACGCCTCCCATTTCTTCTGTTATTGGGAGTTGCGGTTATTTAAGGGTTTGACTCCAATTACAGGGCACGTTTGGTAGAATACTGAATTTCCTATGCACCAGTCAAATACCTTTCGTATTAAGTATATTGCAACGAGGGCCTTAAGCGGACCGCTGCTTCTTAGGGCAGTGTGAAAGATAATGATGTTGATCATAGTGCATGTGTGTGGCGGGCATGATTCTCTTGCAGGTGACAAAAACATTTTGAAAGGCATATGACTACCGGACCAGTCGATTTGAGTGATTCCATTTCAAATCAATGATCCGATTCAAGATCATGGAATTTGCCTCATTTAATCCTTAAGGACCAAATAAATGAGTTTACTGCTGCGTGAATTCAGAATCAGTTGTTGAGCTGTATGGAGGTAGCCTCCTGAAATAACGTTCTTGGCAGGTGGCTTGTTCAGAACATTGTCTCTTATAATCGAGATTGTTCAAATGTTCACACTTGAATCACTGAATGCTGTGTTTCTGCAGTCAACCAAACAATATGTATGATTTTGCAGTTAGAACTACAGTGATTTTTTAATTATATGTATTTGCTCTGCTGTTGAACAGATGCGCTGCCTTCATATGACCTGGCTTAAATAAAAACACTGTTAAGTTTATAGAAGAAGGGGAAATTTCTGCGAACAGCTAGAACAGGGCAGTGCCAATTAACAACTACAGTTGTCGCTGAGAGAAATGGAATGGATGTCTTGTATAAGCCGCTGCTGTGCTAAAACCCAGCCTGTCTGTCAGTGGAGAGTAGAGTAGTGCACTTGTGCATACTTGCCTGCTGAGATGGAAATAGCAGGCCCTGTGCAAACAGGTAGCACTGCGTGAGCCATTCCCGGTTTTGCAGTGTGACCTGTACTTTGTCGGTTAGCGACCAGCACTCTGATGTGTTCATACTAAGACCTGGAATGGCTCAAACTGCCGCGCATCGGCGTTTTTATTGAAATCCTTGCGCCTGCGTTTGTGTTTGTTGGACAGAAGGCACGAGCATGCGGGGGTTGGAGGAATGGCGAGCTGAGAAACATCTCTCTGACAAAGCAGACATCTCTCTCTCTCTCTCTCTCTCTCTATTTCTCGCTCTCTCCCTCCCTTTTTTCTCTCTGTCTCTCAAGGCCTAGTGTCGTGCTTCTCAGAAATGCCTGAGAACGAGGACAGCTAAGCTTTAATAAGTGCTGGGGATTACAGAACAGAAATGGGAAAAGGCAGGTTAGCACACTGGCCTCTTGAAAGGAGAGATATGCCCGTGCATTTAAACTCTGTCTAATAGAGGCCATGCTAATGTAGGAGTGATGAAAAGATTAATGCCTGGCACAGCCAGTGTACAAATAAGCTCACCTTGGAAAGTGTGATGGCGATAAGGGGTGGGGGGCAGGGGGGGGGAGAAAGATTTATGTTGAAGAGGCACACTTTCATCACATGCAGTGTTGCAAAATTGACTGAATGCTGAACGGCCGTAGAGCACTGTGCGAGGAGGAGGTGGTGCTGTAGTGGCTTCTGAAATTGTGGGGGAGATCTATGCCAATACGAAGGAAGCCGTCTGCAGTGTAGCGCGGGTCAAACGACAGTGACAATCGTGATGACTGGCGTGGCGCGGAATGCGACGAAACCACGTTCGCCCGAAACCCCCCAGCCCCCCTCACCCAGGCCGGAGCCCTGTTTTCCCCTACTCTCCCTCGGCCTCCTGTCTTCGTGGCGCAGGTCTGCATGCCTCTGTGGTTCTGTGGGGGGGAGAAGGAAGCCCGCCGTTCCATTGATCTCAATCTCAGCGGTGCTGCCGAGAGCTCACAGGCGACGTCCGGGAGAAAGTGTCAGCCCTGTTGGAGCCCCCCGCGTCCCCGCACGCAGAATGACCGGGGTCGCTCATGCCCCGTGTGTGTGTGTCAGGCCTGCGTCCTGCCAAAATGACATTTTACTAAGTAATTGGCTGAGGGAATCGGATCAAGTCGTGACATTCAGTATCTCCGTAATGCTATTAATTACAGTCACAGTACGCATTGCGTTGGATGGTAATTAAAAAAATGTGTGTGCGTCTACATGTGTATTGGTGTGGGAGTGTGTGTGTTTGTGTACATGTGCTTTCATGCATGCATGCATGCTTGTGTGTGAATGGTTCCGTGTGTTGGTATGCAATTGTGTGTGTGCGTGTGTACTTGCACGCATGCATGTGCGTGTGCGTGCGTGTGTGCGCAACTGTGTGTGTGTGTGTGTGGGCGTGCGTGCGTACGTGCATAGGAGTTGCCATTCTCTGCTTTTAACCCATTGCTATGCTGCAACGCGTAACATAGACATGCCTTTAATCCCTGTGCTTTTGATCACTCCACCCTGCAAGGAGGGGGGGTGGCGGTTACTGAATACAGAAGCTTGCATTCAACGAAGATCCCGGCTCTTGGGATGTACTCTGCAATCACTGTGCAACCTTTCTGTTTTCCCTTGCTCCTCCCTCCTCCCCCCGGCTCTCCCGCTCCTGCACACACCCTCACTCCCTCCTCCCCCCGGCTCTCCCGCTCCTGCACACACCCTCACTCCCTCCTCCTGTCATTGGAGAGGTGCCCTCTGTAAGTGGGGGCAGCTGGCTTTGTGCAGAATGGGAGGAGAGAGAAGAGAATGAATCCCAATTAGCCACGGTTTTTCCTCTCTTTTCCCCGCCTACTACAGCAGAGAAGCTGGCGGTCCCGCAGCGAGGCAGAGGGGAGCAGGGACGAGCAGCTTGGAGCTGCTCAGCCTACCAATTGGAGATGTTTTTTTTGTTTTTTTTCTCCTTCCGGCAACAACCCTCAATTTCTGTCAGGAAGCTCTCGTAAATGTGAAAACAAAAACGAAAAGAAATGACGTTGACATACAGGGGTGCACATCAGCGTAGTACCAGACATGGCTGATGAGGTGGTGCAAACCTGCTGGAGAGTCTGGTGGAGACAATTTGGGGGAATGGAGAGCTGCGTGCATGTAGTCAAATGGTTGGGAGGCCTCGCCCCTTCCCTGCGATTGGATAATTAGTTGCCAGGGTGACGAATTGCAGATTGTGACGACACTGGCAGGAGGCCCCTTTCCACTCATTTGCTTTCATTTTTGCTCTCATTTGCAGCTCGATTTATGTGTGTATCAGTTAAAATCGAAGCTGAACACTTTCCATTCCGTGTTAATTTTTAATGCTTCCCCATAATTAGGACGGCTGTTTATTTTCTCTCCTCTTACACATTTTGTCCAAGTTCAAGTTGTACGCACAAAATGTATAAATAACATTTGGATTAATTTCACATGTAATTCGACACGTAAAGGGTACGTATTTGCTTCCATTGATAAGATTAGAAATGCTGGCTGGGGGCCTTGATGTCGCCTGGTACACATGCATTTGGCGCTGTGTGGCTGTTTTGTATAAAAGCACTTTTGAATGTGGGGGTGAGGAGCTAACAGTGCTGCGGCAATACCCAGGGTGCTACAAGCTGTTATCGCTTGTCAATCAAACTGCAGCATCTGCAGGCTAGAGACAGTTCAGGTGGACAAAAACACTGCACTGAATGACAAGCGTGTAGAAAGCCAACAAGGTAGACTGCAGACCGGGCGGGCTGCAACTGAGTGAAGGCTCCTGTTAAACCGCAGAATGACTCTGTAACTGGTTCAATGTACAAAAATATTGTGTGTCCTGCTCTTTTTTATCGCGGGCCAGTTCCCCACAGTCTTGTATTTGTGGCACGTGTATCTGTGCATTTGTATTTGTGCGTTTGTGTGTGTTATACAAATAATACTTCTTTGACCATTGGAACATTGACCAGCATTCACTGGTTACTGCTAGCCAGCAATCATTTCTACACGGGTGTTTACTGCTGTAGCGTGCCTCGTCCCCACCTGAAACTCAGAAGATACTTTCATACAAAACAAATACTGTAATTAGTGATTTATTGGTTTTGAGTTATTGCTTTTAGTGTTCATAAATGGATGGATTATGTTTGCTTCCTTTGTGTGATTTGTTCACCTTTAAACGATTTATGGATGGTTGAAGGCCTTACTGCTATTCAGCTCCACAATAAATATGCCTCATGCTCACCGTGCCATTGTTACTTTTTAACTGAGATGAGCAACAAGCCCAAGGTTTTAACTGCGGTCTCTTTTGAAGCATATTCTTTTCTTCTTCTTTGGGCCGAAGAGGGTGATTACATGATGAGTTGTTCCGTGTTTTCTCTTTGTTGGCCTTTAAGTGCATCCTAAGCCTGAGCTTAGACTGACAAGTCCCTGGTGAACGTTCCAGACCAGGGTCAGGCTGAAGAACTCTCTGTACGGGGTGTTTCGATGACATTGGGTCCCAGTATACATGTGACATTCACTGTCTTTTCTCTCCTGACACACTTATGTTTTTCACATTTTTTGTCACAAGACCTTGAAAATAAATGACACAAGGAACCTAAAGCATACATAAAGCATGGGGACTTTGTGTCCAAGCCACTCTCTGAAAGCAGCCACACTGCTGTCAGTATTGGGACAGAGGTAGAGCAAGAGGATGCCATGTGTAATTGAATGTAAAAAAAAGAAAGAAAAAGGAGCAAAACAAAACCGAGCAGGCTAATTGGACCATACCGGTGAGGCTGATTTGAGTTGGAAAGGAAAAAGAGAGGCTTGTTTACCAGGCGTAGCGTAGGGGGGAGGCATAAAGAGGAGGAGCAGCATGTCACTGGGCCTGGGCCCAGGACTGCTATGCATCATGGGAAACTGATCGCGGCTGCTCGGCTTTGTCTTAGGCTGGCATTGGGCATGGTGAGAAACGGAGCCATGGACCCCCCCCCACCTCTCTCTATCTTTCTCTCTCTATCTATCTTTCTCTTTCTCTCTCTCTGTCTCTCTTTCTCTATTTCTCTCTCTCTCTCTCTCTTTCTCTCTCTATCTTTCTCTTTCTCTCTCTCTCTCTCTCTCTCTCTCTCTTTCTCTCTGTTTCTTGCTCTTGCTTTCACTGTCTCACTGTCCACCTACAGGTTCACAGCACTCTGTGTATGCTTGTGTGAACATCTAGTCTATCACTCTAAAGGTTGTAAAAGAAAAGGAAAACAAAATAGCTTTACTGCCTGGGGGTGGGGTGGGGGTCTCCTGTAATACCTGGGCATTTCTTTTATGCATTTTGCCAAAACAGTGGCCTTTTGTGCATTGGTCTGTTTGGGCCGAATGAGGGCATTTGATTGTATCAGTCTGAAGAGTGAGGGGCCTCACTACGTGCGCGAAACGCACATTCTTCACTTGCAATGGAGCACACGATGAGGGTCTACAGTGTCATCCGGAACCATTGGAACACTTTAATTGGGTCACGGCTGCAGATAAAATGTTGTTTTTGTTGTGCAGTGCTCTATGGGTTTAGCCATGGTAAGTGTTCTGCTTACACAAGGAGAAAAATGTTCTATCCTGGAGGTGTACAAGGAATGCACTGTGTGAGCCATGTGTCTGAAATAGGCATTGTTTCTCAGTGCTTTGTATCTCACTTCCGGATCACTCTGATATATAGACACCCATAGAGATACCGTGCATACATGTACAGTGCCATCCACTATTATTGGCACCCCTGGTAAAGATGAGTAAAAAGGGTTATAAAAAATTCACCGTTTGTCAAATTAGCTTAATCTCACACTGAAGAAATGAGAAAAATTCAACCTTTAATTGAAATAAATTTATTATGAGAAAAAAAAATCCCTCATCAATAAATAATTATTTTTAACAAAACCACGTGTGCCACAATTATTGGCACCCCTGCATTTATATATAGAATATAGTAATAATTTTTTACATTTGGTTGCATATCCTTTGCATGCCATGACTTGCTGATGTCTGTGACCCAACAACATCAAAAGACTCTTAATATCTTATTTTCTGGTACTTTTACAAGCGATACTATAACGTTTCTGCATTTGAATGGATCTCCATGGGATTGGGGGTGGGACTAGATTTAGCTGTAAATTATGCTGGAGCAGCATGGAATACATGGTTTGTAAAATGGCTGTAAGTCATCAAGGGTCTGAGGCATCAAACGAGCCTCAAACCATCACTCTGCTGTCAGATAGGCCGTTGATATGGATGGATAACTTGAAGGGTTTCTTCTCCTGACTTATTTTTCCATAGAGTTCAATAGGAAAATCTGTCAGGAGAAACAACCCTTAAAGTGATCCTTCCATATCTACTGTATTTCTGGCAGCAGAGTGATGGTTTAAGGCTTGTTTGATACGTCAGACCCTTCATGACTTAGAGCCATTTAGCCAACCATGTGTTTCTTACTGTTTCAGTGTAATTTACAGCTAAATCTAGTCCCACCCCCAAATTCTCATAGAGATCCATTCAAATGCAGAGATGTTATAGTATCGCTTGGAAGAGTACCAGAAAATAAGATATCAAAAGTATTTTAATGTTGTTGGGTCACAGACATCAGGAAGTCATGGCATGCAAAGGATATGCAACCAAATATTAAAAATGTTGGCTTATTCTATATATAAATGCAGAGGTGCCAATAATATAAAATAATTATTTCTTGATGAGGGATTTTTTTTCCTCATAATAAATTTACTTCAATTAAAGGTTGGATTTTTCTCATTTCTTCAGTGTGAGATTCAGCTAATTCACCAAACGGTGAATTTTTTATAACCCTTTTTACTCATCTTTACCAGGTGTGCCAATAATAGTGGAGGGCACTGTATGCAGTGATACTGTTCACTGTTACGTGCTATCCTGGATATGCCTCTTCACATACCAGAATTGGGAACACAATTTATTGCATACCACAATGCACAGAACCAAACGGAAAATGTTGGTTTAGTTGACATTTCGGCTTCCGAACTTCTTGTGCCTACAAATAATGGAGCGAAGGCTGCTTTGCTGAATGTTCTCATTTCTCATGCAGAGCCAAACTTCAAACTAAAAAAAAAATTCTAAAAATAAGGACGTAGCAAATATGTCCAAGACGTGCCCCTCCTGTGCCTGTGTGGTGCACTGTTTCAGCGAGACTGCTCTCTCTTCCTCTCTTCACCATGCGTGTGCCTGTGTGGTGCACTGTTTCAGCGAGACTGCTCTCTCTTCCTCTCTTCACCATGCGTGTGTCTGTGTGGTGCACTGTTTCAGCGAGACTGCCCTCTCTTCACCATGCGTGTGCCTGTGTGGTGCACTGTTTCAGCGAGACTGCTCTCTCTTCCTCTCTTCACCATGCGTGTGTCTGTGTGGTGCACTGTTTCAGCGAGACTGCTCTCTCTTCCTCTCTTCACCATGCGTGTGTCTGTGTGGTGCACTGTTTCAGCGAGACTGCCCTCTCTTCACCATGCGTGTGCCTGTATGGTGCACTGTTTCAGCGAGACTGCTCTCTCTTCACCATGCGTGTGCCTGTGTGGTGCACTGTTTCAGCGAGACTGCTCTCTCTTCACCATGCGTGTGCCTGTGTGGTGCACTGTTTCAGCGAGACTGCTCTCTCTTCCTCTCTTCACCATGCATGTGTCTGTGTGGTGCACTGTTTCAGCGAGACTGCCCTCTCTTCACCATGCGTGTGCCTGTGTGGTGCACTGTTTCAGCGAGACTGCCCTCTCTTCACCATGCGTGTGCCTGTGTGGTGCACTGTTTCAGCGAGACTGCTCTCTCTTCACCATGCGTGTGCCTGTGTGGTGCACTGTTTCAGCGAGACTGCTCTCTCTTCCTCTCTTCACCATGCGTGTGCCTGTGTGGTGCACTGTTTCAGCGAGACTGCCCTCTCTTCACCATGCGTGTGCCTGTGTGGTGCACTGTTTCAGCGAGACTGCTCTCTCTTCCTCTCTTCACCATGCGTGTGCCTGTGTGGTGCACTGTTTCAGCGAGACTGCTCTCTCTTCACCATGCGTGTGCCTGTGTGGTGCACTGTTTCAGCGAGACTGCTCTCTCTTCCTCTCTTCACCATGCGTGTGTCTGTGTGGTGCACTGTTTCAGCGAGACTGCCGTCTCTTCACCATGCGTGTGCATGTGGGCATGTCTGTTACTCACCACGGTTAATCACGGGTGATTTTATAAGCTTTCAAATTTACATACTTTTTTTGTTTACAGGCGCACTTTCAGAGCCCTTTTTTGTTTAGCCATACATTTAGAACTGAATTTGAGTTTAACTTTGTAAAAACTATGTTTTCAACATAATTGCTTGGTCATTGTAAATAATTAAGAAGAAAACACTTGATGAAGTTAGAGTGACAGATTTCACAATGGCTACGGTGTGCTTTGTCCTTGTAAAATTACCAATGCAGAAAAGAAAGGGATAAACAAAACCCCTAAACATTTTTGTAAAATGTCAAAAGCCAATTAGATTTTCTGTGTGAGGCATTCTGGCACCCCTCTTAATTTATTTACAAAATGTAATCCAAAAACACGGCCATTTTTCTTTGGTCAAAATTTGCATGTATTTTCATGATTGTTGCACACAACCCATTACTTCCATTAGAGGATAGAGAGGAGGGCTTGACATTAAATGTAAAAATTTCATGGATTTTCCTGTGTGTTTTGTATAATGGAAAAATTAGCAGGTCACTGAGGTCCACTATGCAGTGATTACTACATTACAGGGAGCAGAAAACATTAAGGATTGTTTTGCTTTACGAGGGTTTGATTGTGCTGGAATGTAAATTTTGTTTCTGTCATGCTGCAGAATCCTCCAAATGTTCATCTCGCATTTGACTCGAGTTCATTGTTTACATGTAGTGTTTTATGGTTTCGATTCTATATTTTTTTCTCTCTCGACGCCCTTGAGTGGAGTGCAGATCTCAACACTGCTGGATGCTGATGTCAACCTTCCATTGGCTGACAATGTGCAATACATGACCCCTCTGGCCACTCCCTCCTGCTGAGCCCCAAAGAGAAGGCAGCTAATAAGTAGAGCGAGGCGAGTGTCCGCCTTGTTGCCTCAATCAATACGCTCAGGTCAACTGTCATCACTATTATTAATGACCTCATGAAGAGATAATCTACTGTGGAAAAATAAATTACAATAAAATGACCAATGAAATAATCAAAATAAAACAAAATGGTTTACGGTTTACTGCCACAGTTTACGGATCATTAACCGTGTCACAGGATTGGACGCAGGACATCATTCATATGAATGTTTCGACTGATCACCCATGACCTGTAGTCTCTCAGAAGAGAGAGTATGATGAGCTGGCAGTCCGTGCTAATGTTCTCATGCTCCTGTTTCCACCTGATTTCAGCTGCATGAACCTGCCTTTAAAAAGCCCTGTGTGTTTTGGGGGTACCATCACTTTATGGAACCAGTTGTTAGGGACAATTGGGACATTGGTCTCCCTTCAGCCAAGGAGCAAAATTAGCATGAGCAAAGGCTAACCCCCCCATGCCTTTCTGATGTTTGTCTTTATTAATGTTTGTTATAAGACCCTGCATGTGTCTTATTCAAAACCCCCATGGGACTGCTGGCCTCCTGACCTGCAGCAATCCATTTGACCAGTGAGGTTGGTCCCCAGTGGGGCTCCCTGGGCACATCTTTTTGCCACTTCATAGGTTTGCAGTAATTGGGATGTAAAAGAGATTACATGCTACCATTGCAAGGCCATGTAAGGGGTGAAATTAGTTTTATTTTTTGTATTGAAGTGGGGGGAACACATATAGCCTTATTGAACAGTCACTCATAGTGTGAGGGAGGTGGGTGCAGAGGATCAAACGCGACTGTGAGAGGATTCTAAAAGTTCTCCACCAAAGTGAACAACCACGAATAGGGGGGAAACAAAAGTCGACCCAGGAAAACAGGGCGAGAAGCTCAAAGACTGGAGCAGTAGAAGGAAAGGAAATGAAATAATACCTCTTGCTCTCAATATTACGGGAGCGCCAATAAAGAGGCGAAAGGAAAGGAAACGAAATGATACCGACCCAGACAAATGGGCGAGAAAAATTAGTATAGGCTCGAGCAGTAGTAGGAAGGAGAAAGGAAAATGACCTCTAGCTCTGTATTAAACGAAAAAGCATAAAATAAAGAGGTAATTGAAACAGTAACAAAGCTAACAGTCTCAGAGAGACAGAAAAGGAAACCAGGATGCGACAAAGCAAGTGCAAAAGAGAAAGCTAATTCCTAACAATAGGAAACTCTAACGCAATTAAAGGCAAGTTCCGCGTTACTTTAGAGCAAAGCTTTAAAGTGATGTGGTCGCCTAAAACCTATACCTTACCGGCTCTGTGGCAAGAACAATAATGACACAGAAGCGCGGAGACAGGAAGACGCAGCACTTAAAAAGCCTGGAGGACACCTGAACAGGTGCGCATACTAAGTGCAGGGACAAAGGAAAAACACGGCAGGAACGCCGTTCCGCAGAATGGAAAGGCGAAGTCCGCAGCACAGGGCAGACAAGCTAAAAAACCATGACATATAGAGAGCTGGTTAGCAAAGAGTTTTTAGATAGAGAGTTCGATTGAGAGTGCTCTTGTGAGAAGGCATCTCGGTGTCAGCTGAGGTCACCCCTCTGGGGCTTTTAATGCCACTCCTGTTCAGTGCCAGCTCAGTTGACTTCAAGTGCAGTTCGTTCTCCATGAGCTTGTGGTTAGCATTTCCAAGTGTGTGTGTAATCAGTTAAATTAATTGCGGTCAGCATCGATATTCAGGTTTCCTAGTTATATGCAAGGCTAAGGATCATGGTAACAGGCACCTGCAGTAGCGGTAGCCGTGAGCAAGCTAAGAGCTTTTACCACTCAACTGGAATCGACACAAGGCCAAGGGGTTTGGCATCGCCTGCTCAAACAATCCCTTAGAGCTCTGTGTTATGAAATAATGGTAGGCGGGGCTTCCCAAAGGCATAGCCATTTAGGAACACCGATGCTGTGACGACCTGCCAGGTCATTAATGTTGGGAACGCCAAAAAAGGAGGCACTGATTGGATTTGAGATGGTGGTGATTGGCAATGGCTGTCTTTGTTCCTGGGGGCTGCCCACTGCGGCAGACGGAGTCGACAGACGAGGGCTGCGCCATCGCACTCCATCGACGTTACCTCTCGGAAATTGCCAGCTTCGTTGTACTGTGTCTCTCTCTCTCTGTGCCAAGTAGGCAATTGGCACCAGACCAGAGGCTAGCAACGACAGGCTACTCGGAAACGAGGACCGGCGGATGTGCCAGGCACGGTGTTGGGATGAGAGAAGAGAGGCCTGAGAGGAACGAGGCGGATTCAGTATCCTCTCCTAACCATAATGACCATTCAGAAAATTGCTGAAACTTGCTGTCTCCCCGTGGCTGCAATACTGTGTGTTTGGATCCATTGTGAGATTTTCACCAGGGGGGGCTGGTGGCTTAAAGCCCAAGTGTTTATTCAGACGAATAAATGCTTTATTGCACTTGTTTATTTACATGCATGCTGTTACTAGCCAATTCTAGCCGTGTTGCAAAGTGTTTTTTTTTCCACGGCAGGCACGTACGTTCACGTGTATGACTCTGGCAACAGATTATTAGTCACATACAGTAAATGTCACTCACTCATATTAAAGGAGTGAGCTTTAAGCTTAGAACTGTCTGTGATTCTGCAGGCCTGTTCCTTTTTTATATACAGTGGCTGGGAACTCTGCAGTTTAGCAGGCTCTTTTCACTAAGCCCAGTCACTGTGCATGGCCTCTGATTCACATCAGCCACTGCAGCTTCAGAATCAGACAGTCGCCACCTGGTGCTTTCTTTCTGGGTGTGGAACAGGCCTGGAGTCATAAGCTGCCAGTGTGTTAATGCTGAGGAAATTCCCAGGCTTTGAGAGAGGAGGGAGGGGGAGGGTGTGGTGTGGGGGGCTTGCAGGGAGAGAAAGCCTACAGCACTGCAGTATACACACAAGGGGGAGCTTACTTGTTTTTTTTTGTTGTTTTTTTTTTCCGAGTTGCCAGCCGCAGTGCTATCAACCCTGTGCAGAACACGGTACCCAAGGACTCTTACCGGTACGCTGTGCAGTGATATCGAATCGGACTGAGCCTTTTTCCTTTCCCCTCCATTGCAGACAGCGGAAAGACTTTTGTAATGCTAATATGATATCAAACTGCACAGGGCTACCCTCAGGGGCACATTGTGTGTATGAACATATGAACAGCCACTATGATTTCAGCCGAGCCCCCCCCCCCCCACCACCAAAAAAAGCAATGGTGTTATTGGAGTGAAAGAGAAATAATGTTGACATTGGTATGCAATTGCTCATGGTGCTGTGAGTGACAGTGTCTGGCATGCTTTGTACCTCAGTTGCTTACTCTGGTCTGCATGCTTATAATTAGGTTACCTTACACTGAAAGCCCTCACTGAAAATATCCTGGAGGAATTTTTATTTATTTGTAAGTTTTAAAAATTAGATTCTATAATTTTTACAGACTACGGTTTGCCTGGAAATTATGCATGTTTCCATACAGGACAGTCTGTGTGTTTTAGTATGCACATACATACAGTATATGAGCCATTCTACAGAAATTGTGTAAATTGCAGTCTCCACCCAAAAAAAGTGTTTGAAAAAATATTAAGTGTTCAGGTTTTTAATAGAAAATTGTATCATGTCGTGATCTAATTAGGTATCAAGCATTAATTGAGATCACAAGTTAAATACACAAAAATTTCTTTTCAAATGTCACTTTATATTGGACGGTGTCCGTCCCAACCACAAACCCTTCAATTTCTGTTCGTGAAAATAACACTTTAATGATTTCTGCCCGTTTTTAAATACGAGTATTTCTGTATAACCTCTTCATATCGTCTCAATGAAAAGTGTGAATTTCTGTCCTTTTTTGTGGATTGTTTTTTTTATTTAACAAAAGCTCACAATTTCTGTCCCCTGTTTTCATGTCACCACCATAATACTCATTGGAAAAGGTCCACAAGTGTCCACAAGGATCCCTAGTTTCGCTACACCCCTAAAACTAATATTAGGCCCAAATATTATGTTTTATAATTGGTGCATCTGTCCATTTCCATGATCATAAGCCATGTGCTAGCTAACATTTTTGCTACATGCAAAGAATTAGTTAAAATTCTCACTACCATTATCACCACCACCATAACAAACAGCAATGCTTCGGTAATGACATGATTCTTATGGCCGATGGCAGTCGTGAAAAAGAAAATAAATATAATTATGTCATCGGCTGAATTGTTTTTAAATGGATTTTATCAAACTGTATACATGTATGTAAAACACAAAAAAAACGTGTCCAATAGTAACAAAGAGAGACAGAGAAAGTACAGACAGAGGATAAGAGAAGATCCAGCAAAATATCAGGAGTATCTAAAGAAAGAAAAGGGACAGAACTAAGAAGTGAAAAGAAGAGTGGAAATTTGAATCTGTCACAGAAAGCTTCCTCTCCCATTCAGGGAGTAGAGAGCTGTTCGAAGACGGTGGACAAAAAGATCAGCAAAAACACACGAGTGAAAAAGCAGCGAGACATGCAAATATTTTGCAGCGCTTCCACAGCACCTAGTACCTCCAGTAACAGTAAGCAGATGCCCCAGCAAATTCTGCACTTAATTGAAATATCATTACTTGATTATATTAAAATCATTAGGCATGTTATCAATTAGGGCTTAGCTAAAAAAGTTCACATAACCATAACACTCGGGTCACTACCATAACATCTGATATTCTGTTAAAATTATAGTAAGTTATGTAATCAGTTACAAACATATGCAGGTATACTTGTATACATGTATATATGTGTGTGTGTGTGTGTGTGTGTGTGTGTGTGTGTGTGTGAGTGCATGCGTGCGTGTACCGACTTTGTAATTCTGCCTCTTACCCGGATAAGACCAAGCCTTCCATACCCATGAGATGTCTTCCTTAATCAAGGTTTTTGCATATTGTATCAGAGAGGAGGCAAATTAAATTTGGGGAGTGGCGTTTAATGATGGTGACCGTTTGGCACCTGGCAGCTGTGTGGTGCAGAGGAGTCACATTTGCATGCTGAGTTCAGAAATAGAGAGATGCAGGTGTCACTGCAAATACACCGTCTCCCTTGGTTTTAATGAACTGCTGAGACACAATCAGACATCTGCCTGAGGTCAGCCACAGATGGGTCACATCTCATTAATGTGGGATAACCTGGATGTGAATGCTGTAATTGTCTGAATTAAAACGTTTTATAATTTAGCATTTTGAGTTTGTCAATGGATTTTCTTTGTACTAGATGCGAACCCAGTCGTGTTGGTCAAACTTGAGGCTCTGTGGATTATCATTCAGGTTTAATGAAGAGCTCTTAATTACCAAATGCATTCCTTTATTTTGGAGCCTGCATTCTATTGACCAGTGGTGACTGCTCAAAAATGGCTTATTTGCTCACTCAGGCTTCTGAACTTGAATACACAGACATAGGGAACACTGGTAATAGCATGAAGTGTTATCAGTGTGAATTACAGGAGTTATTTCAGAGTGGGTTTGAAATTGGCTGCGTGGTGCATTACAAAGAGGAACTGTAGAAGGGATCGTAACTGATCAAGGTGCTGTGCGGATGAGCGTCACAAAAGGACTGAGTTTAGGACCTGTGCTCTTCAATGGTTACATAAATGCTCTTTATAAGAATGTTAGTAGCAACATAAGTACATTTGCAAGAGGCACCAAATGTAGATTTATGGCAATATGTTTTTAAATTTATAAAAGGAATTAACTGTGTGAACCGCAAAAACTCTGATAGCAAAACGATGGGGCAAAGGTGGAAATGAGTTAAAGATAAATTCAGCAGTTATGAGATATTTTCTACACAGAGATTTGTAAATGCATTGATTAGCTTGCCAGGTCATGTGGCAGAGGCAGATACTGTAAGTGTGTTTGAGTCTAGGCTTGGCACAGTGCTGGATGCTCTCTGGACCAGTGCTTCTCAGCTTTTTTGATAATATGGGCAGAATGTCCCAACCAGAATATGTCATCTAGACCTCAGTGAAAGAAAATTGGTACACAAAAAAAATTAAGAGACCACTGCAAAATTATCAGTTGTCTCATTGTTATTTAGTTATTTCTGTACTCTAGCACTGTACTCTGCACAAGGATACAATGACAAAGAGGTTGAAGTGCAGACAGTCAGCTTTAATTTGAGGGTATTTTCATCCATGTCGGATGAACCGTTTAGAAATTATATAAAATTTAAATAAACCTTGTGTACATAGTCCCCCTAATTTTTTTTTTTTTGGGGGGGTCAAAAGATATGGGACAGTTTAACATAAAGTAAAATAAAGTAATCATATTTAATATTTGGTGGCATATCCTTCGCATGCCATGACTTCCTGATGTCTGTGACCCAACAATATCAAAAGACTGTTGATATCTTATTATATGGTACTCCTACAAGCGATACAATAACGTGTGCATTTGAATGGATCTCTATGGGAATTGCAGGGTGTGACTAGATTTAGCTGTAAATTATGCTGGAACAGTATGGAACACATGGTTGGTAAAATGGCTGTAAGTCATGAAGGGTCTGAGGTATCAAGCGAGCCTCAAACCATCACTCTGCTGCCAGATATGCAGTAGATATGGATGGATCACTTTAAGGGTTGTTTCTCCTGACAAGTTTTCCTTTTGAACTCGATGGAAAAATAAGTCAGGAGAAGAAACCCTTCAAGTTATCCATCCATATCTACTGTATTTCTGGCAGCAGAGTGGTGGTTTAAGGCTCATTTGATACGTCAGACCCTTGATGACTTAGAGCCATTTAGCCAACCATGTGTTCCATACGCTAAACCCCCCAATTCCCAGATCCATTCAAATGCAGAGCGGTCATAATATCGCTTGTAGGAGTACCAGAAAATAAGATATCTTTTGATATTGTTGGGTCACAGACATCAGGAAGTAATGGCATGTAAAGAATATGCGACCAAATATAAAAAATGATTACTTTATTCTACATTATGTTAAACTGTCCAATATTTTTGATGCACAAAAATGGGGGGGGGGGGGAACTATGTACAAAAGGTTCTATAATTTCTAAACGGTTCATCCGATATGGATGAAAATACCCTCAAATTAAAGCTGATAGTCTGCACTTCATTGTCATTGTATCCTTTTAAACTCAGAGTGCTAGAGTACAGAACCAAAATAACAATGAGACAACTGATAATTTTGCAGTGGTTTCTTAATATTTTTCCAGAACTGTATATCCGCATGTCATTGAAAATAAAAAAGCAAATGAGCTTAACTGATATATTTTTCTTAATCTGCCCCTTGAATCGTACAGGTGTTAAACATAATTAGTTGTTCAGTTAATTCATTTCTAAATAATAAACAATAATTTTGATTAAATATTACTTAATATATATTACTGCTTTGGTGAACATAAATACATTTATCAAATGCAGTATTCCCTTTTCCACTAAATTTTTAAAGGTTTTCTTGCATTAAAAATTATTTTTTTAAACAAATTTTCATCTCTTATTTTATTCAGAGTATGGAATGTGCAATCATATTTATAGGCCTATAAATATCTTTAATTTACCAGTGAAAAGGTTGGCTATCATGTGTGTACTTTTTAGTGTGTTAACCATTGTATACTGCATCACCAATGTACTGGAAGAATGCACAATAACATGGGGAACATCCTGCCAACCGAAACCCTCCATAGGAAAGACCATGGTTTCGCCCCATGGGCCTGCTACAGTTGGTACTTAGCATTGTCAGGATTTGAATCTGGACCCTGGCCATGAGGCACATCACTGCATCAAGGGCAGGATTTTACTGGGTGTACCACCCAGCAGGGCCTGCATAACTCTTTGTAGATAACTATCAGTGTTATCACGTACAGATCAGGTTCAGTTAACAGATCAATCACTGATAATTTCCTGAGCTTAACTGAGGTGAAAAACCTACATACAGAGTAGGTCCATTTGACCAGGATTGGACCACTGCGCTAGAGCCCTTCTGCTAAACCTTTGTCCTACAGGGCTTTGTTTTAGCCTTTGTTCTCTTAATCCTCTGATCCCACTACTTTTTTTCTTAATTGATCCAATCTACCTTCTTCCCAAATTCTAACAATGTTATTTGTGCAGTAAAAAAAAACAAAAAAAACAAAAAAAACAGAGGCAAGACCTGCTGGAATACAGCTGTGCTGGTCCAGATCTTTTTGTTTTAATAACATACATTTATTCTCTCTCAGAGTGCATTATGGGAAATTATCGTAATCAGGCTGTTATCTTTGCCTATTTGTGCCAAGCGATTGAACTCCAGAGGAGCCTGCTGTTAATGCAGTGTGGTGGTTGGGAATGCACCTTTTCTCCTCCCCTGCAGTGAAAGGTTATTTAATAACTATCTGAATGGCAGCCATTACTGTGGGCTTTTGTGATGCGCAGCGCTTAAGGGGTCGGCCAGAAAAAGAGGCTCTCACCATCGTGCAAAGATCATGCCGCAAATCACCCAATTTTCTGGGGCACGTGGCGTTCTGTGGCGCCTCTACAGAGCCACAGCCATGCCTTTAAGATAGGAAGGAAAGTTACTCATTTTTTTAAATGCTTCGCACAGTACTATTAATTGCATATGCTATGAGACCCTCAATCAAACAGTTTGTGTCCTTTGTTGTGCATCTTAAAGCCATGCAGAAATGGGCGTGTCTCACAGTTTTGGCTTTACTTGAAAATCAACTAAAAAATGTTGTTGGTCCGATGGTCAGTAAACGGTTTGGGTGGCATTAGAGAGATAGCTGTTCCTGAATAGAGTTTTTTTGATAGGCCGCAGACCTGTGCTGTTTCCACAGATGTGGTGTTGGGGTGGTGGTGGTGGTAACGCTGGCGGTGGTTTTAGGGTAGTCTGCGTACCCATCTGTGAGTTGTTATGGCTTAAATAGTGGTGAGAGGGCAATTTCAGCATAGACAACATTAATCTTCCAGAATACCACGTTTCTGTAAAGGCATGCCTTCCTGCTGCTGCTGGATAGCAGTGCTTTTTTAGCTTTAGCATCATTTGGGGGAGGGGGGGGGGGGGGTTGGTGAATGCACCTCCCCCCTACCGATGCTTTCGCTGAGCCCTCTGTAGCTTTGTGCGTCACCCGCTTTCCTTTGTGTTTTTCTTTATTCCCTGATATTTGAAAATCGCTTGGGAAGCCTTTAATAACCCCCAACTCAGAGTTGCCCCTTTTCCCATCTCGGCGTAATAGCGCACGCCGAATTAAGGGGTTATTTCCCTGGGGGGTGCGGATATGAGAGGGAGCGTCAGTCATGCCGTGCTCCGTGCCTCTCTGTTCCCCGCTGTCGGCCTCGCGGTGTTGTCAGGGAGCTTCCCCGCGCAGCAAAAAGAAGAGTTCCTGCGCACGCGTCCGTCTCGGCGCCGAGGGAAAAGGCGTCAGCCACGTGGAGATTCGTCTTCATTCCAGTCTACTTCAGGTGCAGTAGGGTCCGTGCGAATTACCCTTTAATTTCCTCCGTCTTAAAAAGCAGAGTCATAACATTACAACTGGGGAGTAATGTATGCCAGAATGGTGTGTTGAATGTGCTGTTTTTAGTTTAAATTTTTCCCATTATTCGGAAACATTATGTAATGGTTTTATTAAATGTGCTAATGACAGAAGGGGCAGGATTTACGCGAGGACCGAACGGTTTGAAGATTACAAGCGCATAACTGCTTGCGTCTGCTGTACTCGGATTCCAAAGAGAAAGACACAATGAAATACTGCTAGGTTCTTATTAAAAGCTCCGAGTTCTTCATTACTGGGCTACCACCATAATATAAAGCAGGGCAGTTAGTGCAGCTGTGTGTAAGGAGGAGGCCTGTGCCTGTCATAATCTCTACCCTCCCCCCACCTCACCACAGGGTGTGCAGTATCCATTTTTTTTTCATTCGATAAGGGGAACATTTATTTCCATTCCAAATGAATAATTGTGCGAGGCTTTATGCTCTCATTCCCTGAAGGATGTAGGCCTAATTGCCCTGCAACCCCTGGCCTAACCCTGGTGGCCTAAGTATACGAGGCATTTACTGTTACCTTCCTCATTTGCTTAGCAGAAACCTTCACCCAATTCATATAGCTGATGTGGGTTTTTAACCTATTATCCACTGCTGAATTTTGTACATGTTGTTAGCAGTTCATGGCCGTAACAGCACGACATCCATCTGGGATTTTAACCGACATATACATCTTTGTTGTCCGCGTCCAGTTCCTTAAGCACTGCATCACACCATCACCATCTTTACCTCCACTATGATTTTGACATTCATGCGGGCAGAATTTGTTTGAGGTTCTTGGTGTGGTGTCTTCTTCTGTATTAGCTGAGGGTTAGCATGGATCGGATGTTCAAATATGCAGTACTAAAATGAAGTGAATATAAAAAGTACAATAATGTCATGCGGCACAATACAGATTCAAGGTTGGAGGATATTTCTGCTCTGTTTCTATTCTCTAAGGAGCACGGGTGATTATTGATGTGTCCTAAATTGGGTTGCAGATATCTGATTACAAACCATGCCTTTGTTTCTGTAAACTGATTTAATCTAAATTGATCAGTTTATATTTGGCTGATATATTCAACATTAGGGCATATTGCAGAAATAAATGGTGAAATCCTCAGAGCCCATACGCAATTCTGTGCATGGGTGGGCGGTCGTTGACTTTGCTCACTCCCCCACCAATCATCGTCTAGTATTTTATATCTCATTTAAAATATAATCCAGAAATACAAAAAGATTAGAGTGCCTCAAAATAGCCACTTAAAATATGCCAATACAATTGAATGCAACAAAATATATTGGCTTACATCATACTGCACGTACATCTGTCTTGGCACGTACACACACTTGGCATGTCAACATGTAGCATTTGACTTTTTGAGTGGAAAGTTTGCATTCGTTGAGAGTGGATGATGGTTTGAGCCACTTAGTTTGTTCAAGATGGACATACATAATATTTTTACTACATCCAACGTCTTTGTCGCCTAGATATCTAGACAGATGCTCCGGTGAATTCAGTGTTCCTGTTGCTCCTGCATACAATTAATGGTATATTTTGAGAAATAATAGTATTAACGACAAATCAATAGCAACAATACTTAAGAACTTTTGGCAAAGCTTAGAAAGAATTACATTAGAAATACAGCATGAATCCTTCAGAATGATAGTGATAAAGGCATCATGCCCATCCCTGCATCATTATTCAACGATTCACATTCTCTACTGTTACACATCTGGTTAATAAACATTTTTTATTAGAAATACCAACCTTATCTTGTAATAACCATGAAAGTCAATAAGACATAGCAAACTAAACAACAACACAATTTTGTTTGAAATCAGTACATGCGCAGTACTGGGCGAATATGCAGGGGAAAGGGGAACGCTGAATTCAACATTACGCCAGGACCTGGATAAGTCAAGAATTAGTCTATTTTATTGCTACCTGGAATCCCAAATCCCCCCTCGATCCGCGATCACAATCCCCCCTCCTCCATAATCACAATCTCACAATCTGATTTTTAAATCCTGCGCACGCCCCTGATCCTGTGTATTATTCACTGTAAACTCTGTCTCTCTTATAATTATCTCTTATATGTTATGTTGGAGTAACTATGTGAATGCATTCCCCACTGCAGTTGGCTGTGCCTCTTTTCTCTTTGCCTATCAATAAATTACACAGTGATCTACAGTCGGTCTCTTTTCTGGCTGACACAATTGCCACAATTACACACACCGTTTCACTTCAACAGGTTTGCTACAATATAATATTGTGTGTACAAAAATGGCCTCATGCCTAAACATTTAGTTCTTTTTCATAATCTGAGCTCAATGTCTCGCTATGGGATGTGACCCTCCGCAGCCCTGACAGAAGTACCTATCTCAAATAACCAATCCTGATTGGTCAGAGAAGCGTGTCCCTCCGCTGCGTGATGTAGTCCCCCCCACTACAAATACCGCAACAGGAGGACACGCCCGCCATTCTAAAAATTCTTCTCACCTAGAAGCATTATCTCACCCGAGCCTAAGTTAGTTTAACTGTCCACAGATGGAATTAATTATTTATTAGCTTCTGTCGACGGACGCTAACTCAGCTCACGATATTCGCCGAGGTTTTGCACGCCAGCTCTCCTCGACGTTTCCTGCTAACACACCAGTTAGCATCTTGCTTTTAACACGCCAGTTATCAGCCTCTCGCTTCTAACACACCAGTTAGCTAGCTATCTGCTCCTAACACACCAGTTAGCTAGCTACCTGCTCCTAACACACCAGTTAGCTAGCACTTACCGTGAAAAACACCCGCACACCATTTTTTGCCCCCATGGCGTCCGCTGCTCCTCATGCCAGAGGAGACTCCCGGCCCTGCTCCTGTGGTGCCCGGATTTCGGGGAAGGATACGCACTCCGTGTGTGTGAGGTGTCTCGGGACTGACCACGCCAGGCTGTCCCTATCCGTCCCCGGTTCGTGTGTGCATTGTAAAATGTTCACGACGAAAAGCTTGAGACGCCGCCTGGCTCGCCAAGCCAGCCTGTCCGACCAGGACCCGCTTCTGACGGCCGCTGCCCCGGTAGCCGCTGACGAAGAGGAGTTCATGGTGGAGGAGGAACCGGAGGTGCACACCGACTGGGCCACCCTGTCTGTGATGTCCCCGGTTCCTGCCTTTCCTTCCGACGATGTGTTAGAGCTGGAGTGTGTAGAGGATGACTTCGATTATCCCCCTCTCATTTCAGAGAGCGAGGATGACGATGAGGCCTTAATCACTCCGGTTCCGGCTGCAAAGCCGGGGCTGCTTTCTGAGGGCTCGGAGGACGGCGGGGACGCAAGTCCCTCGTCCCCGGTTCCTGTGGTCCTGCTCGACACGTGCAAACGTGCGGCAGCGAGCATGGGTATTCCCTGGCCCGCTCCGGTGACACAGCCCTTGCGCTCTCGCTACGAGGGCAGGCTATTAGCACCGGGCGGTAACACGGCCAAGCAGCTTCTTCCCGTCTTCCCTGACTTACTGCTCGAGCTCACCAAGATGTGGAGCGACAAGCCGTACAGCGGAAGGAACCAGATTCCGGGTGCCTCCGTTCTCGACACCGAGAACATGGAAGCCCTGGGTCTCCTCGCCATGCCCCCGGTCGAGTCCCCGGTTGCAGCGCATCTGTACCCGGGTGGCGCCATGGCTGGCTCAAGCAGACGTCCGTCCCTCCCTGCTAAATCGGAGCGTCTTCAGTCTGCTTTGACCGAGAGAGCGTACAAGCAAGCCGCGCTCTCGATGAGGGCTTTGAATGGGCTGTCGCTTCTCTCCGCTTACCAAGCTGACATTCTCCACGGCGCACCTAGCGCCGCGGTTTGGCGCGAGGCGGGAGTGATCTCGGACCTGTGCCTTCATGTCCAGCGGGTGGCTGTCCTCGCCACGGGGAAAGCTATGGCTTCTCTCGTGGTCCAGGAACGAGCCAGGTGGCTCAATCTCGCCAGGCTGACTGACAGAGAGCGAGATGACATCCTGGATGCGCCCGTCATACCGGAGGGTATCTTCGGCTCAGCTCTGATCTCCATGCAGGAGAGAGCGGAGACGAGGAAGAAAGATAACGAGGCGTTTGCGCTCTGCCTGCCGCGTAGAGCCCCCTCGCCGTCTCCCCCGCCCCGGGGAAAATCTTTCGCCCAGGCCGCTGCTCAATCTGCGCGATTTAAGGTCCCGAAGAGGCCGCAGCAGCAACCTTCCCCGGCCCGATCCCAGTCGCCTGCCCCTCGGGTTGGTTGGAAGGGTCCCCCCGGCGCTCAGCCCGCAGCCCCGCCGCCTTCACCGGCCGCTTCAGCTGCGCAGGGTAGGAGGAAGAAGAAGGCTACTTGACCGCCTTCGCCGTTTCTCCGGGTGACGCGCCCATCAGTTCCCCGTTCATGGGCTCCACCAAAGAGGGTTTTAAGTGCGCATCTCCAGTCGCTGATCTCCGCCCCAGGGCCAGACGAGACGAGGAGGGACATTGTCACCGGGCTGTTTGCCGTTGCACAGCCGTGTTCACATGTCCACAAGCACGCGCATACACACAATGTTCTGCCTTTATTCAAGGTAATAAAGTTGAAAACAAAATGTGTGAAAAATACCCAAAACGAAGCAAGCAAAAACAAAATAAATGCTTTGCACATAAGCAACATGTCCACCGGGCATGTTGTCCCTCTGTTGCCGGCGGTGGGCATCCCACTTCCGGCTACGGAGGAATTTGCCCAGGCTGCAGCGCGAGTTCGCGCATGCGCAGTACGGCCCGAGGGACATTCTCTCGCTCTGCCACTGGAGGGAGCCATGCTACCGCTTATGAGCCCTCCCGTGTTGGAAAAGCCTCAGCCGAATTTCTCCCCTTCACTGTGCTTTCACATTCAAAAGTGGAGAGAAATAGGGGCTCATCCGTGGGTATTACGCACGATAGAGCGCAGATCTGTGAGGGGCCGCTGGAGCCTGGGTCTCCAGCGACATCACATAAATTTTCTGGAGCCTGGCGAGGGTGAGGGAACACAGACACTCTCTTATCCTGATAGCTCCACACTGGCCGGCGATGCACTTGGCAGTTGCCAATACGCAGGGACCTGTTGTCACAGGGGGGGGGGACGGTGTTCCACCCACACTCCGAGTGTGATTAACACTATTCAGAATGCTCGGGCCCCCTCTACCAGGTCTTTGTACACTGGTAAGTGGGGGGTGTTTGAGCGGTGGTGCCATGATCGGAATCACGCCCCTTTTCAGTGCTCTGTTCCGGTGGTCTTATCATTCCTTCAGAGCCTCATCGATGATGGCAGAGCCTTCTCGACAGTCAAAGTGTATCTGGCGGCCATTGCCGCCAGTCACGTGGGCTTTGGGGACAAAACAGTGAGTCAGCACCCTCTGGTGTGCCGCTTTATGAAGGGTGCCCGTAGACTGCTCCCAGTCTCCAGGCCGCTTATGCCCCCATGGGATCTGACGGTGGTTTTGGAGGGGCTTAAGGGTCCCCCCTTTGAGCCGTTACAGGGTGCTAGTTTGAAGCATTTGTCTCTTAAGACAATGTTGTTGCTGGCGCTCGCTTCCGCGAAGCGGGTCAGCGATATTCATGCACTCTCGGTGCATCCATCATGCACTCAGTTTGCCCCAGGGGACGTAAGGGTGTCGCTGAGACCTAACCCAGCCTTTGTGCCTAAGGTGGTGGGTTCATGGGTTACGACAGTAACCTAAAGTTCCCTTTATAGTCTGTCGTGATTCTTTATGGCACATCATGTCGTACACCATGGTTTTTTAAGCAGGTTTAACAGAAGAAGTCTGAGCACAGCAAATACAGCTTTGGTGGAGCGTGCAAAAATCTTGTTTGCACAGGTCAAAATTGCAAATGCAGGGTATTATCAATTGACTCCCCTCCCCCTTTCCCAAGACACAGTGAATTCTAGGACTATCCACTTTAACCTACTTGTGAATAAGAGACAAGAGAAAGTGTTTCAGAAGTAATTTAACCTGGGCTATAGACTGGAGTACACATTTACACCTCGACACAATCCAAACGGAAAAACACGCTCGGGCAAGACGGCAATGTCTGTTTTCTCACAGGATTTTTCTGTTGAAAAAGTTGAGACGAGTGCGAATCTCTTTTTTCCCCCGCTCACTGCTGTGGTAGGTGTGTGATATTCCACAGGGATATCCAGGTGTTGCTACAGACAAATTCTGAGGGAATAGTAGGAAGGCTGACACTGTTTGCAGGGTGCCCCTTTGACTTTGACGCCACTGTGCCAGCGCTGCGTGGGTAGCTCGCAGGAATTTGCACCTGCTATGCTTAATCAATTTCGACAAATTAGACAACCTCGGGGTGAGACAGAGAAAACAATTCTTGGGATGTGTTTTTATTGCAGTCCCTTGCTCACTACCCCCTCTCTCTCATGCTATGGTTTTTTTTTTGTCCACGCTGCCTCTGCAGAACCGTTCAAATGGCAGTAAAGGGATATATTAAAAATGACTGAGAATATATTCTCTGACATTATTTAAAGGTCATTTTTTCCTCAGACTGTGTACATGGGGAAGAAAATAAGTTATATAAAAGATTTTAATATTTTCTGGAAATATGTGCTTCTATTTTACACCAAAAGGTAAAACTGAAAAATATGGAAAAGATCAAACCTACGAATTTTAAAGTAATTGAGGTCAGAAGTCAAGATGACATAATGTTTTCCATTTTTTTAATAGACATAATATGCTTCGACAGCTGTGTTTATGGACTTTAGAAGGGTACTGAATTAACCTCATATGGTAAATCTAGAGTAGGGTTAAAGGTCCTGGGTAGGTCCAATTTTACCATAATTTTTTAATTAAGGTTTAATAGTGACACTATTCTTTCCCAGTGACAGACATTATTATTATAGTATTATTTCGTATGAATAATAATAAAAAGCAAGTATTATTATTATTATTATTATTATTATGATGCATACTGAACACATATAAAATAAATATCTACTAACATCACCCCTAATAGAGGCAAACACATTTAGAAGGCATTAGATTGGCAAACGATCGACACACCTTCAGGACCTGGTCTTTAAACCCCAGAAGTGTGTGACCTTTTGGGTTACGTGCTGGAGAGACTGAATGCTCAGAGTAAAAAAACAGAGCTTTTTCAGACCATTGGCTCATTGTTGAAACTACACCCACAGTGTACTGGTTATGTGCCCATTGCACCTTCCTCACACACATCAATAATGTTTACACTTCAGTCATTCCGGTCAGGATTTTAAAAGTGATGTTAAAAAGGATTTCTTTTGATTCATCTCTATTCTTATAATCGAAGGTCAGATTGGCTTCAAGGTCAGTTTGGCTACTGTATTTTCTTGATATTTTGGTTGATGGTTAGATCTCATAGGACAAATCATGCAACTTGTCAGTCCATTTTTTCTCCTTCCCCTCCAGTGTTTGCAATCGGTGAATTGTGTGCAAAAATAAATGATCAATTATATAAAATGAGAATGTGCACCAATCAGTAGAGTTACACAATGCTCAGTGTTCATTTAAATGAGTTTATATGAGCGCAAGAAGGATGGAATGTGCAATATGTGTTATAAATACCAATATGTGGTGTTACTGTAAGAGAAAATGAGGGAAAGAGTTTGTAGGAAGTGTAAGGGACATTTATTCATCTGACTTGTTCGGGACAGTGACCTGTAAACTTCCCCAAGTGGCAATTTCTAAATATTTATTGACAGGAAACCTAGTAATCATCTATCGAGACTTCACAGAATCTTAAAATATCCCTCTTATTAAGCACAGGTCTGAATAGTGGCCACAATTTTGTCACATATGGGATGTGAGTATGCACATATAACGATGTACTCATGTCCCATATGCGTACCAGTTATCATTTGCTAATTATAGCACATATATTTGCATTATAGCTCATACTCATGTTATGCATTTTCTCATTGAAATTCTGAAAGTGAAAGGCGGGTTAAACTAAAGTTAATATGAAAACACTGATCACTTTCAGTCTAAATGTGTCGGGCCGATGAGGTAAAATGCAGTGGAAAAAGCCCTATTGACTGAGCGCTTCTGTTGAATTGTTAAAAAGCCTCCAGGACACGGCTACCTTATGCATTTACAGCAATCACTGGAGCAATCAGCAGCACTCCCTACACCTGATCCATATTCAGGAAGGCAGAGCAAACACAGCTTAGATAGCTGGGGCCTTTTGGATATACTGTATACTGATTACATTTCAGATCAGACACCTTTTTTCTGCCTGCGTAAAAGATCATATTATGCATTCAGCATTCCAGAGCCCCCTGATAAGCAAATACATGGTTCTTTCTGGCAGGGGGGGGGGGGGGGGATTTGTGCATTTGTGAACGCTAATGCTTATTTGTTTATGTCATGGAATAAGGCTGCCTTGTGATGCAATACATATCCCCCAATAGACAATACAATATACAGTGACAATACAATATACAGACCGGTTACAAATGAAAGGAAAAACCAACATAAAGTGTCTTAGTAAGGTGTTGTGCCACCCCGAGCCGCCAGAACAGCCTCAATGCACCTTAGCATAGATTCTACTAATCTAGCATAGGTTCTAGTCTCTGGAACTCTACTGGAGGGATGGAACACCGTTCTTCCAAAATATATTCTCTCATTTGGTGTTCTGATGATGGTGGTGGAGAGCGCTGTCTAACACGTTGGTCTAAAATCTCCCATAGGTGTGACTGCGAAGGCCGTAGCATATGATTCACATAATTTTCATGCTCATCAAACCGTTCAGTGACCCCTCGTGTCCTGTGGGTGGGGGAATTGTCATCCTGGAAGAGACCCATCATCCACTCCCATCAGGATAGAAATGTTTCATAGGATGAAGGTGATCACTTAGAATAACTTTGCATTGATTTGCAGTGACCCTTCCCTCTAAGGGGACAAGTGGACCCATGCCAGAAAAATCCCCCCCAAAGCATAACAGAGCCACCGGACCCCCTCACTGTAGGGGTTTTTCCTTTAATTTGGTATATGATGATAAACACAGGGAAGTTAATTTTGGGATAAAATAAAAATGTATCAAAGACCAATGAGGAAAAATGCCATTGAATGCAAGTTAATTACTGTAAACATTTAAAGTAGCTTAAACCTCATCACTCACTGGATTTGCTTCAGTGCATCATTCTGTGCTTCTTGGACAAGCAGACCAAAACTGAGCGCTTTTTTTTGTTCCGTGAGCGCTGTTGTCTCTGGTTCGTTAACTCTTGGGTCCTGAGAGGTTCTTTGACACGGTGACTTTTAGTCGCCACATCAGCTCCTAATACCTCATCGAATCCCTATGACTGAGGCCAGACAGCCAACTGATTTCCCAGAATTCCTTTTTACCTTCTGCTCAACAACTGCACAGTAGCTCTGAGTTCACTCTCGAATAAAAAAAGCTATTAAATTCTTTGTGAGAGACCCGTGGACTTTAGACTTGACCAAGAAATGAGGTCAGGTTAAGAGACAGTGAAATGTGCTCTATAATGACCAGCTTCAATAACTGCTGAAAAATACCGTGGCCCAAAAATGTTGCACACAAATTATTTGGAATTACGTGCACACAGAGGTGGCATAATCCTCAGCATCTTTGAATGACCCATCATTAACTCTATGGGTCATGTGCTGCATGCAGCGGAAGGTTGGAGATCACAACCTCCTTAATTTTATATCCTGTTCCTTTTAGAGTTCCCTCTTTGCCTGCCCAACATCAGCTCTTGTGCTGTTGTCAGAAATCAATGCATCTCCAGTCTCAAACAGCCCTGTTCTCTGCCGTATTGGTGTGGCTTGTCACTCAAGACCAGCGGCTTTGTTCAAATGGTACGACTGAGCAAAGGATCCGATACATGGCGCAGAAATTAACCTTTGGATGAAAAGATTAGCGATTTGTAGCTCAGAGACATTTCTCACAACTGCACAATTGTCTTCATCTCAACTACATGTTTTAAAAAAAAAATTACTTTAAATGATTAGATGTCTTTTTTCCAAGTTTGTAAAAAAATAAGGAAAATAAGAAAGAATTAAACGCTGTGGGCATGTAGTGACCAAGAAAATAGAAATAAAGCCATAGATTTACCAGAAGACCATTTCCTAGGTAAGGAAAGGAAAGGGAAACACACTATGATTTGCTCCTAGTTCTTTTTTCTTTTTTTTATGATCTGGGAGAGAACAATGGTGTAATTTATGTCTATAAACTGGGATCAGTGGTTGGCTGAACAAGATGTGTGCAGCTCTATGGATACAATGCATGCCGTGGAGAAGAGCTCTCCAGACTGCCTATCAATTAACAAGTGAATGTCAACAGTAGGATAATTAAAGGCAGATAAGTACAGATGGTGAAACTCAACCCTTCCACTTTTGTCATTAACCCATGCCTTCCACACATCTAATTGTAAATGTTCCCTATAAGATATCAAACAAATCAATATACATTAGCGTGTACTTCACCATGCAGCCAGTATTGGTTTTTATATTTTCTAATGTGGGAAAATACACAGAGAAGCCTATTCAAATTTGATATGCTTTTTAGTTGAATTTTCCTGAATATACACAGAATATAATCTGGACCCAGCAATCAAATATTTAGGCCTGCAACTAATTTTTTTCTCCATTTATAAAGATAGTTTTTGTTATTATCTTGTAAACTGAATGTTTTTTTTCCCCAAGGGGCTACAATTTTGAAATGCATTAGATATTTATTTTTGACATAACGTGAAAGGACATTACTCAGAATTAAAATGGATTTCCTCTTCACCAGAAAATGTTAAAACAGGGTCATGTTTTTCATGTCATTACTGGAAAAGATTTTATGTCCTGAAAAACGACAAACGAGGTAAAATGAGAGGGTAGGTTCATTTTTGTTTTTACAGATAGGTGATCCAATTCAAAGTTCATATGTAAATCGAATTGCTTATCATATGACTGATTTATAATAGGCATTTACATGTTCCTGAATTTTAATCCACAAGAAAGAGAACAGAAGAATAAATGAAAATGTTGCCCCTAGTGTGTGAATCAGGACTTGGTTTGTTTGTTTGAGCCATCGAGGTGATGACTCCGAGAGATATTTGAACCAAACTAGAGAGGCAAATTACAGCAATCAGCATCATTGCCCAGCTCCCCTGGGTGTTGGGGGGTGGGATGGCTGAGCGCATAGTGTGCCGCAGGAATATACACACACGCACACACACACACACACACACACACACACACACACACACACACACACACACACACACACACACACATATTTCTCTTATTATACAGGAGATTCCCATTGAGATATACATTTATTTTTCTAGGGAGCCCTACACAAACAGTACCGGTATGAATAGACTGGCAGCATACTGCAGCACAGTACAATACAAAACGACAACAATAAGCACATGGACAGGAACATGTACAGACATATGCACAAACATATACATAAACACACCAGCTTATCTTAGGTACAGTATTAGTACAGTTCATTCGGAAAACAAATGGCACAGAGGCCTGCCACGCGTAAAGGACAGTGGAAGGATATTTGACTTATTTGGACACAGATGTGGAAGTAGATTATGTGATATATTGCGAGTAAGCTTGCATAGTCAGTTATTTGACAATGAGGTAGCTAAATGATTGCCTTGATGAGTGTTAAAACGTTTGTGAATTAGGAGACAAAACTACGAAAAATTGCCGTGTTCTGTCTCATCAATATTCATGAAGGAGAGCCCGAGATGTTTTTGTAAAATAAGATGTCTGAGATTATGAATTTCCTTTGCTGAAAGTGAGCATAAATTGATCTCATTGTTATTAGTCATTATAATTACAGAGAAAGGGCTCCATGCAGTGATTCGGGGGCAGCAAATAAGAGCGGTTTTTTGGGAGTCATAGCATGATCAAATATCAATTTATTAGATATTTGTGGTGTACATTTAACACCCTAGGGTGTTTCTATGAGTTCCGTAGTCTCGTATAAACACCCTAGGGTGTTAAATGTACACCAGCAGTGCTCGGTGTACGACTTGTTGACGCGGTATCGTTCGTAGTCTTAGTGTCTCTGCCATGCCTCACTGACACCTCGCTCTTGACAGTAGTGAGGCAGTCCATTGACCCGAGCTGCGAGAAGAAGAGGAAAAAAGGCCATTTTCAATAGAATAGCACATGTGTTATTATGCAGAGGGCGCAGCGCTAGCCCCGTTGTCAGATTAGCGTTGTTGAATGATAAATCAAAGAGGAAAATCTCACGGCTGGGACTCACCCACATCTCAAGCCCCTGTGCCTTGCAGACACATCGCGGTGTTGTGCTATTTTACCGTCTCGTTCGAATCCGTGCAAATGTGTCCACCTCCGTTTGACTTTATATCTAATAATGCATGGTAATGTGCTTAGGCGGAATTAGATTTGCTGAGATAGCGTGGATGGATGAAAATACGTTTTTGAGCATTGGATTTTTTTTTACGCTTTATATTTTATTGAATTGTAATATCATTAAATAAAATAACGTAAGGATGAAGGTTCGAGTATTTGAGATACCCGCAGCATTCTGTCTTTTATGTTCATTGAAATGAGACCAAAGCTTTCCTCGTCTCTGGTATTTTATCATTTATAATATCTCATTTTACATTCGTTTTAAAATATTGTGTATTGTGTTTCAGTTTTAATTAAAAAATGAGAGATCATGCATGCCAGGTATTTTGAATTGTGTTACATTTTGCCTTATTTGTTGAATTGTTTTTTTGCTTTGTGTTTTGCATAACGTTAATTCGTTTTTACTTTTAGTTACAGCTGGCCACATATTGATAAAAAAAAAATTATTTTGTTGCAGGGAAAGCTATTTTTCATTCGAACACATCATTGACATCACTTTCATTGACAGCTGCAGTGTTCATTTTCACACCGGATGACTTACTATCTGAACCACCGCTAGATAATCACTGTAAATGTGACAAGATCAGGTGCAGACCGGGTACTACGATTAACCAGCTCAGTACCAATCTGTTTAGCTGTGTTCCATGTGTACAGTGTGTATTATTGTTATTTGAATATTGTTATTATATTTTTGGGATAATTATTGCCCTTATAAATAAGAGAAGCATTTATTGCATGCTGTAAGACTGTTGCATACTGTAAGACTGTTGTTCTGGCCTTTTAGCTGTGTTCTGTTCTTGTAATATAAGTAATTACTGCCCAAACTATGTTTTATAAGCAATAACAAAAAACATATATTCACGATAATAAACTTTTATGTTTAGAGATACATTAGGCTGTAGGTGTTTGTAAAAATGCACAGGTCTTTCAAAGCTGTTCTGCTCTTATTCATTTTCTCATTGTATACCATAAAATTTAATTTCCATATCTGTTGCCTTAAACCATATTTTCTTTGTGACTATATGTTGCCATGACTGCAAAGCAAACAAGCTATTTAGCCAATCAGATTCAAAGACAGTATAAATGGGTCTCTTTTATAACAGACCTGTAGAAACCTAGCAGAAAATCCCACCGTTTCCCCCTCAAAGATTAGCAATTGCAAACAAATCCTTTGAAGAAGAAGAAAGAAAACAAATGAATCTCCGTCTACGTGAAATAAAAATGACTTCACAGTTTAAAAATGGTTAAAAAGGTAATGATTTGCTTGACATTTAACTTGAAACCATAATATATTTCGGTTGACTGACTGGACATACTGACCGTATAGTCTTACCAGAAAGGAAAGAAATTAACTTCTCTTTGTAAACAGCACAGCCCAAGGGCCCTCACAGTCACGACACTTTATCTTCGGCTTGGAGATTTCGGAGGGCTCCTGCACCATGTGGGTTTGACATTTGCACACAGGTTTTAAGTAAAGCATTACGCATTAAATGTAAAGTTCCATTAATGGGATCTCAAGTGTCCCCAAAGTGTCACAGAATGTTCTGTCCTTAAGTCACAGAAAGTTCCTACATCTTTTGGGGAAATGTTCTCAGACCAGAAGGTGTAGGTAAGGTGGAAGTCAGCCATGCAGACACATAGGAAGCAAGGCTGCTTTTCCTAGGGAGCCTTCAAAGGTATCAGACAGCAGTACTTCAGAAGGTCAGCAGTATGTCCGTGTTTGTACCAGCTGCGCCAGGAGAAAGCTTTACTTCCATTAGTCACTTTTGTAGCATGTTTCTCTTAGTGATCCCCTTTGCTCACTTTGAGGTCAAGTTACAGGCCACACATGAGAGCAGGGTTGCCAGATCGCTGATGTAGATCGCCAAACAAAGCCCATGTGTCGTAAATAGCCCAAATATAGAAAGACATTTTAAACAACAGCAGATACAACAGCAGATATTACAAGAGGCTAATTATTTTCATGCAATTTAATGGATGTTAAACAATGGAAGAGATATTTCAGCTTGCAGTACTTTTAAAAAATAATATATTTTTTAAAGTGTGTGCACATCTTCATATGAAATAAATTACAACAACCTGGTTTTGCTCGTGATTTTATTTAAAATTTGACAAAACCGTTGAAGAATTGTGAGCATTTTAGTAGAACTGAGGTGTGCCATGCTTCAAATCCATGATGAATTTCCGTGGCCACATCCAATTGGCTGCCAGATCACGCTGGTTGAAGTGTTGAGCTGCATTTAGTCACTATTTTTGTAATCTGTGCAGTCCCATATCTAACAAATTGGATATAAAGAGCAAATAAAATTAAGCACACAGCTATACCACAGCCAAGCATAAAAGTGGTAAAAAATATAAAAACCAACAGAAATAGGAAAAAAAATACCCTGCAGTCAGCTGGAGAAAAGTAGCCCAATTTGGCATGACAAAGCGCATTTTGGCAATCCTGGCCGAGGGCCTCCTCTTCATAGTATAATCAACACTAACACACAGTGTTTGTAACTGAAACTGCACAAGAAGCAGAGAATTCAACCCCTCCCCCATTGCGCCCGCCCGCCTTTCCCCCCCCCCCCCCCCCCCCCCCCCCCCCCCCCGCCCACACACACGATAAAGAGGAAGAGGGATACAGGCGGATCAGAAGCATCTCTAAAATAAATTACCCAAGTAAACAAAATCTTATCTTGAAAATCTGACGAGCACCTTTGCCCCACGCGGCAGATTTCTGCATTTCCCGGGCACTTGTGAACATGTCGACACAGAACCGCGGTCCAGACGGAGCTCATAATTGCAAAGCAGGTGAATTAGCAGATAAGATGAGTCTGGGGGTGGGAGATAATTGTGCATTTTAAGTAAATGCCCACCCTACCCCAACAACTGTGCATAGCGCCTGGTCTCTTACCTGTCCAGTGCGCAGGGCTGCCCTGGGTTAAGTATAATTCAACCCGAAAAATATAAATACATATTATACAATACATGAATACTTATTATTTAGAACATCATTTTCTTACTTTTTTTTTTTTTTGTCAAACCTTGTTATATGGCTCCTTTGGCCACAGTTTTGGGTGAAGGGGCTTATCCAAGGACTCTGAATAAGCATGGATGGCTTAAATGAAAACATTAACTTATCAGCAACACAATAGCTAAGACCTCTGGGTAAAGAAATGCCAGGTTGAGGCATGTGGCTTTCAGAGTACTGCTGCTTATCATTTAGAATGCAGGACAATGAACTTATAGGGAATTTCAAAGAAGATGCTTATAGACAGATTTTGGATTAAACTCATGACATTGACATTGTTTAAACCAAAGCAAATGAATGCGTGACTTGTATGTTGATTTAAGAATGAATGGTTGAGACTTCATATTTGACTGACATTGTGCCTGTATAGTTACAGTGCCCTCCACTATTATTGGCACCCCTGGTAAAGATGAATAAAAAGGGTTATAGAAAATTAACTGTTTGGTGAATTCGCTTAATCTCACACTGAAAAAATGAGAAAAATCCAATCTTTAAGTAAATTTATTATGAGAAAAAGAAATCCCTCATCAAGAAATAATTATTTTTTAACAAAACCATGTTGGCCACAATTATTGGCACCCCTGCATTTATATATAGAATAAAGTAATCATTTTTTTATATTTGGTCGCATATCCTTTGCATGCCATGACTTCCTGTTGTCAGTGACCCAACAACATCAAAAGACTCTTGATATCTTATTTTCTGGTACTCTTACAAGTGATACTATAACGTATCTGCATTTGAATGGATCTCTATGGGAATTGGGGGGTGGGACTAGATTTATCTGTAAATTACACTGAAACAGTATGGAACACACGGTTGGCTAAATGGCTCTAAGGCCCTGTCCGAATACAACCCCTACGCCCTTTTGAGGGCGCATATTTGAGTCCACTTCGTCAAAAAGATTTTGAGTGGGCGACTTTTTCTCACAAATGGGGGCACTTAAAATACCAGGATGAACCCCTTATTTCCGGGGTTTTATTGAGGGAATTCAGGAGCACACTGATCTGCAGAACGGTGCACTCATCCAACAATTTCAGTAAGTAACCCGGAAGTAAAAGCATAAAAGACATAGAGCGTATAGTATGTATATCTATGGTATAAGTATAAGGTTCATATTACAAAATAGTAGATAGTGCAGTGAGGGGACAGGGGTCTGACTGGACAAGGAACAGGGGTCGTATTCGGTCACGGCCGAGTCATCAAGGGTCTGAGCGTTTAACCATCACTCTGCTGCCAGAAATACAGTAGATATGTATGGATAACTTGAAGGGTTTCTTCTCCTGACTTATTTTTACATAGAGTTCAATGGGAATATTTGTCAGGAGAAACAACCCTTAAAGTGATCCATCCATATCTACTGCATATCTGGCAGCAGAGTGATGGTTTGAGGCTCGTTTGATACCTCAGACCCTTGCTGACTTACAGCCATTTTCCCAACTATGTGTTCCATACTGTTCCAGCATAATTTACAGATAAATCTAGTCCCACCCCCAATTCCCATAGAGATCCATTCAAATGCAAAGACATTGTATTATCGCTTGTACGAGTACCAGAAAATAAGATATCAAGAGTCTTTGGATGTTGTTGGGTCACAGACATCAGGAAGTCATGGCATACAAAGGATATGCGACCAAATATTAAAAATGTATTATTGATTACTTTTGATTACTTTATTTTATATATAAATGCAGGGTTGCCAATAATTGTGGCACACATGGTTTTGTTAAAAATTTAATTCCATTAAAGGTTGGATTTCAGTGTGAGATTACGCTAATTCACCAAACGGTGATTTTTTTTATGTGAGCATACCCAGTACTGACTATATTGAAAACCTTTAATCACTCCTTGTAATTACACTTTGTACTTTAAAAATGAACACTCTATGTTACATAACACATTATAACTCCAGTGTGACCAGAAGGCTGCTGGTTTGAATTCAAGGGGAAGCACTGGAACTGCTGTGTACTTGTGCAAAGCTCCCGATCTGAACTTCTTGAGTAAATGGACAGAATGAAAAGTGTGGTATGTTTAAAGTCTGAAAGACATCTTCTCAGCAAAGCCATTGTTGTGTGAAGGGTAACCACCCGTTGCTTGGAAGGGTAGAAAAAAGAAAAAACTACAGCCATGCGATGTCATGTGCCTGAGATTGTGAGTGGATGGGCCCCACAGTCTTTTACCGAAATGTTACTGTGCCAGTGTTGTCAGTGGGGTTGACCAGCAGCCACTTGCCTGCAGTTTACATGCATAATTTTTTGCATAAAATTTACTGCTTTGATACAATGACTGCGCAGCTCAACTGATGGACTGTGGAGTGAAAGTAAGCAGCTGCCGTCAAATGCCGCATGCATGCCAGCTGTCTTCCAGAGTGGCAAAGTGACATTAAAGCGATAAGAAAAGGCAAGCTGACTTTCCAAATTGGGAGACGAAAAAATCAGAGTGAAAATGAGCTCAAACGCTATATTCCTGCGGGTGCGGAGTGTCTGCCTGTAGGAGTGGAGAAGAGATAACCAATAGGGAAGGTGGTCGACGTGGAAGAAGCACGCAGTCAACAGGGAAGAGACGTGGCCAACAGGTTGGAGGTTTGTGTGTGGTGAGAGCACAGGCAGGGTGTGGAGCGATGCTGCTACACGCTGTGGGGCTGGAATTATGAAAGGCGTAATGAGCATAACCGTGGCCTGTGAAGTGTGAGGCTAAAATAAGGGTATCCAGAGGGGAGGGGCTGCCGTAGGCAGGCTCCACAGTTAGATAATGATGTGCGTTTCTCTGAGGAGCCACCCCACCCGACCCTCCACCCCCACCCCAAGGCCGCAGGCTGTGCGTGCCTGTGTGCGCACTGCGTCTGCCTGATGTGTGCGATGATGTCACACTGTTACAAACTGTCCAACATCTGGGGGGAGAGATGAAGGGCTTAACTCATGCAAAAGGTATCAGCTGACCCAGCTCATTTGCATTACACCCACAACACATGCCTGGGGTGTATAGATGTTGATGGATTTCCAAATGTTTTGAGATATGCCATTGCCAAAGAAGACTTGCCTCGAACACATATCTTCACTTTTGGTGCACAAAGACAAAAATAAATTATTGGCTTTTTCATTTTTCAACTACCCTGTATGTTCTACAGCTCTTATAATGGCGTCATAAGCCGTATGACTTTATCATTCATAAAAAAGAAAAAAATATATGCAAAAACAAATATCAGACATCTTATCAGGTGATACAAATGATGTGACTTAGTGCACTCTTTTTGAGTGCTTATGTAAATTTTAATGTAAATGTCTATGAATTATAAAGGCTATCAGTAGTGCGAAATGAAGGCTACACTGAACACTGAATGAAGATTTGTTCATAATTCAAACTCATTGTCATGTTCAGGGAATCAGATATATTATGTCCATCCCATGAATGAACATGTTTCTGTCATGGTATTGCCATCCCTTCTTTCCTACTTTACCGTACACCATACAAAATGTCAGTCAATTTTGCAGTAAAGATCTGTAAAATAGTGAAGGTACAAAATTGTAAACATTGGAAATGTAAATAATTGTATTGTTTATGGTGAAGCGCTGTTATATAATTATATATACAACCTGCTACCATATGCTTAACATATTGGAACAGTTATTTATATGGTAAAGTTAAGGCAACCCAGTTCCCGGTATTTTACTGTAAAATGTACCTTTTTTTTACAGTGTATAAATAATGGTAACAATAAGTTAAGCATGTATACAGCAGGCTATACTATGGTGTTTCATCGTAAATAATACCATTATTTACATTTTAGCTGTTTACTATTTTGTACCTCCACTTTTTACCGTAAGATTTGCGAATTTTTTTTTACAGGGTTACTGTAGGATATTATAGCAACATTGTCTTCTTAATTTCTTCAATTTTTTCTTCATCCTGGATGATAATACGATTCTACGCACAATGGTACACTCCCACTGGTAGCACATCTCTCTCCTGGCAGAACTGTCTCCCTGACCTGTAACCCCTGTTACTTTCAAAAGTAACTTTCTTACTACCTTTTTACCCCATAATGCATTAGGTGACGGGCACAAAGAGAGCTCTACAAGGAATCCAACCAACACAGGAGGTGCAGGGATGGGGGAGGGGCAGGCAGTCTCACATTTGGAAGTGACTTATCCATTGACGGTGTTCTGACTTCACAGACTCCATTTCTACTCACTGGCCTCATGACTTAATCAGAAGGGCTCCTCAAAAGTGTGCGCCTGGTTGTCTGTGAACAGCGTGCAGCGAGGAGCATGCCCAGTACAGTGCAAAGATTTCTTTTCTCGCACCAAGACAGCAGAGAGCAGAAGGCGTGCCCTGCTGCTCATGCTCACTGAGGGATTGTGGGACAGCTCATATGCGATACGACTGCATGTGTGCCTGTGCAGCCTTCACTGCCCATGGGTTGGCCATAAATTAACTTTTTTTCTCACATGAATATTCACAGAACATCCCTGCAAGTCTGGTCTCATAAAAAATTGACATCGCTCTCTGTCACTCATTTGCAGGTTACAGAGTGTGCTTACTTTTGTTTGCTTCTAGCCATGATGGGAGAATCTAGGCGTTTGAAGTGCCAACACTATTAAAAATGTGCAGCAAGCTAAAACACCCCATCATGGGAACTCTGGGAACCACACAAAACAATGTGGTTGCTTACAAAAGCCTTGTTATTTATTCATCAATGATACTAGTTTTTAACTAGTCAGAGGCTTCAGATGATTTTTCCCTTGATTGAAAGGGTGTTAGGGCTTTGAAAATAATGCATGAGAATCTCGCTCGGTTCTCCTCTTGCTCGATTCCGACAGCAGCTCAGACTCTAGCTCCTCCCTGTTATATTCGACTGGAGCTGTACGTGCTGCACAAGCTTTGGGAGTTAGCTATTGCTCACGTACAGAGGGCTACACTGAAGTGGAACATTGGCGGTCTGAACAGCGCCGTCACTGGTCCCTCGCCACAGTATGTGTGAATGAAAAATGGTTTAGTCCTTTTTGTGTGATGTTGCACAATTTCACATGCCATCATCATACTAGAAGTGCTCCACTCTTGTAGGAAACGGTTGGGAGTGAAGAGTGGATTTTAATGACAAATCCATCCAACCTCTGTTCTGTCAAGTAATCTCTCTTTCACCAGTGCCAGATTGTAGGTGTACCTGGAATATTGTGACGCTTCGATCTAATACCATTGGGTAATGCGTATTACGTGTGCGTATTACAGCTACTTTACCCCTTCCCATCCAAAGAGCAGAGCGTTAAGGGTCGATGATGTTCTGGTCATGTCGGAATGTTTGTTGGATTTTTGTACTTTAGCTTTCCTCAGTGCTAAAGTCTGTGATGCTATCGAGTCTTATTTGCAGACCCTCTACCCCATCTGCCCCCCAAAACTTTCAGTCAGCATTGGTGAGCAGACCAAGCAGCGGGACGACCCGTCCAATCTGATGCAGCCGTTGGCCAGTGTGCCAATTTATGCGGCTTTTGCAGCGCAGGCCGTCTGGCTTCTTTATGCAAATTTCTGGCCTTCTCTTGGCCTCGGCCTCATGGGCACGGCGGGCACAGGGAGCGAGCTGTGCCGGAGGGTCAGAATAGTGTGGGAAAGCGGACGCCTCTGCACCGTGTGTTGGAGCCCCGTGGGGACGGATGTTAGCAGTTGTGTGCAGTCGGGGCACCTGCGACTGCTGGAGGCTCACCCTTACCCACCAGGTCCTGCTTTGTAGCTGGTTACCGTCCCCCACCCACATCCCAAAGCAGCATCTCACAGACTCACCCTCAGCTGTCGGGGATGGCGGCTGAGCCGACAACTGGAAGAAAATCAGCCACTAGGGCTGAACAAGCGCAAAGCACTGGACAAAGACTAGTTTGTGTGGCCACTGCTGCACAGGCCATGCAGAGACTTCAGATGGCCAAGTCACTGCTGTGCAGAGCTGGACATACTGTAGTGTAGGCATACAAAAACATGAAGCCCCACACAAATGTGTTACTGAAAGTCAACAATGCATTATAGCAGTTTCAGTTGAACTGGGAGCAAGAGTGGCTCTAGGGTTATGTTGTCACACAGCCAGCTGCAGAGAACTGTCGGATGTGGTTGTGTACATTAGCTGCAATTCAACACAGGTCTAGCAGGGCTCCTGATGTGCACATTCAGGAAGGACCCAGGGTGAACTATAGCATAAGGGACAGACCAGCGTATCAGCGATATTTCACCCTCCATATTGTTTGTGCCACTAAGTGCACGGCGATCAAGTCTCACTGGCTATATGTTTTGACCGTCCGCCATTAGAGGGCAGGCTCAAGTTCTCTGAAATTTGTCCATGATGGTTGTGCTGTACATCTTGTGAAATATAACGTTGTATGTATGTGCCGCTGGTGAAATATAGCGCTGTATGTATGTGCCGCTGGTGAAATATAGCGCTGTATGTATGTGCCGCTGGTGAAATATAGCACTGTATGTATGTGCCGCTGGTGAAATATAGCACTGTATGTAGTGCTGCTGGTGAAATAAGCGCTGTATATAGTGCTGCTGGTGAAATATAGTGCTGTATATAGTGCCGCTGGTGAAATATAGCGCTGTATGTAGTGCTGCTGGTGAAATATAGCGCTGTATGTATGTGCTGCTGGTGAAATACAGTGCTGCTGGTGAAATATAGCGCTGTATGTATGTGCTGCTGGTGAAATATAGCGCTGTATAGAGTGCTGCTGGTGAAATATAGCGCTGTATATAGTGCTGCTGGTGAAATATTGCACTGTATGTAGTGCTGCTGGTGAAATATAGCGCTGTATGTAGTGCTGCTGGTGAAATATAGTGTTGTATGTATGCGCTGCTGAAATGAAAACGCAGACAGCAAGTGGCCAGATGCATCTAGAGCGTGTTTGTGTTACCGTCCATTATTCTGTGTCAACATGATGTGTACGCAGACTTCTTTTACACCATTGTCTGCTTTTGTCTTGTATTTTTCTCTCTCTGCAAGACTGCAACTGTAAGGAAAGCCAAGAGAAAAGAAAAGAATATGAAAGAGTTCCACTACACTGATCTGTTGTTTGAAAGCCTTAGTGGAATTGGCTGTGATAGGCAGATATAATAGGGACGATGGAAGGGTTACTCGCACAACCAATCAGACTAACCACAATCTTTCAAGTACTGTACAATGAGTGCTCCCAAAGGGTTAACAACTATGAAATCAATGGTAAATGGAGTTTGAAATAGCAACATCTTGCATTGCGTTGCCATGGAGATTGTAGCCGTGATCGCATGGGGCTTTATATTTACTTACTGCCTGGTAGTTCTGATGTTAGTCTCCGACGTGGATGTGTGATACAATTAGTGTAGAACAGAGGGTGTGCGTGCCGCCCCAGGGACCCCTCTGATGTCTCCTTTAGGCTGTACATACGTGCGTTACCAGAGAGGCGTTTGCACCACATACAGAGTGACTCGGCACCAGCAGCCATTCTGAATCAGGCCTGTGCAAATGTGAGGAGCAAGTGCTGGTTTTGATCCTTCATGATTTGGCTCTGAACAGGTGCGTAGCCCTCTCTCATCCCCTGTCTTTCTGTCTGTCTGTCTGTCTGTCTGTGGTCTTGTCTATGCAGGTTGGGCAGTGGTAATGATGCATGGGGGCAGAATCTGGTCACATTGATGGATGATTTACAAGAAACCAACCTCGCTGTGCAGGCCCTGAACCCCACACGGATCAATGCGGTGGATGAGAGTGGTAAGCAACCCCCCTTCACCCCATCTCTACCCGTGACAACATCACCTATCCAGGCTTAAAGTGACCGTCGGCTGCCTGCGCACCTTTCTTTTTTGACTTTCCGTAGGCTGGGATGTGTAGTCATACTGGGGTGTGTTCTGTTGACAATTTTCAATCACACGGTTTTCCCGATCTCAGATCACAATCGGAAGGCGCTAACATACTTAATTGATTACCTTTTGTATGCAGTGGTTGTTGTCATCTGTCTGTGTTTGAAATGATTTTCATGCAGCCAGCGCTACGAGCTATTGTATTTTCAGGTGTTTACATATTTTTAAAAAAATTTAAAAGTAAAAAAGAAAAACGTTCAGTGTTTGACACTGAGTGCCATAATGGTGTCCCGTTATTGAGTCACATCGCGGAGGGTTTAGGACCTGCATTTTAACCAGCTGCGGCTGATGGCAAAGTCACCTGGTACAACAGGTGATTCATACTCCTGTAAAACCAGCGGCTCCAAAGAAATTAATTAATGCCTGAGCCAGAATGAAGAGTGAAACCCCGTAGATCTACAACGGACTCCTCTGGTTTATGCAGAAAATTTTAAGTGGAATTACTAGGTCTTATTGCTCCCCTCCTGTTGCCACATGAATTAGAAATGTGCTTCTTTGTTCAAATGAGCTGTAATGTAGGTTTGGCAGTGCTCCAGAGTAATCCCAGTTTTCACATCTGGAAATGCACAGTCAGGCTCCAGAGTCACTTTTTGAGCGACTGTCAAAGATATGAATAAGAACAATGTATAATTATTATAATTTAATTTAGCCAATCGTTATTTACTTAACCGAACATACTGGTTTGCAACACTGGTCGGATTATCTCCAGAGCTGGGAGTATTTTTAAATAATACTACTATATATACTGTATATATAAAGTGCGTTACATTTGTTGATTATTTCCTGAGACTTTTTTTTTTTGCTGAGATATTTCTATATCTATAATATTTTCTATATTTTAATAAAACTTATTACTATGTACTATGTACATTTACTACAGGCATTTAATATCTGCTGTTGTGTTGCTGTCTTCAGCTCCATCTCTCTCTCTATCTCCAGCCAGTTCCCCCTCCAATCCAGCTCTATCTCTCCCTCTATCTCCAGCCAGTTCCCCCTCCAATCCAGTCCCATTTCCAGCCACTTCCCCCTCCAATTCAGCTCCATCTCCACCTCTATCTCCAACCAGTTCCCCCTCTAATCCAGCCCCATCTCCAGCCACTTCCCCCTCCAATCCAGCTCCATCTCTCCCTCTATCTCCAACAAGTTTCCCCTCCAATCCAGCTCCATCTCCATCTCTATCTCCAACAAGTTCCCCCTCCAATCCAGTCCCATTTCCAGCCACTTCCCTCTCCAATTCAGCTCCATCTCCACCTCTATCTCCAACAAGTTCCCCCTCCAATCCAGCTCTATCTCCACCTCTATCTCCAGCCAGTTCCCCCTCCAATCCAGCTCCATCTCCACCTCTATCTCCAGCCAGTTCCCCCTCCAATCCAGCTCCATCTCCACCTCTATCTCCAGCCAGTTCTCCCTCCAATCCTGCTCCATCTCCACCTCTATCTCCAACAAGTTCCCCCTCCAATCCAGCTCTATCTCCACCTCTATCTCCAGCCAGTTCCCCCTCCAATCCAGCTCCATCTCCACCTCTATCTCCAGCCAGTTCTCCCTCCAATCCAGCTCCATCTCCACCTCTATCTCCAGCCAGTTCCCCCTCCAATCCAGCTCCATCTCCACCTCTATCTCCAGCCAGTTCCCCCTCCAATCCAGCTCCATCTCCACCTCTATCTCCAGCCAGTTCTCCCTCCAATCCAGCTCCATCTCTCCCTCTATCTCCAGCCAGTTCCCCCTCCAATCCAGCTCCATCTCCACCTCTATCTCCAGCCAGTTCTCCCTCCAATCCAGCTCCATCTCTCCCTCTATCTCCAGCCAGTTCCCCCTCCAATCCAGCTCCATCTCCACCTCTATCTCCAGCCAGTTCCCCCTCCAATCCAGCTCCATCTCCCCCTCTATCTCCAGCCAGTTCTCCCTCCAATCCAGCTCCATCTCCACCTCTATCTCCAGCCAGTTCTCCCTCCAATCCTGCTCCATCTCCACCTCTATCTCCAGCCAGTTCCCCCTCCAATCCAGCTCCATCTCCACCTCTATCTCCAGCCAGTTCTCCCTCCAATCCTGCTCCATCTCCAGCCAGTTCCCCCTCCAATCCAGCTCCATCTCTCCCTCTATCTCCAGCCAGTTCCCCCTCCAATCCAGCTCCATCTCCACCTCTATCTCCAGCCAGTTCTCCCTCCAATCCAGCTCCATCTCCACCTCTATCTCCAGCCAGTTCTCCCTCCAATCCTTCTCCATCTCCACCTCTATCTCCAGCCAGTTCCCCCTCCAATCCAGCCCCATCTCCAGCTAGTCCCCCCTTCAATCCAGCGCTATCTCCAGTGTAGCCCTGGGGCTTAGTATTTTTTTGATGTGTCAGATTGTGTTCCATGGAGCTTGGAGTTCTGCCCACCTTTCTTAAGAAAATGCTGAGATGACTTATAAAGTGTGCTCTGCTGTGGAAAAGGAAATATGTTTGATTGAGGCAAGAGAGAACAGTTTACAGAGTTGATCCTGATGAATCATCCAGAAATTGCACTGCTTTTAATTTTTACTATCTTGTTAGGAGAAGGAATAATTGATCCTTCTCTATAGTTCACAGCAGCCATGTGCTAATAAGCGCCGGGCTGCATCCAATCCACAGAGCGCATTCCTGGGGGCAGTTGGTCACCTGCAGTGGTGTTATCTGTGGTTCTAAAACTTGAATACCTTTGTGTGACAGCAAATGTTTAAAAAATGCTTGTACAAGAAGGCGTATTGCCTAAGGATGGGACAGTGAGGAGTCGGGACTGTAAATATGTGTTCAGCTACCACATGGTGTCCATTGCTGACCCTTGTTAACCAATCAAAAGATATTGCCTTCCCCACAATTGGCTCAGATCAGTCAGTCCTTGATAATATATAACCGTCATTTAATTATCTTGCCTGTACAGGTTTATGTCCAAATTCTTTGGGATATTACTCCTGAAATACTACTGTATCTTTAAAAATAAACTTTGTCTGCCATTTGAAGCTGAGGAAATCATTTGTGAAAACATATTCCATCATTTGGCTCGATTCTGTTTTGCCGGAGATTAAATGTTTTCTCATTTTCTTTTTTTTTTAATGTTTTTTTTTTGCATAATGACAAGCATCTTGACGTGCAACTTTTTTTAAATCGAGCTGTGCTCTATATTTTTTTGTGATTAGTATGCAAGAGCAAAATGTAAGCAGCTGAAGAAGATCCCATCTTCGGTTTGGTTTAATTTGCATTGGGTCAGTATGATGCGAGACTGGGCAGATGTGCCAAAAAATTTGGAACAGGAAAATATGCACAGAACATAATGTAGCTTTGCAGAACTCCCACTCAGCTCAGATGTTTCTAGAAAGAATTCAGGATAATATGTACTAGAATACATGATTGAATGGATTGTACGGCTGACAGTGTGGCACATCAATTGAGATACTGGCCCTCGAACCTGGGACTGCTGGTTCAATTCCCAGGTACATTGTCCCCTTGAGAAGGATCCTTAACTGAAATGGCTTTGGCAAACATCCAGCTGGACAAATGATGGCACGTAAAAATGTGTTAAAACTATGTAAGTCGTCTTGCCTAAGGGGATCTGTCTTGTACTGAAAGCAAATAAATTATTCATGATAATAATACTTATATACCAGCTGCACTAGGCATGATAGTTCACGCGTAAACCAATAAAACTGTCATTAAACCAGACAGGATTGCAGGTCTTATTTTAGCAGCGAACCACCAAAATGAATATTAAAAAACACAGTCCGGTAGTTTCACAAGAGAAATACATTTCTGTTCTCAAGGGTTCTCATCTAAAACATGTAAGCACCAATGCTTTTCCAGTTGGGGAAAGCTCCAGGAAGTCAGCAGAAGCTTTGTTGAAGGACCTAGCCAAACTAGGTAGCATGTTCATTAAAAGCAAACGTGTAAACGAATGTTCACAAGTGATCTGTTCGATCATGAAACTTGTTGCAAGATTGAAAGCCAATGTTGAGCAATTGTAACCATTAGAAATATTGTGGCAGCTTGCAGTCATACCATGATACATAATCAGAAATTCAAGTAGACATAGGATACATATAAATAGTATACAGTGTGATGTGCAGTAAAGTATGAGGGGCCGTTTAGGCCATAATTCATACTCACTCTCACATACATACAGTATATGTATGTGAGAGAGAGTATATATGTATATGAGAGAGAGTATATATGTATATGAGAGAGAGTATATATGTATGTGAGAGAGAGTATATATGTATATGAGAGAGAGTATATATGTATATGAGAGAGAGTATATATGTATGTGAGAGAGAGTATATATGTATATGAGAGAGAGTATATATGTATTTGAGAGAGAGTATACAGTCAAGCTGGAAAGTCTGCCCACCCCTTTCATCTTCTCCACGTTTTATTACATTACAGACATATTCTACAATAGATTGAGTTAATTTTTTGTCTCAAAATTCTACACAAAATAGCCCATAATGACAAAGTAAAAACATGATTTTAGAAATCTTTGCAAATGTATTAAAAATCGAAAACTGAAATCTCTAATTTACATAAGTATTCATACCCTTTGCTTTAACATATTTTTAAAGTATCATATTTAATATTTGGTCGCATATCCTTTGCATGCTGTTACTTCCTGAAGTCTGTGACCCATCAACATCAAAATACTCTCAATATCTTATTTCCAGGTACTGTTACAAGCAATACTATAAGTTCTCTGCATTTGAATGGATCTCTATGGGAATTGGGGGGTGAGACTAGATTCATCTGTACATTACACTGGTACAGTATGGAACACATGACTGGATAAATGGCTGTAAGTCCTCAAGGGTCTGAGCTATCGAACGAGCCCCAAACCATCACTCTGTTGCCAGATATGGAGTAGATGTGGATGGATCACTGCAAGGGTTATTTCTCCTGACTCATTTTCCTATAGAACTCTATGGGGAAAAAAGGCAGGAGAAACAACCCTTAAAGGGATCCATTCACATCTACTCCATATCTGGCCGCAGAGTGATGGTTTGGGGCTCGTTTGATACCTTAGACCCTTGATGACGTACAGCCGTTTCGCCAGTCATGTGTTCCATACTGTACATGTAGAATATGTCTGTAATGTAATAAATGTAATAAAACGTGGAGAAGGTGAAAGGGGTGGGCAGACTTTCCGGCTTGACTGTATATGTATGTGAGAGTGAGAATATGTATGTGAGAGAGAATATATGTATGTGAGAGAGAGCATATATGTATTTGAGAGAGAGTATATATGTATGTGAGAGAGTATATATGTATGTGAGCGTGAGAATATATGTATATGAGAGTGAGAATATATGTATATGAGAGTGAGTATATATGTATGTGAGAGAGAGTATATATGTATGTGAGAGTGAGTATGAATTATGGCCTAAACGGCCCCTCATAGTAAAGTATTACACTTTAACGTTAAAATGTTGGTGTATTAAAATGAAAAGAAAAAATTGGGATGGGGGGGTTATTCATTTTGAAATATAACCTAATATTCTTTTTTACAGTTTTATTTTGGTTCTCTCATGTAGTCCAAAGCTAAGTGGTATCTTATTAGCCCATTGGTTTTATGCTATAGACTAGACTACTGACTACGACTGGCTAGACTACTGAAAAAAATGCATGCCTTGCTTGATTTGGGTGTGTTTCACCTTGGCGAGCAGGGATTGGGTCAGGATCCTAGCCTAGCCTATAGCATAGCATGCATTTCATGCTCACAGCTTATCTGCTGTGTCCCACTGTGTCTTCTCTTTCTGCTCACCCTCAGGATTGCACCTGGCAATTGGGAGATTTTAGATAAACTGCTACATGACACTAGAGTCATGGTCGTGGAATTGCTTAAAATAGTCTTAGAGGGCTTTTGATATTGTGGTAAATATCCTCTTCCTCGGCTTAATGCATTTCGGTCGTTGTTGTTGTGACGATCTCTATGGTCGAAGCCAAGTAGCTTCTGTTAACACCCAATGGTTGCCTCTGCAGTACACTGGCAAGCTGACAGTGAGGGCAGTTACTACTAAAGACGCTCAGAAAGTCCAAGGAAAAAGCAAACAAACAGAGATTGTAATGGAACAAAGAGGGAAGTTTTAGTTCAGTTTTAGTTTAGTTATAAAACCAGTTTGACTGGCATGACAGTAATATAGATTTTTAATACTACTACTAATAATAATACTAAGATGAATAATAATAATAATTGTTCTTTATAATAATAATAAAAAAAAATTCATATGACATAAAATTTTCCTAACCACAAATGTTTGCACCTGCATTGTATTTTGATTAAGAGATCCTGGGCCCTATCTTACACCCGGCGCTAAGTGGCACTAACCCAAACGCAAGTGTCTTTGCTATCTTACACCCGGCGCAGGGTTCATTATAGTCCCTAGCGCTTACATTGGTTAAATACCAAGTGATGTTGCGCCCATAGCAAGTGAACGTGTTGGTCTTAAGATGAGGTGTGGCCAGGATTATTTTTGGTGTATTGCTATCTTGAGCCAGCAGAAAGCGATTGCGCTAAAACCACCAAAAACCTAGTCTAAAGTTATGTCGCAGTTATTTACATGTTATTTTAACGACGCATATATTAGTGCGTCTACATAGGCATGTGCACAATGCGTGTACACCCTCCTGTCTGTTACACGCAGCGGCACGCACAAGCATGACTAAAAATATCAAGATTACAATGTGAAATATTATTATTGTGTAGGCTATATCAAAAAATGCATAATAATAAAAGGGTCCATAGGTCAAAGACCACATACCTGTCCCTCAGCGAAGGGGAATGTCGCATTAAATTCCTTTCAGCCCACTCCATCAACATCCAGGTGATGTGCGATGGTACGGGACAAGGGCTATCAATTAACAAGGAGCTGATAACACCAATATCAAGCCTAATGTGCGAATTGTCATGTACACCTAATACGTGAATTGTAATTCAATGGAAAACTTGTGCACTGCAATAGACAGACATTTGAGTTCTGAAAATGCGCTTCAGATACATTACAATACAGCTTTGTTCATCTAGGCCTACAGCCTGTAAGTAAATAGAATGGTTTTGATTGAAAAAAGTTCAAAACCTTGTCCAGTGAATATTGCATTAATTGTTTTTCAAATAGCCAGTCTCCAGAATTCGGATAAGGTTTTTTCGATAGCCTACGGTTAAAAAACGGAGATGAATTTCACCATGTTAACTGAATTTTAGCCTTATTCTTCAACCTTCATATTTTTGAAATTACAGTGACCAGGCTTCTATACTCAGCTTATTAAAATCCCGCTGATTTATGCCATAACTAAACAAAATGATTTTAAAGAGAACAATTCATTCACAATTAATTTTAATGCCATTTAATGCGCTTAAACTTCATGCATGAGCAGGTCTGTTTCACCTGCTTTAAATTGCACTTTTCACAGTCTTCCCAGGAAAGTGGACTTGTTTTTAAAGCATTAAGCTGCTAGTAAAATGCGTTGGTCACATTTCCATAAGCAGGACATTATAAAACAAGGGGAAATATGCGTGAACCTCTGGATTGCCAACCTGACAGCTTTCTTGTATTTAGTGTCATCATTAAGGCAAAATAACGGTATTTATGTTATTAATCAATATTAGAATGCAGGTAATGAACTTCGGATGAAGCTTGAACTCCGAGAACTCCATGAAAACAGCCTCATGGAATTGATGTTTGACAATGTTTCATTGCATAATCAAAATTAGTTAAACAAGCAGGCTAATTTCACGCTTTCAAAGGTGACACGGAAGCCATTGGTAGCTTATGCTCAGCTGTTGCAGGTGCTTTTAACAAAATTTAACCACATATATTTTGTAAAATAACAGCACTGTCGGGAATTACTGGGAACTCAAAATGGTTAGTCTGAATAATATTGATATACTATTGATCCATATAGCCTATTTCTTGATCACACTAAACATGCACGAGCATGTCTGTTTTGCCATCATATAGGCAATCTGCCAAAGTGGAAAAGCAGGCTTTTAAAGGGAATGGGATATGACATTTTGATTGGTTTATTGCATGTCATGCCCAAGACACACCTATAATTAATGAAGAGACTAGGTTCAGCCCATTTGCACGTTGCGCCGTGCTTAGCGCCCAAAAAACACGCCGGTAAACTAGCAAAAGTGGACTTGGACACGCCCTAAATGCACCTTACCATGTGTTTAGACAAAGCCCCCAGTCTGTTTTTAGTATACCAGTAAGAACAATAAAATGTAACCCCCAACAAGATTCAATTGCCTTACTAATTGTATTTTTTAAATCTGACTTATTTGCAGTTCTGAGAAGACCTTTGAATTTTCATGATTGAGAAATTACAAAATGATTGTGCATGAAGCTTTGAAGCAGTAAAAAATGGTAGCATCATTAGCTGGCAGATAATGGGAGCGTGATTGTCAGGCTACCACATAGTAAAGGTTTTATAAATCTGCCCCTGAGTGTTTGTGTAGAATTTATTTTGCCATTGGATTGCTCAAGGCTTGGCTGACCAGTCGAGTCCAGGCTTTTCACTTCTGCAAGATTCCATCTGCCCAAGCTCCTCCGTACACTGCTCTCAAGAACAATAGCTCTTTTAACCCTGTATCCCCAAGCACTTAAAAAGCCAATTTCCGCCTGGGTTGCACTACTCTTAAATAAAGCCTTATAACGTTGTGGCAATACACAGCAGAGACATGGATGATGGCAGTATTTGAAGGGCACAAGGGTACCATCAATACTAAAGTATCAAAACCTATGAAATATGAGAGGAATTACTCATGGTGCACACATAATGTACATAAAAATGTAAAAAAAATAACATAAAGCACCTTAGAATGTACTTACTCTACTGTTTATTTCTCAAAATCCACATCAGCTAGTGGCAAAATGGTGGTACGCAGTTAATCTCCAACATGTTTACAACCACTGGAAAAAACGGAATATCTAAAGGAAAATTCAACAAGGAAAGAATACTTTTCAAATAGAAAATTTACTTTTGGCCAATTCTTCAATAACTTGGCCATAGTGAAGAATCTTACTTGAATATGCACCATTATTAGGTTATATACTGTATTTTAAAAGACAACACTGTTTTGAAAATGACAGGTACCGCTTTAAGACAATTTTAAGATTCCTTTCATGCAGAGCATCTATCTCAGCTCCAAGTAGCTAGCACCAACTGGTTGTTCTTCTCTCCAGAGCTCTCACTCAGCCTTGTGTGTGTGTGTGTGTGTGTGTGTGCGCGCGTGTGTGCGCGTGTGTGCGTGTGTGCATGTGTGCGTGTGTGTGTGTGTTGTTGGGGTGATGTTGGAGGGGGTTTTATAAGGGGTGTGGTGTGGCCATGAGGCCATCTGTCTCCTGCTGGACCATTAACTTCTCAGCTGTTGAGATCAAACCAAAGATTTGTCTTTCCAAGCCTCCAGCAGAGACACAGGTATACACACTGGGCTACGTACACATATATACACACACACACACACACACACACACACACACACACACATAGACACAGACACACACAGGTCTGTTTTGGGTTGTGGCTTGTCCACAAGGCAGTATGATGAGACCTACCATGAGGAGAGTGTGCCACAGGGGTCTTTCTGGTTCTGACTACATCCTCCCCTCATGTATCAAACCATGCAGGTCTTGCATCAGTCTGCACAGTCACATGCAGTGGTACAAATGAAACATGTACATGCACTTAGCTCTGTGTATGTGTGCCAGATGTGTGTGTGCACCTGTATGCATGTGTGCGCACACACACACACACATGCAAGCACAGGCAGAATTACACTCCTACAGACACTTAAATGTGCATATCCATTCACTGATACAAAATACAAATACACTTATTTTTACAATGGATACACAATGCATGCATTCCTGTACTTGTTATTTTATTCTGAGAAACAATGTCATATAAAAAGCACTTTACGAATATCCATTGTGCCTATTTCACTTTCATACACAGAAAGGCTTTCTCATCTCAGATATTTTATTCGTACAACACCCTGAGTGGAGGACTGTACATTTCCCCATTCATTCACCACTGCTATCTGTCCATTGTCGAGGCTGTAGTGCATCTTAATTAGGTGGCAGTGTAGCATGGCATTTGGGGAACTACATTGTAACCAGAAGCTTGTAGATTCAAAGGTAAGGGTACTACCCTTGAGCAAGAAACAAGGTGCCCAAGTTGCTTCAGTATTTATCCAACTTTATAACTCGATAATACAAACACAATATAAATCCCACTGGACAAGGGCATCTGCTAAGAAAATGCTGAATAGTAATGTGCCTGCCTTCGGAAGCTCTGGGACTGCAGGCTTTCTCATCTCTGGTGGAGGAGAGGCACACATGGAAGCGCTGTTGGATATCTGAAAGAATGAAGCATGCCTTCTACCATATTGGAGCTTAAACAGAGCATGGACACGTGTTTTACTTGATATTTCAGTGAACTATTTTTTATATTATTTACGTCAAGCCAATAACAATAGATGTTCTTTCATTTGGATATGTTCTTGTTATATTTTTGTAGTTGTGTACAAATTTTACCTATACTCAGATGCATGTCTGTACATTATTTAATTTACTTAAGCATTTGTGTATTGTTAATATTACCTTGGACACAATTGAAAATCAATGTAGTAGAGGTAGAATTCTGGGCCTATGCTGTAGCTGAGGTATAGCTTCACATTAGGTGTGCAGTGCATTCAGAAAACATCCATTCCTTTTTTTAATGGGAGATACTGCTGCAGAGTTTCTCCCAGTTTTTTACACAGCATGCAATAGTGTCTTATCTGCAGTAGCTTTGTCCTGGGCATTATACTGCTCTAATAAGTGCGCAATTTCTGAAAACTGATGGGTGTAGAGATGTGATGATGTGTAGCAAGGATACTCCCATACATTGGGAGAAGGTGAGATTTTCTCTCCAACTCTTAAAGCCATGCATTTTGCAAACACTTACTGTCGAAACTGTTCCAGTTTATTTTTAAACCGACTGCTTGAGGGTTAGATATAAAGCACGGCTTGTCGCTATTTGTTAAATGGTATTCAGCACATGGAAGTGCATTTCCCATGTGTATATACCTGCCTCAGCTGCAGCTGACAAATTTATGCCAGACAAACAAAGCTAATAATTCTTGTAAACCAGCTGCTGTTATTGTTTAATTATACAGTTCTTCAGCTGTTGAAATTAAAAAGATTCAATCAGGGAAGAAAGTGACATGTTATTATTATAAACGCTGGGAGTAACACTTGAGGAAATGTACAAAATAAAGCGTAAGAAATGATAAATTAAAGATTTTATCACCATTATTAGTAAAACTGAAGCACAATCCATGTTTAATGAAATGGTCCAAAAATGTCCAGTGGATGTTGGGAAAAGTAAAATAAAGAAATGGGGACCAGCTGGCCGCATGCCTCTGATATTGTGTGTGTGCTTGTCATCCTCTCCGCAGACTCACATGACCTGGGAGGTCATCTGAAGCCATACGCCGCCGCAGATGGCGCCACCACTCCCTTTCCTTTGTCGGCCGCTGCAGTGAGCGTGCTCAGAGCCGGCCAGAAAGACACACTGACCTCCAAGGAGCCGTGTGCGCTCAGCCCGCCCTCCCCTCTGAGCCTGACCGAGGTCTCTGAGCACGCCACCAATGAGTCCTCATCCCACGTCATAGCACTCGCGTCCTGTGCGGCGAAGGCCGCGAGCCCGTGGTCCCTGCCAGAGGACTGCGAAAAGCCCCCCTTCGCCATGATGGAGCCGGGGACCGTCTCCGCCCTCACGGAGGACTGCCTGATGCAGCCGAGCCGCACATGTCTGGGCTGCTTCATTGAGACCAAGGATGCCGCTGACCCCGAGCCAGGGCTAGGCCTGAAGATGGAGGAGATGAACCAGGACTATGATGCTTGCTCCATTCCAGACATGAGCATGCAGTGCATGAGCTCCAGTGACACCGCCCACTATGGGGACCAGCTCCTGGCTGATCAGCTACTGGGTTTCCCTGGGCACAAGGCCACCGACGAGGAGAAGAGGGAAGAGGAGAAGTCTGACAGCGACTCAGATGACCCTGCCTCCAAAAACCTGTACGAGGGTCTGCTGCTGGACAAATGCAATGGTGACGAGGCCCTGCTGACCAATCCTGGCCAGGACTGGGGCTACTTTGAGTCCTTCATCAGTGAGAGCAAAATGGAGCTGCTGGACCTCTGCTCCAAAAACGAGCTCTCTGTCAACCTCTTCTCTGAGGAGGACGTGGACAACTATATGTTCGACGATGACGATGATGACTCCACTCTGAGCAGTGACGTGTGCTCCCTGAAGATACGCTATGAGTCCTTCCAGGACAATGTGCGGGAGAAGACCAATGCTGTCCAAGAGGAGGCCCAGTTCAACTTCTTCCCCAGCGTCCTCCTCAACTGTACTAGGAAGGATGGTGCTGTAGTTAGAAAGGACTCGGCTGGCTTGCAGCTCAAAGAGGAGGAGATCCACTTGCATGGGAATGAGGCCAGGGAGGGGAGGAATGGTAGCCCTGCCGATGAGACTCCTGACACTAGTCCAAAAAGACACTATATATTTGACTTCAGCAACTCCACCGAGGATTCAGGGGAGTACAGCGATGACAGCTCCTGCACTGGATCCTCCTTTGACACACTCCGGGAGGCCAAGGGAAGGAATCGCTTCCTGTCCAGGGAGAACTCCAGCTCCTCCAGCCAGCTAAACTATGGCTTGAGAGCCAAGAGGAAAGTACGCTATAGTGAGGACTACCTGTACGATGTAGACTCCATTGAGAGCGAGAAGAACACTGTGGAGAAGCGTGAGAAGCCATCTGTTGGGCCGAAGAAGGAAGAGGATGATGACTGGTGCCCGAAGAAGAGACGGAAATCTTCCCGTAAGGAGCCGCCCGTGATCATCAAGTACATCATTATCAACCGCTTCAAGGGAGAAAAGCACATGCTGGTCAAGCTTGGAAAACTAGATCCGACAATCCCAACGGTGAGTTTAAGTGAAGATGCGATGGGCAAATATGAGAAGCTGGCTCCACTGAAGGACTTCTGGCAGAAGAGGCGGCGGGACCTGGAGGAGCGGCGTAGGCTGACTGCAGGCGATAGATGCAATTTTCATTTGAATGGCCGCAGCCGGCCCTTTAGTTCTAGGCCCCCAAAAAGGAAATACAAGATTGCAAACAGGCTCAGGATTCAAAGAATTCATACTGTGGAGCAATCAGTACACAAGCAGGGCTCGTCTTCATCTGATCTCAAGCAGGAAAACAGCACTAAAGAAGAGGCAGCCCTCGTGGGCATGCCATTAACTGTAGCAGCCCCCAGCCGTGCAGCCACATTAGGCCTAAATGACATCACGCACACCGGGACACTAAGTAGCAGATCACAAGAGAGGGCCGATAAGGAAATGGGAAATAAAATAGTCAGGATAAGAAAATTCAAAAGCGAAGCGAGATTGAGGAGCAAAAGAATGAAAGCCATGCAGGAGGAGGGCAAAGGCATGGCTGAGCTGCAAAATCATGACTCTGCTGGGAGCATGAAGGCTGCAACGATTGACTCTGCGGCAAGCAGCCCCCACTTGTGCGAAAATCACAACGCCACCACGGCCGAAAAATCCACTTTCATACCAGCCACCTGCTCTCCTGACAAACTCGCGCCATCTGTGAACGTGGCTACCAGCGTTCCAGTCATCCCCGGGGGCTATCTGCAGACACTGCTAGATGCTTCGGATTCGTCGGGCAGCACAGGGATCCCCTTTTTTCCCCAGCAGGCCACCAGGCCATACCAGCTCGGCCCCGCCCAGGAAGAAAAGCAGTTTGCCTCTCTCCAGCTCGCCCAGAGCTGTGTCCTCTCCCCTCCTTCTGAGTCTGAGCTCCAGCAGTCCCCCCAGAACCCCACAGGCCAGACAGAGCCAAACTTCACCCACGTGTGGCATTCGCAGCTCAGCTCCGGCCAGCCGTCATTCACACCTGACATTCGAGAAACCCCCATTATGCCGAGCAGCTTTCCTGGCCCTGTGCCTGTGCCAATGGCAGACAACTTGTCTGTCTCAGGATACAGCCAGCTGAACTTGGACTGTGACAGACTGCTCTACGAGAAGAATTATCTGCCTGAGCAGCCTCTGCAGCCCAGTGCTGATTATCAGGCGTGTCAGGTACCGTGCGGAGAGGGACATCTACAGTTTCAGAGAGGCACACTGAACACAGACAATGGCAGGCTCATCAGTTTTGATTCAGTGGGTTCGCTGTCAGCCACTTCCAGCAATTACAGCTCTCTGAGTCTGAAGTCCTGCGAGAAGGACAGTGAGGACGATATGAGCGATAACTTCCTGGCCCACTGCAGCCCCAAGCTGGTGATCCAGCAAAGCATCGATGCCATCACACCGCTGAGGGAGTCGACAGACCTGCTGGACATCTCTAACTTCACTCCCGATAAGTTCCGGCACTCATCTCTGTCAGAGATGTCCCCTCCGGACACCCCCAATTTGTCACCTCAGGTGCTAGGGCCTGAGATGAAGGGAGTTGGATCAGGGAAGGATTTCCAGGAGGCCAGTGACTTGGCACTGAGTGGCACTGCAGAGATGAAGTGGAACTGCAGCATGGCCCCCCAACCAGAGCACCAGGCAGGCGTGTTCGCAGTAGAAAGCCATCAGTTCCAGTTCCACACCTTCAACGATGAAGACAGCTCTGGTCTGGTCGAGAAAAACAGCACTTTGGCCGAGCAAGCTAATCAAATGGGGGGCGGAGTGAAGGGTCAAAGGTCAAAGAAGAAGACCACAAATAAGAATGCAGGGCAGGGTTCTGCTTCAGAACAGAAGGGGGCAAAGAAAACCAAGGCGCCTAAAGGTGCTAAGACAGAGAAGGGCAAAAACCCACGGCAAAATTCTCGGTCATCCAAAAAAATGAAAGCCCTGCTGGATGGAAAGGCTGGTAAAGGCCAAGCAGGGGGCTCTAAGTTGCCCCAGAAATTCCGGGATGGAGGCCTGATGAAAGACAATATTTGTTTACCAGGCGGGGGGCCCCTGGGGCTGTCTGGAGACTGGCCCTTAGTTAGGGAGCCTGGCACCAGCTGGTCTGAAGGCAACAACCTTATGGATGATGACCAGCGAGAGTTTGAGGAGCCCTCCAACATACTGTCTAACATCGCCTCTGGGATGGCCGAGGTCCAGCGATTTATGATGGCCTCCATCGAGCCGCTGTGGGGCCCCACTTCTGAGGTCTGCCAGCCCCCTGAGTCCAACAGCCTCAAGCTTAAGACCCTGAAAATCCTGGCAGGCACCTCTCCTGATCCCAAGAGGAAGGGCGCTGCATCCCCAGGAGCTTCAAAAGGTCGTAAGCCGACCGGAAAAGGGGGTAAAATCCAGGCAAAGCTGAATGCCTCCCACACATTTTTCCCCCCGCTTGCTCTGGGCTGCAACATGTTCGACAGACCCACCCTCTGTGGCCCCAGTGCCAATGGGCCTGCGCACAAAAAGATGTACCGCCACAAAACCAGTGCAAAATTTCCCAGAGTTGAGAGTGTTAAAGGGAAGCGAGACCCCAGTAAGGACTTAGCATTGATGGCCTCTTTTGAAAAACTGAGGTAATATTTCATAACTGGCTACAGTTGCATCCCTTCTTTTTTTCCTTCCATGTCTTGCTGAGCCCCCTGCCCCGTTACCCCCCCCTCCCTCCACCCACACCCCCACATTGACTTAGAGCAAGAGCTGCATGGCAAAGACTTCTCCCTTGACTACCCCCACATCCTCTTTACCCAGAAGAGAAATTGAATAACTTGCATGAGAAACTTCTTGTACTTGCAAACTACCTATTGAGTAATTGTGTCCAGCTTGACTGGGATTTCAAAACTACCATGGCTGCAATTTTTTCTTGATCTGTTGCTGCTTTGGTTTTAAGTCTTTTGTTTCTTGTTACTTTGGTTTTGGTTTATATTTGTCAGAAAAGAAAAAAGGAAGCCTTGAAAAATGTTTTTAAAGCCTTTTTTGTGAACATGTTTCGTGATTTTTTTTCAGTGAAACTTGCTGCCCCTCTCCCTGATAATGCACTTCTGTCCTGCCTGTGAAAATGTGACCTTCATATGCTTTCAGTGAAAACATAAGCACCCCTGTTTTATCGTACGCAGAATATGGACACGTGCATATCCGTCTGCCTTTTTTCAGCCTGACCCATGTCATGAAGGAAAGCTACAACTTCCTGAAAAGAACTGCAACTACCATCTTTTATCAAAACCTGGACCCCAGGAGTATGGAAAACGTGTCTTAAGACAGACTTTTCCAAATGCAAAAAGGGACCAATTTGTATTGATTACATATCAAACTGTTTTGAGTTTTTGTCTTAATTTTTCTCTTATTCTTGGAATGAATTTGTTATTTGCTTCTTGTTCGACATGCATTTTTTCCCCAAAGGGGCCTTGGGAACAAGTGCCCCAGAGATTCATTTCTATGCCTTGAATATATACTCAATATTCCTTTTAAAATGTTCCACTGCTGTTCTTTCGAAAATCAGATTTTGTTAATGTCATTGTATAGAAACATATGCACTATTTGGAAAAAAAGATGAAAAATATTATAATAATACTAAAATTAATGTGCCAAACTATGAACAAATAACTTGTACAGGTGATTTTCTATCTATCTGAATATTGGCTGTTCTGTTTTGGGACTCTCCATGAAGAGGTGACATTCCAGAGAAGTTATATTTTGGGATCCTCTCCGTCGACTGGCACCTGCAGCTGGCAGTGGCAAACAGCTACGCATCTACCAAAACAGAAAATTTCTGATTTGCTTATTTTGTTTTGTCTTTTAACTTTTGTTGCCAAATTAAATTTACCTCAACATCACGCGGTTACATGAAGCTGAAAGAGAGGTGAAAAAGGAGCCCTGCTGTATGCTGAAAGAAAGTGACAGAAGAAACAGTACAATGAGAGCTTTTATTGGATAAGCCAAGAGCCTCAACCATGCGCCACTGGTAAGCACAACTATCTTGGCGTGTATCTTACATTTGCAGGCTACTGAATGGTAGTATGGCCGTGACAGAAGGTTGCCTCATTACAGCTACAATTGAAGACCTTGTTTCTCAAACATCTATTTGAATTTTTATGGCATTCAGTGAAAGCATCCAAGATAAGGATAACAAATTGATAAGCATCAAGTACATGGATTATTTTCTTCCCCCACTGTTAGTACTGTCTGAACCACATAATGTCAAAATATTAGCTGATATTTAAAAGTGTTCATTTGTTAACATGTGATACAGACATATTTGTTGAGTGAATCTGGAAGTTGGGAGGCCTTTCCAGACTTGCTACCTAGTGCACACAAGAAAACGCTCTCAAAAGAGGCAGATACACTATTTTTCATATTTAACAGTCATTAAAAGCCAAGAATTTCTCTCAGAGAAAGTTATCAGTAGCACTATGATGGACATACAGCATTCACCAATGATGAAGTGATAAGACATTTACAGTACTTGAGTAAAACAGCAACTGACGAGTTGAATTCCAAAATCAATTGGGGGAAGAAAACGAAAATAGAGCCATAAAGAAATGTTCACTGGTCACCATCCAGTTGATGGGCTGTCGGCAGAACACATATTTATAAAGATAAGCAAATATTTTAATCACATATTTGAAAGGAGAAGCAACGCATGCATCAGTGGTTCCTGCGCACATTATCTTCAACTGTCTGGTTTAGGCAGCCTTTTTACTGTCTCAGAACTTGAAGGACACTGAGTGACAAACTTTTTACGTGTCACAAGAGATGCATATCTAATCGGAGGTTACTGGAAGGCAACACATACCTAAATATGAATAACAGAGCCCTGTCAGCTTATACAGGCATACAACTGTAATCTAGATGTTTATTAGTGTGGTAACGTGATGAGCACCAGACGTTGCAGTTGTGATTATATGCTTGTGCGAGTTCTTAATCTTGATTGCATCAGTAAACACTCGGCTCCAGGTATACACAACAGGTCATCTGTATTGTAAGCCCATAAAATAAAGCTGCAGGCTAACGTAAAATTATTATTCTGAACTGAATGTTGTATTTGAGTGGAGGAGTACAGTTGATCTCTAGTGATCTCATCTATGCCCTTTTGAAGCCCCTCTTATTTATCCTGGGTTTCCTGAGGTAATTATCTATTTAAAGTAAAGTACAACTAGGACCATGAAAAGTTAAATATACAATACATACCAAGCCTTTACAAACAGGCCTTGTAAAAAAATAAAAAAGATTAACTACCATGCAAACACATTTAAATAATTTTATATTGTCCCTTTGCAGTAATATCACATGCAATCTTCATGTTCTTTTCTAACAAGACTGTAAGTTAATTTTTTTACAAGACACTGATTGAATTTGACCAAAGGCAAGAAAATCTAAATGAAAATGTTTCTCTAATGAGGACCATTCAATTGTATTACAGTTTTAATGAGGGCTGTTCATTCGAGGACGTGTCCAGTGACACCTATATAAAGTACCATATAGGGATGAATAACCAGCAGGTTCTCACACGTTCTTGCACATTCTTCCTACACGTGGAATGACAGGTTACATTTCAAATGTAATTTTTATGACTTTATTTTGCAATTACACAAAAAAACTAATTGGCTATATTATTCCCCCTCTATAAAAAAAAAAAACTTAACAAATATCACTGCACATGGCCTTTAGATTACTTTTAGTCATTTTTAAATTAGAGTCAAGTTCCTACTGATTTCTCAATGGCTCTGGTGAAAATGACTTTTTTCAAAAGTGATCTGATAACTGAAAGGATGAGGTTTATAGTTGCCTTATTGGTATTCAACTCATGCTAAAATCAGTGAGTCTTTAAACAAAATACAACATTGAGGAAATGCAGGGAAAAAACAACACTGAAAAAGGAAGATATTCCTTTGTGCCCATGTGTGTTCTACGTGCTCTCTGTTCATTTGCTACTGTCTTGGCATTGCTTCCCTCATGTTAATGACCTCTTCATTGGAACCGCATTTTGACAGCACCTGTTGAACCGTACTCCCTGCAAACCAGATTAGACAGAGTGCGATGAAGCATGCTCGTTTTCTTTATTTTTATCTGACATTCTGTAAGCTTTCGTAAAGTAACGCTGTCATCCCACCCCCTGCAATGAGGTCATGTAAGCCAGCCCATAGTCAAAGGATCACTATGGCGATAGTACACTAGTACAAATTTTGTTTCTGCTGCACTGCACACATTACACGCAACAAAAATCTTCCCCACCAGCCTTTATGCAAAAATGTAGTGTCCTTTTTTAATGTAACATGTTTCCTCTTTATTTTTAAAATAAACTTTCTCATTAAACTGCCCCCCCCCCCCCCCCCTACAATTTATGATCACCAATTTTAAATGTAATGTAATTAAATAATGTGATTTCATGATCTGTTTTTTTTGGGGGGATTTTTTAAAAATTTCTTATTTTTTACTGCCGTTAATGAATACATTGTAAATGCCTAATCTTATAATCACTGTTCTTTTTTAAGGAGAGATGGAATAAATATGGTCCAATTGTGACCAAGTGTGGTAATACGGTAACTTTTAGGGAAACCGTGACCTTGGTCACTGTTGCATTCCTAATGAGATTTTCTTCACTGTCTCTCTGTTGTCCTTTGTATCCTCTAGTCTGCCAGGTTTGGAAAGGGGTGAGCTGCCGACGGGACGCTGTATGGGGGGTGATGGGCTCACCGTGCTCTGCCTTCTCTTATTTCTGCCTACTGTCAATTGAATGTACTATTTTCCAATATAATTTTTTTTGTACAAGGTGCCACTGCAGAGCTGCTGTCTCTTAATTGTGCTGATAAAGATGAACATGCGCACGCACACACATACACACACACAAAATCTACTTTTCTGAGAGACAACGACAGAAAAAAAATGACAAAGAAAAGCCCAACTCTCTCTGTGCCCTCTTTATGAATGTATAATATATTGTTATGTTATGTTTGATGTACTTACACCATGGTTTTGACATTAATTGGGATTAATTGGTTTTGCCTTTTTTTCATTGAAAAGAATTTTGAGCTTTATAAATATTGTCTAGAGTTGTTACCAGAAGGATTCTTAATGAACTCTTGACATGAAATCTTGTATATTTTTCAGTGTGCCAATTTGTAACATATTTTGTAAGTGTATATTTTTCTTAGAAAGTGTTGTGAAGTATTTGTGTGTGTGTGTGCGTGTGTGTGCGTATGCGCGCACATGTGTGTTTGTGTCTGTGTGCGCATGCGTGTATGTTTGTGTGCGTGTGAGTGTACCCTTTTTTGTGCCTCTGACAGGCAATGAAAAGGATGCATAATGACAGGTTTCTGGTTTTAAAAACCAAAATTCAAATGACAAAAAAGAAAAATGGAAAAAATCTATACATTTTTGTTGGGAGTTTTGTAAAAAGGCTGATCTTGTTGTGGGAGTGTAGTGCTATTGTGTATAAGAAATAAGCTGACAAAAAAACAGGAAAAAATAATACAAATTTGTGAACTCTTTGCTGTTTTATAGATTTTCATGTAAATTATTCTAGTATTATTTTGTTTTTTGTTGTAACTGTTGCAAAGGTTTTAAATATTTGTGATCAAGCCTGTATGGTGATAATGTAATATTGGTAACTTGCTGAGTTTTGTAATAATGTTTATGGAATAAATATACAAATCAAAATAAGCTTTTGAACGCAGATTTCCGAGGAGAGTGAGATTATTTTGTCAGTGTATGGATTATGTTTGTATGTACATCATTTTACAGAAACACTGCTGAAATATATTTAGTGGGTTAAAAAAAAATCCTGTTTTTCATGGATACAAATTTCATAGGTTTTCAGGGTCATTTTTCAACTGCCCCATTACTATACATTTAATCATAAATCATTAAGTCTTATTCCTGTCAGATTATTGCTAATATTTATATTTATAATGGAAGTAACTTTGTACACATTCATTACATCTGTTTTGTTGTAGTGTGTACTGTGTTGACTGTTAGATTAGATTTTTTTTATATCTAAATTGAGTGAATACCACTGCAGATATACAAGGCTTCTACAGTTATTATTGATACCCAAAGTCTCAATCTGCTAGGATCGCATCTGCTGCCAAATGACAGGAACACATCAAGTGTTTCAGGAATTTGACTCATGAACAGGTAAGAATAATATGTCAGTACACCTTCCACAGTTGGGGGATGGTAACCTACATCTGTCAGTATAGCAAACATCTCTGGGTCCATTAAGATACAAACTACAAACTGAAGCCAAAAACCAGTCACACGGGCAGATGTGTCGGACATACTATGGCAAATCGCAATGCCTTATTGATCTGATTTGTTTAGCCTGGCTTGGCATCAAACCATGAAACCTGCTGTTAGCCCTCCATAAGAAGACTGCTGGAGAAACAGCTGAATGGTTATTTGCAGGCAAACAATAAAATGGTCAGTGTTAATTCAACTCTTACTTATAGGCTTATATGCAATACTGATCAACTGTACTCTATCAGAGTAGAACATACTGTCAGAATTGATTTAACACTGAAGATGTCACTGCCTGGGGAATGGCTTTGTTGTGTGATGCCTTAAATATTTCATTTGTATGGTGTATTACAGAAATGATTGTTTGGCCTGGCAAATTTTTTAGGTTTATTTGAACAGGTGTCAAAAGCATATTTAGACAGAATATCAACAGCTTTTGCAAGTGTTCTGAAGCCTTGTTTTAGGAGCCTGTGTTGGTGGCATTTCTGATCCATTCCTAAATTAACAGAAGGTAGGACTTTGAAAATGACACCCTCTCGTTCCCATACATTTTCCCTATTGAATTTTTCCTCTCCTGTAAATTTATGAGACGTGATGCCTTTCTAAAGTTTGATTGAGGTGTTTTGAAATGGCCTTGTGGAATATCGGGGAAGAAAGAAGAAAGAGATGAGTAGTAGTTATCTTCAATCTCTTCTGTCTTGCAGCCAAGTCGCACAGATAAATGTTGATTTTCGAAAAGAAAATGTCAAGGCAAATTAAAGGATGACAGCCCTGGTGCCACAGAAATAGCAATGCTTTGGGGGGAGGTGTGTAGGAACAGTGTCTATAAAGCAGAAACAACCCTCCCCCCCAACTCACTGCAGGAACAAACCTGCAATCCACAAGAACAACCACTTGCTCTGGTAAATGCCATGGAGCCCTGCTAGGCTGGTGATAGTACTCAACTGGCTGTGAGATCAGCTGAGCCAAAGAAAATTGTTTCCCAATATCTCAACACAATCCCACTGGCAATAGGGGTGGGGAGGGGAGAGGGGTGTTGGGTGATGAAGAATAAAAGTTTGACTATGTTTTATAATTTGAAGCGGCTCTGTGCACTTGTTTTCAAATACTATATTTCTGTTTGAATTACTAAGTACACCTGGCATAGGAATTCTCTTTTTGTTTTGAAAGTATTGGGCTTTTTTTGTTTTTTTGTTAAGGTAGCTGACCCTGAAAATGTCTTTTTAGATAAAGTGCACTGTAAATGGAGCTTTAAGTTGCAGCAAAAGTCATTCTGACTCAACACTACTATCACAATCAATCTATGAAGTCTCACAAAAATATCCTTGACGCATACCAAGAACCTGAGCACAGACAGACTTCTTTTCTGCCCTCTAGTGGTGAACTACTGTTGCATTGGTAGAACTATTCTTCAGTCCGTCAGTCAGTTAGTCAGTCAACGAACAAAACCCTTTAATCGGCTACATCGTCCTGTTCAAGGCACATATTTTTTAATATTAGCCAAATACACACTGGCTAGGTTTAAGTTACTCAACGTTAATATTATTGTATCTTAAATATTATAACTGTTATAGGATGTACGCAGTCTGATTTTTCTTTTGCCTATATGTAATTGTCATCATCACTCACAAATAGTTTGCTGATGTCCTCTTGCTGTTTCTTGCACCTGTATTTTCAAATTAGAGAGGTAAGATGTACATTTGCCTATCTACATTGTTAATGTAATGTGTGTCATTGGCATACAAACTGTATTTGTTTCAGAAAGTTCTTTGCCTGCCCTTTTATGCTCTTTTTCGGATACATCTGCCACTCTCCTCCCATACTGTCCATCGCCTCTGGCACAGCTCCCAAATCAAGTTCAAATGTCGCAATTAGACATAGTAAAGACCATTGACAATGATGACAGTTTTAATCCAGGAAATACAATATCACCCCTTGGTGTGGACTCCTTCCCTCACTGACTCAATTAATTTGCTTCTCCCCCACCCTTTGATAAGACAGGGCACAGCTGAGAAGGACATTCCTTCATGTGCCTGATCTAAGACATTTTGCCATCTTATCTGTCTGCAGAGAGCTGCTTCGATCTATTAGCAAATGTGTGGTTTGTAGCTGGAATCCTTGCTGGAGGGACTTTTTTTTTTTACACAGTACTGTAATGTGACTGCATGGTAAAGCACCTCTTCCACCTCTGTCTGTACCCCCTGACACACACACACACACACACACACACACACACACACACATTCAGATGTTTCCCATCTTTAGAATAGCTAAACATACTCCAGCATTGCCTCAAGACATTTTCTGGGTACATTAGGAGCTGTCATGAGTGAGAGTCAAGCTGGCAAGCAATGTTGACCTATGCAGACCCAAAAGTCATGTTGTAAGCATAAATAAGAATCAAGAAGACAGATTTACTTTCACTGATGCGAGCAAAACGTGTCCTTGCTTCTTGTAGCTTACCCTAACAATGATCCGTGGCTGTCGCCGAGGGCAGCTCCAGATGTGTCTTACGATGTGGGATTGTGGTGTCTGCAGTAATGTTGTATTGTATTTTGCATTGTATTTTTTATGATTAAAAAAAAAAATTTGATAAAAATCCAACAACTTCCTCTGGAGACCCAAGTTAAAAGAGAACAGATGTCTAGCATTTAACCCAAAGAGTGAGAGACAACTAGCCCTGTTTAATGTGTTTATAGAGCTTAAGCAGCACATTGGAACAACACTGGTATCAGCGTTGTAAAATGGTGGGTGCTTTATTGTTACAGTACAGAAGCTTCTACATAGCTTACACATAATCAATTTGTACCACTTTTGTGTTCACTGAAGCAATAGATTATTATTATTCTTATTATATGTATATTTACTATATTGCTAGGCAGACACCCTCATCCAAAATTGAATTTTATTATTTAATTTTTACGTAGATTAATCTTATTTTAAGTACCTTGCTCAAGAGTGTAATCAAACCTGCAATCAGCTGCAATAGTTGCAATGCAGTCGATGTCCTTCTGCAGAATGCAGTATAGTGTTTGTGTTTCATGTGTCCTTATACAAAATTATGCCAGAGTTTACAGAAGAGCTTCTAAACTTTTCAGGGCACACGTTTACTGCTCTTCTGCAAATTCTTAGTGTGACCCTATTGTCACTTATTGTTTCACTGTTCAAACAATGGTGTTATATATTATTTAGTTAATTGGAAATCAACATATCAACATTGTTATAATACAAAAAGTATTGCAATAAAGAAAGTGCTGTTTTGCTGATATCAAGATATTGTGGCTCTCTCTGGCTTTGACTAGGCTGCACTAAAAAAGGTAAGGGGAACCGGCACGCAGAGCTGCAATATAGTGTGAATGCAACAATAATACGATTGCTATATTGTTTTTTTCCGAAAAGTTAAATGTTCAGAGAAAGAAATTATAGATTTCAGAATGGTTTATTCTGCGTAGTTTCGCCGGAAGATGAACTCTCCATCAGATTGTTTTTTTCTTCCCTCCTACCACGCGAGGGCACCGCACTCAACAAACGCGACAGATCTGTCTACCCTGTATTTCCGTGTCTTACTCCCCCAGTTTCCGGAAGATTTCACAGTGGAGAAAATGGCGTCCTGATACGTAGTCAAGCTAAACCAAACCCGAAAGAGAAAAAAACAACAAAAGTAGAAAACAACAACGTCCGACAACGGATTCAAACAGGTATATTTAATGTTGTGAGGCTGAAATGATATTCAGGTCCGAATTCGTCTGAATTTTCTTTTAACGGACGAAATAAAAAGCCTTTAGCAAATGAGATAACGGCTAGCTCGCTAGCTAACTCCTTGTTTGTTTTTTCCATTTAGCGAGCATAGCTGCCTAGCTAGCAATCCAGCAGCTGTTATTAGATAGAGCTAGCACAGCAGCTACGTGATATCGGAAGTTGAGGGGCCTTTCATTTAGGGAGCTAGCGAACGTTATCCCGGTTTAGCAATCGACGTTTTAGAGAGTTCCTAAATAATATGTCTGGTGGATAACGAGCTATAACGGTATAACATGAGGTGTAGTATACGCAGTCGACTTTAAATCAGAGCGAATGGTTCATTCTTCACAATGTCGTGTTTTTTATTCATTAGCCATGGATGTTCAATAAGGTTAGCTTGCTTTCATTGCGACACTGCGAAGTCGCTAGTTAGCATTAGCTAGCTTAATCCTAAGGATGCCTAACGTTAGAATAAAACAAATGTCGATTTATCGTTACTTTGTGTCTTAACTACCGAGCTGACTGCTTGCTCGATTTAACGGAAGTATTCCTGGAAGTAACGTCAATGTCGTTAATGTTAAAAATTAATTTGTGTCTTTATATGGGTCAATGTAACGTTAGCCTAGCTTGTCTGCGTGATGCCATTTTGTCTGTCCATTGGTGCTGTAACGTTAATTCGTTTAAGAAGTGTCTACGTTAGCTCGCTTGTCCAGGATTGAAATTTGACTTGGGTAACGTTACGGTGTTAGTCGTTTGCTTGTTCACTGTCTGACTGGCTAAGATACCTATCTGGCAAGTAACATTACCGCTAATTGAAAGTTTCTAGCTGGTTTACGTTAGTGGTTGCTTTCCAATAAACATTTCAGCTTCACTTAGCTCGCTAACATGGCCGATTTCTGTAACCTACAATAAATAACGTTATTAATTCTAGCAGATTTTTACTACGACGATCAAGTGTGAATGACGCACGGAGGCGATCCACTCACACATTGTGATTGCATATTTGTACGCTTTGCGCTACCTTGATGACTTCTCTGTATCACTTGCTTGAGATAAAGCTACTGAATAGTAACTAGCTGTGCTGTCAAAATGAATCATATGAGAACAAAATATTCGAATACGTGCCTGTAATTTACTAAATGTGGGTTTAATTGTTGAAACTTTGTTAATTTACTTTTTGCACCGGGAACCGCTTTACTGATATTGCTAAGTTATTGGCAGCCTTTGAAATGACGACCTTTGTGACGATGCCGGTCGTTCTGATCGTCCTCTCTATCCTGTGGCCCTCAGCTGGATTTAGCCTGTTGTCCCCGGACCCCCTCTCTGAACGACGATGGAAAACTCGGACAGTTCAGAGCAAGGTGGCAGCGAGCAGCCGGACGCCCAGCGTAGGAGGCAGCTGGACCGATTGGATAGAGAGGAAGCCTTTTACCAGTTTGTGAACAACCTTAGCGAGGAGGACTACCGGCTTATGAGAGACAACAATCTTCTGGGCACTCCTGGTAGGAAACCTATGGGTTCATATTTTCCATTTGAGACCAACTGGGTGGGGTGCTGGGCAGGTTTAAAATAAATAAATAAATAAATAAATAAATAAATAAACAAGGTCTCCTTACATCCTGTACACTGTTCTTTTGACTTAATAAAACTCAACAGTGCTCTTTCTGAATATGGCCCCTGTTGATATACTACTCATTGTACAGCTGTCCTCTTGTGAAAAAGCATTGTTTTAAAAAGAAAAACAATGTCGCTATGGAAATAGCCATGAGAAAGTGTAATTGGATAAATCGAGTGTCGTTATGTGAATAGATGTTAGTTTCTTTTCCCTCCTCCTAATTTTTTTTGCCAGGCTAAAGAAACACCCATGGTGACAACCATACAGTTCTCAGTTCCACAGAAACCTCTTTCATATCAAATGACACAAAAGTAAACCTACATTGTATATTACCAGCTGGTGGTAACTGTATGACAGTGCGGTGACATTACTCGCCTTGCACTTGGCAAAGCCTACTTTTACCCTCTGTGTACATTTGTTAATTAAATCATTTCTTTTCATGCATTAAAGCTGCCTCTTGTCAGCTCTCTGGGCAAATTGTTTATTATTCAAAAGTGTACCATTTCTTTGAGTGTCTTTGCAAAGTAGATTTGACCAGGGCAACGAAAAGATACAAAACGTGTGCTGAAGTTAGATTTATAGGTAGATGGAATGTATTTTTAAAAAATTTCCAATATGTGAATAACAGGGCTGATCCATTACGTTGCACACAATGTATTATTAGAAATGTGTCTGACTTATACAAGTCAGTTATAGTAAGAGCTAATGTTATCAGTGCAGGAAATTTAGCTTTATTTTGGATGTTATAAAATAAATGCAACAATGTTATTGATACACACGTCTCGCAACAGAGAAAGCTGAAAAAACCAATGAAAGACTGTACTGTGGGAAAATTACTCCTGCATCAAATGTGACTTGACCGTCTAACCGTTTACTGCACTCTAACAAAACTACAAAGGGACCAGTGGTACTACAACAAAGAACTGCAGTCAATCAAACTCTTGGTTTCTCTATTGATGTCCATTTTATAATCAGATATCCATATCCAGCTTATATCCATAAGTTGAAGGAACTAATACTGAAAAATAATGCATAAAAAGTGGTCCTCATAGTGGAGATCCGTGATTCATAAGCTACCTATTACTGTGGTCAGATTGGGTCTGTACGTTGGAGTGAACTCGCACTCTTCATGGCACTCTGCAGTGTATTTGTATTTTATTTTTATAAAGTCATACAAAGTGCTTGTATCATACTTGCCTTCAGGCGTTTTTTTTCCTTTAGATTAGGTAGGCCCCTGATTTGAGTTTTGTGAGAGGATGTGAATGTATGCTCAAAAAAAGAAAGTTGAAGAACCCTTGAAGATTCCAAATCCTTTCTGTCCCAGGACAGTGGAAAGGAAGGTAAATTTGGAGCATCCATTGGCCGAGTGTCCTGCTGTGCTTGTGCTGGTAAGTCTGGTGACTTTCGGTGCTGTCCTGGTGCTGTTTTACATGGAGGAGTACAGCTATCTGGGCATCTACTGGAGTATTAGGCACAAGCTTTTCTCTATTATTCCTGTGTGTGTGTTTGATTTGAGATCAGCCTCATCAGCTTCAGCGATTAAAATATGCTCAACATAGTTTTTTGATTTTGTTTGTTTGGGTCAAAGCACATTGTCATCAGAGTATGGTTTTTAATCGAGTGTGGGAAATTCTTTTTGGGGCGACATATCTCTTGCAGTGTATGTCCACCACATGGAATTCCAACTGGAAAATGCCTATTAAATGTGTTTATTGTTAGTTGTTGGAAGGTAATCTGAGGAACTCCTCCCCCCAAAAGGTCTGTTCCTTCTTCACACACTTCTTTTTTGTAACTATTTTCACACCAAAGGCTCTATTGCAGAGCATTTGGGGAAATCAGCTCTTACTGCTTAAGGCAGTGGGCCAGTGTGGAGTCGATGCTGCCGCTAACCGTGTGCTCTTCCTCTCTCAGGTGAAATAACTGAAGAGGAGCTGTTGAGTCGCCTCCAGCAAATCAAAGATGGGCCAGAACAGTCGAACACCAACGAAAGCAGGAGCGAAGAGGCCGGCGGTATGTTAATGTCGCACTAGAAAGTCGTGGTTTAGGCTTAGGTTAACATTTAATCCATACGGGTTAGCATGTAATGCTGCTGCTCATCTCACATCTAATCAGGCATAATATACACGTCATTCCTTAGCCATTTCAATGCACCGGCTACCAGTGATGGCCTGAATAAAATACAAAGCCCTAGTCCTAGCCTATGGCACCCTCTAATCTTCAGTCTATTAACTAAACCAACCTTACACTCCTGCCAAACCACCCTGCTTTCACATCCATTGGTCTTTTCACTGTCCCTTTCATTAAAAGTCCCCCCGCTCCTTGTCACACTGCTCTGACCGCCTCAGTGGTGGAATGAGCTCACCACTACAATCAGGAGAGCTGTGTTACACCGCAGACTGAAAACACACCCGTTTATATTGCGTTATTTTTTCCCAATAGGACCAGAGGGCCAAGAAGAAGGTTCTAATGGGGACTCCCTTCTGGATTGGCTGAACACTGTGAGGCGAACGGGCAACACAACTAGGAGTGGCCACCGAGGGAACCAGTCATGGCGAGCGGTGAGCAGGACCAACCCCAACAGTGGCGAATTCCGCTTCAGCCTGGAGATCAACGTTAACCGCAACATTGCTGAGCAGCAGGCCCGGAATGAGGAGGGGGAGCAGACAGAAGGGGAGGAGCCAGTGGGGCTTGGAGCGGAGCCAGAAATTCCCATGGAGACCACAGAGGTGGTGGAGGAGCCGGTTGTGGAGGAGCTGGCTGTTATTGTGGAACCAGAACTGGAACTCCCAAGACCTGAGGCTCCTTCCGTGGTCCAGCCCTTCAGCCATCAGGTCCAAGCCGTGCCTGCCCCCAGGCCCAGAGGAGTCCCTGCGACTCCGTCTTTTAGTTATCGGGTACAGGTCCCGCCTCCTCCCACAGTCGACGAACTGCCTCGTAGGCCCCCTGTGACCCAGTCCTTTAGCCAACAGGACCAGGCCCCGCCTCCCCCCAGGCCCAGGGGTGAGGACCCGCCTCCCCCCAGGCCCAGGGCCGAGGACCCGCCTCCCCCCAGGCCCAGTGCCGAGGACCCGCCTCCCCCCAGGCCCAGTGCCGAGGACCCGCCTCCCCCCAGGCCCAGTGCAGAGGACCCGCCTCCCCCCAGGCCCAGTGCAGAGGACCCGCCTCCCCCCAGGCCCAGGGCCGGGGACCCGCCTCCCCCCAGGCCCAGGGCCGGGGACCCGCCTCCCCCCAGGCCAAGGGCCGGGGACCCGCCTCCCCCCAGGCCCAGGGCCGAGGACCCGCCTCCCCCCAGGCCCAGGGCAGAGGACCCGCCTCCCCCCAGGCCCAGGGCAGAGGACCCGCCTCCCCCCAGGCCCAGGGCAGAGGACCCGCCTCCCCCCAGGCCCAGGGCAGAGGACCCGCCTCCCCCCAGGCCCAGGGCAGAGGACCCGCCTCTTAGAGCCCCTATGACCCAATCCTTTAGTCAACAGGTCCAGGCCCTACCTCCCCCCAGGTCCAGAGCCGAGGATCTGCCACGCAGAGGCCAGAGAAGGGCCCGGAGCCGCAGTCCAGAGCAGCGTAGGACCAGGGCTCGCAGCGAGAGGAGCCGCTCTCCCCTTAGCCTGGACACAGAGCCTCTTCCCGAGGCCGTGGTGGAGGGCAGCTCCAGGACTCGTCAGCACGTTCTGTCCCGGCAGAGCACCGTTGAGTACGACACTCAGCTTGGCGGGGCCGCGACGGTAGACCCTCCTACGGCACCCCAGGAGGCGGAGCCCCTGGCTGGGGAAGGCGGGGCAACCGGCCGACGCCCTCCCACCATCATGCTAGATCTGCAGGTGCGGAGAGTGCGGCCGGGGGAGTACCGGCAGAGGGACAGCATTGCCAGCCGGACCCGCTCTCGCTCCCAGACCTCCAACAACACCTTCCTGTACGAGAGCGAGCGCGGCGGGTTCCGCCGGACCTTCTCCCGCTCGGAGCGGGCCGGCGTGCGCACCTACGTCAGCACCATCCGCATCCCCATACGGCGCATCTCCGACGCGGGGCTGAGCGAGGCCACCTCCATGGCCCTGCAGTCCATGATCCGGCAGATCATGACAGGCTTCGGCGAGCTCAGCTATTTCATGGACTCCGACTCTGATTCCTCCGACTCCAACCGGGGGCCCCCTCCGGAACACGGAGAAGCACTTCACAACCCCGACGCGGCTGCCGCTGGCACCACTGCCTCTGCCAGCGCCGGCGGGGGCCTTGGCCAGGACAGTGCTGAGCCACGGACAGACGATAGAGGTGGGGAGGGCGGCACGCCCGCTGCTGGGGCTGGCAGGGAGGGCCGGGCGGGACCCCGGGGCCCCATTAGCCTGGAGGAGCCAGGCTCCTTACCCTTCCTCCGGTTGGCGCACTTCTTCCTGCTTAACGACGATGAGGACGACCAGCCGCGGGGCCTCACCAAAGAACAGATCGACAACCTCTCCACCCGCAACTTTGGTGAAAACGACGCCCTGAAGACCTGCAGCGTGTGTATCACAGAGTACGCTCAGGGCAACAAGCTACGCAAGCTGCCCTGCTCCCATGAGTACCACGTTCACTGCATCGACCGCTGGCTCTCTGAGAACTCCACCTGCCCCATCTGCCGTAGGGCCGTTCTGGTGCCCGCCAACCGTGAGAGCGTGGTCTAGCTATGGGCTTCGGGCCTGGGGAGAGGTTGGTCTTACCCAGCTTCTCATGCCTTTAGGTCTCTTTTTTTTGGTTTTATCAGAGCGTCTCATTCAATACCTTGAGACATTATCCAGTTAATTTGCATACTGTTTTAAAGCCATCAAAATGAGTTTTATAAGGGCCACAAGGAAGTGGCAGAAAGACTGGCTACAAGGACCTATAGGGGAACAAATGTTTCCTCTGTATGTTAGTGGAGGGCATGAAACTGTTCATAGTTCTGGAGAGAGATGTGTGAAATACGCCCTTGATACTGGTGGGGGTGGGAGTGCGGGGTGGGCTGGGAAAAAAACACAAACCCCAAACCTGGATCAGATATTAACTGCCCTTATTGGTTCATTGATGACTTTTGGCAAACCTTAAAGGGTGAAGCAAGCTCTTGTGCATTTGGGGAGTTGCTGTCAAGCGCTGTAGCCTGACTAAATTTTGACTGGTAACGTGAGGTATGGGGGGGGGGGGGGGGGGGGGGGGGGGGGGGCGGGGGCGGGCGATTAAGCTGAGGTATTCATGCCAATGTTGAAATGACATCATAATAACCTCACCAGTGTTCGGAGTTGTAATTAACTTAAGACTTGGGGTCAAATGCATTTGAGTGTGAATGCAGTGAACTTCCTGATGTAACTTAGAATTAAGGCTTTGAATTTGTCCACCTGTGAAGATTCCTTTACCCACATTTTGCCATTGTAATTTGAATGGTGTCTTTAACAGTATCTTAACAAATTGACAATAAAGAACTAATCATAGTTTCAGTGACAACTAAATGCAGCTATGCACATGTTCAGTTTTATTTGGTGCACAAACTCCCATTTCGAAGGTAAGTTCTTCAATGAGCAGTACATCACAATACAGACGATATTTCGTTTTCCAGACTAAAGAATGAAATCACCAACTTCCAGAAAAAGATTAACCTTTTTCACTTCACATCACTGAATACAAAGTCTCTGAGGAAGGCTGATTTTCTGTTGGGCTACTGCCTGATCTAAGCCACTGTCAATTAACTGGCCTACCTCTTCACTGTATACTGTTGCATCTAGGTTTCTTGTAGGAATTTTTACTGTCGGATAATACTGAACCTTTCCTTTTTTGAATATTAGAAATGTAACTTATCAGTGGCAAAGTACATATTGACTATTAAGAGAACATAATGCACATGTTTCTGGACGGGATAAGAACATTAAGGTGTCAATGGTACAATTTATGTATACACAAATGCCCTTCCCTTTTGGTTGATTGTTTGACTTCTGCTTTTAAAAATGTGTTGGTACAACATAGCATTCACATTTCCATCACCTCATGCCCCATGATGCTTGCAGTATCTATTCATTCCTTAGAAAGCAAGTTGTGATTTCATATTGTCCTTCTTGAATTACTACGTCTGGTCATTTTCACAGATGAAATTTCATCTAATATAGCCTAATTTGGTGAGGAATATAGCCGTATGAGAAGTGTAAAAGCGCACACAATGTGTTGCTGGAAGATCATGTGCACATCATTCGAAGACAGTAGTTTGCATTTGCTCCCAAGTCTGACTACCCAGGTTGCATTTTTAAGAGTGTACAAGAAAAATACTTTTCTGCCTCTTAAATGTCAGTGTGATAGTTTGACATATGGGTAGAAAAATAAATGCAAGATTATTATATACTTCTATTTCTTCTAAAACATATTGTACAGACTGAGTATCCACTCCGATGAAGACTTCCCTTTCAGACTTGTTTTCTAGAGGTTATGTATGTTCTAAAAGCACTGTTGTATTACTCTGTGGATTGATGCAGTTATTTAGGCAAATTAAATAAGAGGGTATCTAAAATTTCTTCACATTTTCTCACAATATTTTTTGTGTACCTGTGTACAACGGTCATATTTCCTTCTCTGAAAGTAAAGATTGAGTTTGTTGTTGACGCTCTTATTGTTTGAAATTTTATTTTGATCCCCAATTTTCAATTGGCTTCACTGATACATTGGCCACCGAGGCAGTGACTCCGTAGGCCACACAGTACTACTATTAGCACTTGGATTGGCGACAGGGCATATCTCCGCGTGACACAAGTTACAGCAGTAGTCTGAGGACCCCCTGGCAAACTGAAACCCACCCTACTTAATGATACCGGTTTACTTCATGGGATTTTTCCATATTTCAGGTTTGATGTGTTTTCAATTGGCCCAGGCAGTTATGTGCAATGCAGGATATTTCTTATGTTTACAAAATGGCCAGCCAGCTTTACAATGGTGCGTATGGGGTCATCCGTGCATTGCAGTTCAAAGCAATAAAAGATGTTTAAGTAACTCTAACAACCAGCTTGTACAGTGATATGTTTCTAGAGGATGGTCATATGCACAGATTAATTTTATAGCATTTATTCACAACTGTAAGTATAAAACTAAAGCATAAAGCATAATATCTTGCTGGTACTTTGTTTCTTATCGGTTCTCGAGCGAGGCAAGCACTTGACTCCCAAGGACCAAATGTAGTGATGTTGATATAGGAAGCCATACTACAATTGGCCCTGCTTGAGCCAATCAACAACATACGCTAGTAAAAAATAAGAGAAAGTGAACTCACTTTAAACTCACCATGCCCCAATATGACTGGCTATTTGCCCAGTCATATTGGTGACAATGGTGAGGCTTCAATGGTAAGACTACATGGCCCTGCATGCACTTGGGGCAGGGACGTTTATTGAATAGTCACTCAGAGGTCTCTGTTTTAAAATGTTTTGATAAATACATTTCAGTCAATTTGATATACTCGACTAATCCATTTCAAGAATCACGGCAGCAGGAAGGCTACTGAAGAGAGTACCAGACCTTGCAGCAATAGGCATTGGATCCCAGCCCTGTCTACCAAACCCACCGCAGTTGCTAAGCAGTCTTCAGAAAATAACTTCTGTCAATGTGAATCCCAACCAAAGCACATTGTACTGCATTATAGGGAATATGCAATCTGCATTGTTCTGAAAGGAAATAATTGAGACTGGAATTATTATTATTATTATTTTTTGCTGCCAGGTCCTGAATGTGCCCTTGCACCACCCTGCATGATATGTGTGTAGTAAGCCCCAGACAAACATGGGCCTCCAGCTGACCTACACAAGCTTAGGCCACAGACGATTTCGTTTTCAGTGAGCAATGACATATACGCTGCTCAAAAAAATGAAGGGAACACTTAATCATCACAGTATAACACCAAGTCAATTAAACCAAACCGGTCATACTGGATGATGTTGCAGGCAGCATAGCATTCGCCACGGCGTCTCCAGACTCACGTCTGTCACGTGCTCAGTGTGAACCTGCTCATCTGTGAAGAGAACGGGGCGCCAATGGCGAACCTGCCAATTCTGGTGTTCTCGCAAATGCCAATCGAGCTGCACGGTGCTGGGCTGTGAGCACAGGTCCCACTACAGGATGTTGGGCCCTCATGCCACCCTCATGGAGTCTGTTTGGTCAGAAACATGCACACGAGTAGCCCGCTGGAGGTCATTTTGTAGGGCTCTGGCAGTACTCCTGTTCCTCTTTGCACAAAGGAGCAGATACCGGTCCTGCTGCTGAGTTGTTGGCCTTCTATGGCTCTGTCCAGCTCTCCTTGTGTAATGGCCCGTCTCCCGGTATCTCCTCCATGCTCTTGAGACTGTGCTTGGAGACACGGCAAACCTTGCCACGGCACGTATGGATGTGCCATCCTGGAGGAGCTGGACTACCTGTGCAACCTGAATGGGCTGCAGGTACCGCCTCATGCTACCAGTAGTGACAAGCGCACTAGCAAAATGCAAAACTAGAGAGAAAAAATAGATTCACAATCGTTTACGCTTCCTAACTGGACAGATCGATATCCCAGAAGTTTAATTTACTTGGTGTTATACTGTGTTGATTAAGTTTTCCCTTAATTTCTTTGAGTAGTGTATTTGGAGATCCCGGATTTAATTACTATTGTATACTGCCGGAATTGCTAGTGCAAGGTTTTTACCTTCCTGCTCATAAACTACAGGGTTTGTCAGTTGTCATAGTTACTAATGGAACTTTAAAGAAGAACTGGTTTATTTCCAGCTGTAACGATATGATTATGCAGTAGGCCACTACAGTAATAATGCAGCCTAATGATAACGTCGGTGTTTCCAGCATCTTTGTCGGCTTATTGTTGACCATTGCCATTATGCATCAAGATCTCTTATTGCTTTGATTCCCATTCATAGTCAAATTTCCTCATTATCATAAAAAATATATATAATATATTGTAAAACGTTATTGCCGTGGTATAATGTTCTTAATTTGCTCCTCTTGTCGAATTCTCTGACATGACGTGTTTAGCTTTGGTCCACAATCAATGAAACAAAACAAAAAATAAAATCGGTATCAACCAATGCGTCAATTCAAGTACTGATTGATACAGATTCTCGTGTTAGACAAGAAAACAATGGGATTAGGCTTTTTGTAAATCGTTACTAAATCATTTTACGCTCCTGGCATTCACAGTTCACTTTATGTCAAACCCCTCCCTTTGACACCCTACCCCCAGTCCAATCCATAGACTAGAAAAAATCCAGAGCTTCGAAGGGCGGAATTATTTTTAACCAATTGCACGCGTCGATGGGTGGGGTTGAATGTCATACCCCACCCGTCGACATCCAACCCCGCCCCTCCCGCATCCTGTCAGATGTATTTGGTATTGTATCCTATATCGGAAGCAAGTTATTCGAAGAATTACGGTATTTCATGAGAATTCTGTAAGCAGAAACTCCACAAGCTGTCTCAGAGAAAACGCCGCCGCATTTCCCTTTATCTCAAATCAATGGGGACTATGGTGTTTAGGAGATTGGGGAGTTTTGGGGCTCGATGGCGTGGAGTGTTTAATAAGGTAACGTTACAGAAAATGTAAATCAGCTTACATTTTCAGTTTGCAGTTCGAAGTTTGATGTCAGCTGCATTCGTTACTTAAAATATAAGTAGATAGCCTATAAGTCTATTGTACCTTGCTGAAATATAGCCAAAAACTACATGTATTTAATCAAAACAACATAAAGCCTATTATAAACAAGAAATAAATTGAGCTAATGCGGAAGTCCATTAACCGACTGTATCCAAGCATTACCGTAATCCATCATGTACGCTATTGTAAAGATATCAAGACTAAGTTTGTGCGTTAGTTTGTGTAATTCCTCATATTGTGCAACTCTCGGACATAAATTAGAAACATTATCTACTCTAGCCGTTCATTTCCACCCACGACGACTGCAATCTTGAGCATATAACCCGGGGCTTTGACTTTTGCCTGCTTGGCAAATTATTTGCAAAACATTTTTTTTGCTAATTAAGTTAATTGTATTGGTCAAAATACACATATAAACAACATTAATTAAGGTAATATAGCCGTTTTTTTTGGCAACGCCACCACTTTGTGCAAACTCAGTTGTCTAAATTTACCCACTGCTGCATAATGATGTGACTCTGGTGTTTACTTGATGCTTTTCAATGTATATATAATAAATAGAGGATTTACTGTATTCTGTCTGTCCTAGCCTCTGGTATATGCAGGGCCCGTGGGAGCCCGGCTCCATAGCTCCTGCACGGTTCGGATCAGTAGGCTGGACCACCTGGTTCTGACAGTAAAGAGTGTTCCAGACACCCTTGCCTTCTACTCCAAAGTACTGGGGATGGAGATTGTTACTTTTAAGGTGACAGTGAGGTGCGGCATGGACAAGCAAAGCTAAGAAGGGAGTTGCAGGGATACGATGCCCACACTACTCATGTTGGGTGTTACTTAAATTGTATTAATTAGTATACTACCTGTGATTTCTATTTTCACACTTTGAGTACAGTTTAGACAGGCATGACATAAACTGAAACATGTACCTTCACAATGTGCATCCATCTGTTGGACTAACAAATTCTGTTGTGTACATACTACCTAATGTCCACCAGATGGCAACATTATACTAGTATTGGCTGCTTACACCATTGACACAGAAAACATGCCGACTGTCCACTGTGAGGATTTCTATAAAATTATTTTATGGATTAATAGTTTATAAAGTATTACACCTGTTGAGTGTTTTAATAATCTCACGTATGTCTATAAATTATCTGGCTTACCTCATTTCCGTAACCCTGACGAAGGCACTGTGTGCCGAAACGTTGGTTCTTTTTCTTATACCACATTGGAAATAAATTACGGGAGCAGAAAGAGTGTGACGTTTTTTGTTTCATTTATGGATTAATAGTTTGACATTTGACATTTTAATTATGACATTTGATATTTAAGGCCTCTGAACTAATCTCTCTACCTTGGTGTCCCAGGGTAACCGCAAAGCTTTGGGATTCGGACAGCAGAAGTTCAACCTGCACCAGTTAGGCCAAGAGTTTGAGCCTAAAGCCCGACACCCCAGCCCAGGTTCTGCTGATCTTTGTCTTATCACAGACACGCCCCTGCTGAAAGTGGCTGAGCACCTCCAGGTGAGATGGCTCCCTCCATATCCCCTCACTTTTCTCTCCTCAGTCACCATCTCTGCTCCTCTGAGGAGCTTTCTCTCTGCCTCCCTTCCTCACACTGGGGCAGAAATCATCAAGCTGCCAGAGTGAGCCAGTTTGGCCTGCAGCTTAGCTAATCACTTTAACAATTCAAATTCAACTAGTTGCTTGTTAGGTCAAAAAACTCCTGATTCCCAAGGCCTAAATGCTACTCTTGTGTTTTTTCTGTTTTTTTTGCCTTGTGGAGGGACATAATCAACAAAAAGCATGTTCGGGATACATCAAAATATTTGGTGACTGCCGTCTGCAGCCGGTCTTTGAGACAAAGTGTACCAGCAGACTTATACTGCGAAACTGGGAAAATAGCACCCACACCCCATATCATAAACTGTGTGCATAAGTACATAAACTGCGAGAAAAAACATGCCTGTTTTTTTCTCTAGTTTAGGGTGACTCCACTTTTGTTTGGATGGTGTGTCAGAATAGTGACCGGGGAGGGTATATTACTTTATACAGGGGGATTCAATTAAAAACCTAAAACCTAGGTGATGTGTGGTAAGCTCGTCAATCCTTTAACGAAGATTTATCAGACTCCCTGAACTGTCTGTCTGCATACAGGGCGTTGAGGTACAGGTACAAATATCCAAAATGCTCCAAGGATTAAAGACCAGCAGTGGGAAAACAATTGTTTTCAATCTCTGTTGTATGAAGGGAAATAACTACATTCTTTTTGTAGAATAATGACACATTGAGGTATTTATCTTTTACATTTTTTCTGAAATACTCCCCCACACTCTTGGTAATTATAAAATGTCACTTTATGTATAGCTACAAAAACATGTGCATAGTGGAATAGAACCAGTGAATATTACATTGAATAATCTGTGACAAAATACAATGAAACCTGTCTAAGGCAGCCAACCAGGGGGGTAATGAAAAATGGCCGTCATGTGCAGGTGACCACTATACAAATGTGTGTGGCATTCAGATTTTCATCGCAACAAGGGCCTTTGTAATGTGGGTGACTAAGTCTGTTGTCCTGCCGTGTGTATGTGTGTGTGTGTGTGTGTGTGTGTGTGTGTGTGTGTGTGTGCGTCTGCGCAGGCATGTGGGGTGGCGGTTGAAGAGGGGCCTGTGGAGAGAACAGGGGCGGTGGGTTCCATCACCTCTCTGTATTTCCGTGATCCCGATGACAACCTGATCGAAGTCTCCAACTACAACCAGCCCTTGGGCCAGGGGCCCTTCTAGGCCTCTGCCACACGTTTCATTCCTTGTACTTTATACCTTTCCAGAAGTGCAAATTTCACTTCTGCATGAACTGCATCCATTTCAGATCATGAAGCGGACTGAACAGGTCATGTAAGGTAAAATGCTAGCTTTGGTAATAAAAATATACAGTAAAGAGTGAACAATTAAGCCTAATTGCCATAAATATGTGGCTTAGCATATAAGGAGAGGAGAGAAAATGTTTGCAGTGTAGTTTCAGAGTAGACAAGTATGGTTGTGTCCTGGATCTCAGGGAGCTGGGTTTGACTAGGGAATTTGGGGATTGCTAGTGTACCTGCCCCCCACCCCCCCCCCCTTCACCCATTTGGCCCTCATGCTCTACTAATCATTCATGCAATCAAAACCCACCTACAGCCCCTCGAAACAAGCAGCTGTTCTACGCCTGTCCTGATAAGACCACGCCGCCCCCACCACACACACACGTACAAAACCTGGCTGCTATTCTTGGTCCTTGGCATGTGCATGGGGCAAACATCCCCAAATTTTCCCTCACCTGAAACCCTTGCTGCTCTACTGGAAAACCAAAGTGACCACCACCCAGAGTTTAATGAGCCTTGTGTTTACTTTTTAAAAGTGGGCTACATTTGTTACTTCAACAGTTACTTCATTTAAATACGGAGGGAAAAATCTGGAACCAAGGCTCAGTGAAGATGATGGAAAACTTTAGACCAGTTTTTTTACAGTACGTACTGTATGTTCTTAAAGACCCTAGGCAGTCAACGTTTTACTTCTAAAGTGTTCATTACATGAAATAATTTATTCATGGGGAGATTATAAAATTTCCATTTGACGTAAAGTAAAATATAAAAGAACAGACAGCTAGAAAACTGAGAGATCATGTTCTTTCTCTACTGAATATTCACAAGTTTGCTTTTAATTGACAGGGCATGTACAGTGAGTTGAAAAAGTATTCAGCCCCCTCAGACTTTTTCATATTTTGCTGTGTACGAACTTTTGATAAAGTTGATTTAATCAGGCTTTTCTGCTGGTATTCAACACAAACAACTCTACAATGTCAATTTGAAAAGTAAAATCTACAATTTGTCCCTGGAGGTTCAAAGAAAACATAAATCATCACCTCTCCATCACTTTATGCAAAAAATGTAGAGGGTGCAAATTCAGTAACTTTCTCCCTTCAGATTTCTCCATTTTCATCCATAGTGAAACCAGATAGGAAAAAGTTACACCTTTTTATTTGCACCTTCTACATTTTCACATAAAGTGATGGAGAGGTGATGATTTATGCTTTTTTTTTAAACTCCAGAGACTGCTCTCAAATGCCATCCATGAATGAACAATATCAGATAAACTCTGTTTGAGTATTGCGATGTAAAGTCCATTGTACTTCCTAAAATTTCATGAAGAGCCATTCAAATGTATTGAAGGGACCTGGTCTTGAATTTTTTTATGAAGAAAGAATAAAATAAAAGAGGGCTGAATACTTTTTCAACCCACTGTACATGTGCATAGATTCATCTGTACATGAATGCTAGAAACGAGTCAATCCCAGTGATAGGCATATCAATCCCAGTGATAGAAATATCACTGCCACCATCACCTCTGGAGTTGGATCTGAAACTGTCGAACAGAATGGCGGCTAACATTTGCTGCTTGGATAGCTAGCTAAGCTATCTAAGCAAGCTATTGATATTATGGCAGCACAGTTTCATCAAGTCTTCGGCCAAATTTACAATGCGACAAATCAAGCTCAGCTAAGACAGCTAGCTAGCTGGCTATATCCTATACTATATACTGTTTTTGTGCCTTGGAGATGTTATTTTACTATTATACTGTGTTCCCCTGCACTGCTATAGTTTACTTTTAATCACTCTTAAATTTCACATTTTACTTTTAAATAAACATGGCTACGCATGCCTACACAATGATGCCTGCACATTCCCTATGTAATGGTAAAGTCAGTACTGGTAAGCTAATGTTCTATCACAACTGTTTGGGGAATTATTATTATTTTTTAAATGTAAATGACCTAGCTAATGATGTTTTCGATGACCAATACCAAATCTCCAGCAGGGGGAAGTGATTACTAAAATTGTATTTGTTTTCTTTGGTTCTTTATTCATATTATGGCTATTAAAATGATGATTTTGATTGCACTTTAGTGTCTTTAGTGTGCTACAGCACTCACAATTTAAATGTTACTGCTCACAGTGTCGTCACCTTTTTGTTGGTTGTATGTCATTATGGAGCATTAAACAGTTTGTGTGATTCAATAGGATTGATTGATTGATTGATGCAATTGGGTCATGTCTTTGAGTTGGAGGGAGACTTAAAGGAAACCAAGGCTTTCTAATTGGAATGCAGTTGCAGTCCACGTGTATGGAGTAGGCCAGACTGAGGGGTTTTGGAGCAGTGGGTTGAAGTTGGGGTCCAGGCAGAGGCCCTCAGCTCTGATTGAGTTGCTGCCACGAAGGCGCAGGAAGTTTGCCCAGCTCCGTGTGCCTCTCTGCAGCTGGTGGCCCGCCTGTCTCATGCTACTGCCATGTTTGGTCTCTGCCTGAAACCGGGCCTGTTGTCTGAAGTTTACAGAGCAGGGAGAGGAGTGCACACACGTATTGATAGAGCGCTGCGGAATGCCCAGAATGTTTCGCTTCTTGGCAAGGAATAGTTTGTCAAGACAAACCTGATTTTTCAATGATTGTAATTACGTTTACCAGACGAGGCCTTTCTGGTAAATCAGAGAAGCCATGTAATCATTTTCACATTAATCCAGACGGATGAGTAACGTTACACGTACATGCGCTTTGTACGGTTGTTGAAATTGTTTGTGTGCAAGAACAGCCTTTGTTTGTGTGCAGGAGCAGAACAAGGCCTGCCAAGTTTTTGGTTGTGACAAAAAATCCATGGTACCCTAAATCAAAGCACCTTTAGCCATTCTTTTTGAATACCAGTTGTTTAGAATTGTACTACAGACATTAGATCTACAGACATACATAAGTCTACAGACTACAGACTGTACTAGAAACTTGATATCACACTACCAAAAGGCAAGGTGGCATAATGGTATAGTCCACTGGGTGCAAAAGTCTCTCCCTGGAGGTTAGAGACAATGAAACCTGCCAGTACCCTTTGTTAAATTAACTCATCCACATGCAGCATCAGATAGGCATCACATTTTGAAATCTCATTTAGTTTTCTAAAATCAATAAAATCTGCGGCTGTCATCAGGTTTAAGAATAATGACAGTTGAACTTAACTACTCACTGTGCCATTCTTTAATGACCCCCCTGTTTCACCATCTTTTCCACTTCTTCATCTACGCCCTTTACTTTGGCCTCGGGCACTCGATAAAGCTGGATTTTCACTACCTTACCCGGTTCAGTATGGATTTTGGCTGTGGTTTATCCTGATACACTGGAGAAGACATCTTGATACTTATCGACTACCTCCTGTAACTCCTGTTTGTGATGGGGCCTCAAGCCAGGTCCCAACATAGCATCTACTAGGGAGGGGAAACACATTGTGTTTTGTGAATGCAAGACAACAAAGCAGTGCTTGTTGTGCATGCCATTTATTCAGCGGATCCCAGGCTCAGTTTCTCAGTCCGGCCAAAGCCTATATTGCATTTCAATGCAATGCAATGGTGCAGCCAGATCTGAATATAGGCGGTGCCTTGAGGGAGTGGCAATTGGCGGCTGCTCCTGTGGTGGGGAGAGGGACTCGGAGAGAATCGTTGCACATAAGACAGCCCTGAGTGAGTTGGAATCACAGTCCGGAGCTCGAGGAGTCACGCCCTGAAGAGGACATGGCGCCCTCTTTCCTACTACTGCCCGAAGGGGTTGTAGCGAAGATTCTCTAGTGGTTGCTACATGGGGGGAATTTAATTGAATTGCATAGGGTCCAATTGGCTACCAAAAAGGGAAAAATCTGGAAAAAAAAACATATTGGGCCATGAAACGTGAGCAGAATGAATTTCTGTGTAAATCATTCGTATTAGCAATTTAGCGTAACTTGGCATTCATCAAAGTTTTTGTATCTGAGAACTTTGCTCAGGACCACTCGTCCTATATTCATAAATTCAAAATGCCACTAAATGTAACTTCAAAATGTTAATTAGAAGATGAATTTATGTTTATTTTTTGGTAAATTCACAAGACTAAATGTAGCCTTTGAAATGTAAAATGCAAATGTATTAAATTATTATGAGTTTAAAAAAGGAAACACTTTAGATTACGCCTATTAATCAATTGTAGGCTATGAACCTGTTTAATTACACCCATAATGTAATGAATGGTCCCAGTACTATTTTTCTAAATTGATAAAAATGTAAATTCTATCACGTTAAATATGCTAATTAAAACAAACATTTAACCAATGAATGAAATTTGCTTTAAAGTGGCTTACAGGTCTGTAGCCAGCGTTGCAATGGTGTGCTCAACGGCATAATCAAGGTAATGCCAGCATACATCCATTTCCCCTACAGGATGCAAAGCCAGGTGGAGGTAAAGCTGGGCTGCGTTCTAATCCAATTTAACACGCTCCCTTCCCTTGCTGTCTTCCCTCGAGGGAGCTATCATGTGACGCAATTTACTACTTACAGCAAACTTAAAAGGTGCTCTGCAAGGGAGGATTGACGAGAAACAAACAAAAACAGAACCAAACCGCCCTCGCAACATTTCGGAAGTGCAACACCATAGAGTTAAAATGTGACCGCCCACTTTTTCCATGTGGAGCATTGCATTGTGGGATTTCCTTTTTGCTGGAAGCTTGCATTTTATACCCTTGGTGGAAGGGAGGATAAACGAGGGAGCGAGGGAATATAATTACTCCCTCCACTTTCTTAAATTGGATCCGAATCTTACACCCGGCGCTAAGCGGCGCTAACCCAAACGCAAGTGTCTTTGCTATCTTACACCAGACGCATGGTTCATAATAACGCTTTGTGTTCACGTCGTTTAAATACCATGTATTCTTGCGCCCATTACAAGTGAACTGGGCTTGTTGGTCTTAAAATGAGGAGTGGCCAGGATTATTTTTGGCGTATTGCTATTTTGAGGAAGCAGAAAGCGCTTGCGCTAAAACCACCACAAACCTGGTCTAAAGTCATGTCGCAGTTGTTTACATGCTATTTTAATGGCGCATATAAGTGTGTCTACATAGGCGTATGCACAATGCGCGTACACCCTCCTGTCTGTTACACACAGGGGCAATCATGACTAAAAATATCAAGATTACAATGTGAAATATTATTATTGTAGGCTATATAAAAAATGCATAATAATAAAAGTGTCCATAGGTCCCTTATTAAAACCCAGCTGATTTCACCTGTTATTCCATAACTGAACAAAACGATTTTAAAGAGAACTAAGCGTCTAATTAGAAACTAAAACAAATTTGCAGCACGTTACACAATTAATTCATAATTAATTTTAATGCCATTCTCTGCATGTGCGCTGCATGTTCTCCGTTTCCCCTGCTGTAAGTCGCACGTTTCACGGTCTTCCTGGGAAAGTGGATTGTTTTAAGCCGTTATGCTACGAGTAAAACAAATTTGGGATATGGGAATGGGATATGACATTTTGATTGGTTTATTGCATGTTACACCCAAAACACACCTATAATTAATGAAGAGACTAGGTTCAGCCCATTTGCACGTTGCGCCGTGCTTAGTGCCCAAAAACACGCCGTTAAAATAGCAAAAGTGGACTTGGACACGCCCTAAATGGACTTTACGCCATGCACTTAGACCAAGCGCCAAGATCGCCAAGATAGAGCCCTTGGTGTGGCTGCCATATTTCATCCTGGCATTTTGGGGATTCCCCCCTTGAAGCAAGGGAAGGGAACAACAGGAAGAAGGGATACATTTCGGATCCGAACGCAGTCCCGGTTTGTTAGTCCCTTTGTGTTAGTTACTGTTCTTTGGCTATTGTTTTCTCAGTTCTCGTTATTAGTTTGTGTGCATTCCTGTTTGTTATTTTATTCACTGTTCCAGTAAGGTTTTTTGATTTATCACACCCGTTTCCTGTATCCTGCGCTTGGGTCCACCCCGCATACCTGTGATACAAATTAACAAGTAAAGTGATAGTAAGGATAATCGTAATCCTTGTGATTGTACCGTGATATAGTGTTATATTTCCAAAATAAACTTGCTAGCCAGAGAGGGGCTTAAAGCATTTTAAGTACATAAACCAGCTTGTTCTTTTTTAATAAATATAGAGAGTGCCCAGTTGGGCCCACTGCCCATTCAGGTACTCAGAGGTACAGTTAGTGTCCCTCACTACCTCAGGATCTACTCATTGGAGAATCTTAATAATCAAGACTATATTTATAGAATGTTTACCCAGCATTGCATGTGATAACTGGGAAAAGAAAATCAATATTTGAAATTCTGTAACAATCTAGGCTTTGGTAGCCTCTTCCTCTTCCTGTAAAAGTCAGATCGTGAAGAAGGAGAATGCAATAGAGCTTATAGTGGTTTTACACACACAGATTTCTGTAAAAACATTGTTTTAAATAGAAGGGCTCTATCTTAAGAACATTTAAGATATACTTTGTATTTAAAAACGAGTAACATGATTGGCCGAGACGCATTCCACCAGTGCTGGTATTTAGCATAACCGCACTGCCAATGTGTAGAAGCGTTCGATAGAGCGTTGCCTTGGAAGCATAAACAACAATACCAAGAGCAACAGGGTGCTAGCAAGTTGGTGAATCCGAAATAAAGAATGATTTTATCAAAAGTTATTGTTTTAATATTTTTTCATAACTTACTAAACATTTATGGTAACATTGTTGTATAGAAACAGTAGATCACTCAAGGTTTGTGCGTTATTGGATATAAGCACTGCTGAGAGTACTCTGCAACTAGACCTGCATATATGTTGTAAAATAAAGCACTCTCGTAAGATCCTGTTTTCTGGGAAACGGGAAATAGTTTGGTCGGAAATGACCAGGAATCCATGCCACATGCCTAATGTTTAAGATTATTATTGTGTATATTAAAACACATCATAACATAATGGTTAGTCCGAATAATATTGATCCATATATTCCTTGCTCGCACACTTTAACCTTGCGCACGAGCAGGTCTGTTTCGCCAACTGTAAATCGCTCTTTTTGCAGTCTTATTAAATCTGCTTTTATATTAGTAATCCACTATGGTGGAAACACAGGTGGCTTTTAAAGAGAATGGGAGATGACACCCTGATTGGTTTATTGCATGTTACGCCCAAGACACACCTGTAATTAATGAAGAGGCTAAGTTCAGCCCATTTGCACATTGTGCCTTACTTTGCGCTCAACATATGCACCCTCTAACTAGCGAAAGTGGAGTTGGACACACCTTAAATGCACTTGCGCCATGCGTTTTAGACCATGCGCTAAGATTGTCAAGATAGAGCCCATTGTGCTTTAATAGCCATTTAGGCAAAACTTGTTAAAAATTGCAGATCATAAGTTTCCCAGACGTCATGTTTAGATTGTATTTAAGAAAGTAATTTTTTTTACCCTATCTACAATGGCCCCCTGGTAGTCTGATAAGTCCAAATTACAGTAGTCATGTTTATAAACATATAGCTTTTTAATTAAAATAATTAAAAAAAAAAAATTTAAATATATATTTTTTCCCAAAAACATAATTTCCATTACATAAATTCACATACACCAAAAAAAAAAAAAAAAAAAAAAAAACCACTACACATACATAGAACTGTCCCCTTAAATACTAATAAAAAAAATTCCCTGTTCTCTCTTTTTTATATTATTATTAATTTTTTATTCCTCCATTTTTTTACAGACTGTTACATAATTCCATATTGGAATATAAGTCTAAAAGTAACCATGTAGTAACAAAGCAATTTATACATGTATTCATATAACCATCTACCATCAATTATACCATCACATTCCCCCAATATAGTTTTTAAATTTATTCAATTAGTCTTCACTTTTTCTAGATCTCTTAGTTAACATTATTTTATATGAGACCGTTTTCACTAATCTATCCAATCTTTGAATAGTGGCCTTTCTGTACTCTTCCAGCTTTTAAGGACCAGTCTCAGCATTGCTACTATACCCATATATAATATTCTAACCTGGGTCTCGTTCAATTCTGGTACCTGAGATATATCACATGACAAACCTAATCTAGGGTTTCTTGGTACAGATAGCCCCAGGCCCTCCTCCATACACTGCGACGCCTGCTGCCATAGAGGCAGTATAATTGGACATTCCCACAGAGCATGGAGAAGGGTACCCTGCATCCCTCTACACCTCCAACACAAATGATCTTGACATAAGCCCATTCTTTGTATCCTTACTGACGTAAAATCGAATCTATGGCATACCTTATACAATATACCTTTACCTCTAGCTTCTCGAATGTATTTTCAATTGTTTGAAATCATCTGCCCCCATGTTTTTGTGTCTATCTCATTTTAAAAATCCTTTTGCCATATCACTCTCAAATTTTCACACTGGTCTTTTGATATCTTACCCAACATTTTATAATACATTGAAGCAGTCTGCATAGGACCAGGTAAAGAGATAATACTCTATGACATTGTGTTTTTTTAACATGATAGGAACACGTGCAATTGCAACACAGCTTCTAAGCTGCATATACCTCCATATATCATTCATATTCAAGTTATATTGCAACCCCATCTCGTCGAATGATTAGTATAATTAATTTTTTTAATACTCTCCCAGTGTATATACTCCTTCTTTAACCCATTTTTCCCAGAAAAGCAGTTTCTTTCCTATAAGCACTTCACTTTATATTGATGCATACTTCTGTTTATAAGGACATTTTTTAATTAGTTTATGAATTGATATCCATATATTTTTAGAATGGTTATATTTTTAGAGGATATAATTGGATTAATATCCACTATATGTGCCTGTTCAGATTTTTTTTGAGAAAGAACATGTATTGGGCCGAAAAAAGCTGTCATTACTCTCTATAATTTAACGCATCTTGGTTCTCTGCCCTCTGTATTTTAATGTTTTGCTAATTTTGACATTTCAAAAGCAAAATTATATAATTATATATATTTTTAATATTCCCCCTGGTATACTAACCGGGAGCATCATAGAAACATAATTGAATTTAGGTATAATCGACATTTTAATAGCATTCATTTCCCCCAAAAAACTTCAACAGCTTCCATTTTTCTATATTTTGCTGAATTCGTTGTAAAACTGGCGTTATATTAATCTCAATTATTTTATCCAAATCTGATGTTAAAAATAACCCTAATTCCAGATTGTTTAGATGTTTAGATTGTATTTAAGGACGTTTTTCTTTTAACCCTATCCACAATGGCCCCCTGGTAGTGTGTTCAATGGGTTTAGTCAATCTCAGAATGTAGTGCACGTTAGTAATTATTGACACACACACACACACACACACACACACACACACACACACAGACACACATATATATATGTATATATATATATATATATATATATATATATATATATACAGTCAAGCCGGAAAGTCTGCCCACCCCTTTCACCTTCTCCACGTTTTATTACATTACAGACATATTCTACAATAGATTAAGTTCATTTTTTGTTGCAAAATTCTACCCAAAATAGCCCATAATGACAAAATGAAAACATGTTTTTAGAAATTTTTGCAAATGTATTAAAAATCGAAAACTGAAATCTCTCATTTACATAAGTATTCATACCCATTGCTTTAACATATTTTTAAAGTATCATATTTAATATTTGGTCGCATATCCTTTGCATGCTGTTACTTCCTGAAGTCTGTGACCAATCAACATCAAAAGACTCTCGATATCTTATTTTCAGGTACTGTTACAAGCGATACTATAACCTCTCTGCATTTGAACTGATCTCTATGAGAATTTGGGGGTGAGACTAGATTCAGCTGTAAACTATGCTGGTACAGTATGGAACACATGACTGGTGAAATGGCTGTATGTCTTTCACCTTACAATTTTTTTTCTTACAAAAGTGTCTTGAGCCATGTTGTTTGTTTAATCTGATGTGAGCCATGCTCATAATTTTTATTTTGTATTTTTGACTCTGCTTTAAAAAAAAAAAAAGTTTTTCTAAAGCTTTTTGGCTATTCTAAGTAAATGGTTGGATTTACTATTTAATGTCATTCATTCCATTAGCCAAAAAAATACAGTAAAATTTTTTATAGGCTCTTCAAACAATATATAATCCACTTGAATTTTTAAAAATGATTAATAAGAGACAATCGTCCAGCGCAATGCAGCCAGTTTTTCATGATGGGAAAAAGATGATCACAGATAAAAAGTAAAACACTAAATTTTATGATTTCTGTGTAAATAATTCTTCATAATTGATATTAATGTCCTTCCCAATTCTTCACATATCCTCTGTACTATTATGTTTGATGATCCAGTTTTCTGACTTAAAGTAAATAAGTTTTTGTGTTGAAACATTTTCCCCATTAGGTTCAGCAAAATGAAAGATCCCTTCATGTTAAAATTTTGTTTCAAAAAGATTGTACAGACAAAGCTAATAGCTATACGCATTATGTTGAATTCATACAGGTCACTACTACACTACAATGTTTTGGGGGCTTTTTTGGGAATGGATGACATTTTTTTTCAGAAAGAGCACTGTGATCTTAGCGAAAAAGTAACCAGGCCTTTAGCTATTAGGAGGAGGGTGCCTCTCTATAGCAGCAGGTATCTGATGTCTCAAAATAAATTCAAGAAAAACAATTTATGTTATATTTTATTTAATTAAGTGAAAGACCAGTTATTTGTACTCTCTCATAAATAATACTTATAAGAGTATGCATGTGGTTACAGTGTTATTTAACAAACATTAATTTAACATATATTTACATAACATACAGTTGTATTGTTAAAAATGAATACAAATCCTTTCTGAAAGTACAGTAAATGACTTTTCAAGATTCTATCACTGCCCATTACAAAATATGGGATTTATTGTTAATTTTACATTCAGCTTTTCATACATGTTTAAGTGGCAATTCTAAGAATATGGAACGGTCACTGATTCACAGGGAATATCATCACTTCAGCGTGGTCGTTTCACAGCATCTTCAAAGTCATCCATGGGGCCTTTTTCATCTTTTTAGAATGTATCTTTTTGATAGAAACTCGTTTTGATCGTACTACTCAGGCTCCAGATCATTCCATTTCATAGTGCAGCAGTTCTTTCTATATGCATTCACTCATTTATCTGTTTTGTTTAAGCCCTTTTCATTACAATATACAACAGCCCCGTGTCAAGTATTCACACGTCACATTTAATTCACTTGTGTAACTAGTTCAGTAGTCCATTTGGCTTTGCAATACTTTTCCATAGTATTACTTTCTACTCTGTTCTGATGCTTTTAGTTCCACTTGTTATAGTTTGTGCACATGCTCAGTGTGTAGAAGCCCCAGTGATATGAAAGTAATGCTGTTATTTAGAAAGAGAGAGGGAGAATGTGGTCAGAGAGGGAAATTGTGTGTGAACTGTGTTGATGCTACATTGATGTCTCCCCCTGCTGGTCTGGGCCACTCACTGCAGTTGCTCGAGGAGCATACTGCAGTTTCCCAGCTGCTCCAGCCTCTCCACCGTCTCCAGCAGGCCCTCCACCTTCTCTTGAGGCAACACGGCACCCGCGTTGGCACAGAACTTCCTGTGAAGGCTTTCGTCGGTGAGAGGGTTGCGCCAGTGGCCATAGAAGGTTTCGCAGCGGCCACAAAGAATGTCCCCGCCGACCAGGGTCACCTGCACTTCTCCATACATGAGGTCAAAGTTGGCGGGGTTGTCGTGGGGGTGCTCCATCCTCACACGGGAGAGCAGGGCATGCAGCTCGGGTCGCTGGAAGGCAGCGGGCAAGAAGGACTGCACCGTCACCTCCCCGTCCAGCAGGGCGGAGCAGGCGCTGAACTGGAAGGAGTGGCGGGCCTGGTGCTCTGACTCGGGGAAGGGCCTGTTGATGTACTTGGAGGGTGGCACCCTCAGCAGGATCTCCCTGATGAGGCCTGGGGAGAAAGCTCCGCCCCCGGCACCGACCAGCAGCTTGTGCACTGAGGCAGCAGCATCCACCACCCAGTGCATGCCCAGGTGGGCGGGGAAGCGCTTGAAGCCTATATCCTGCTCTTCCAACAGGAAGCGGGGCTCTACCTCCTCAGGGGAGGGCATTGGCTGGGGAGTGTAGTCCTCGTAGAAGGCACTAAAGCCAGCCACGCCGTGCACGATGTCCAGCACCAGAGGGCTGGCTTCCAGTCCGCGGGACGCCAGCAGCGCTGCTTCCAGGCCGAGCCGGGATGCGTTCCCGATGTGCAGCGGCTTCGACTGGGTGGCAGCGTTGGCCATTGGGGCGCCTGCCAGGGAGGTGGCAATGGCCAGGGCGTGGCTGCACTGAGCGGGTTCCAGGGACAGGAGACGGGCGCAGGCACCAGCGCTGCCCATAGTTCCCACCACACTGGGGGGGTGAAACCTGAGGGAGGAGAGAGAGAAAGAGGGAGGGAGGTTGGACTAATGCCAGCTGTTGTTCTGTGTGGATGGACTGGTAATAGCCCAATGACATCTGTCCCTGATCCGGTGTGTGCATGCCTATTTGTGTCTGATTTGGGGGTTCCCAGACTTTTTATTTCCAGGGGTAACTGAGGAAATAACACATTATTTCTCACTGTACTTCATTCTCACTACATAAACAAAAACAGAGGAGGTCTGAGAAATCATTTCCCTCAGTAAACGTCTGTGTGAAGGAGCCTTCAGTTAAACAGAGTCCCGCTGCCTCTGCCAGCAACACCACACCCACCCAAGAGGGAGCAGGAAGCTAGAGAATAACCTGTGCTGTTGGAAGTGTTTGCACACCTGAACACCTGCTTAGCGTTTTTATGGATGTAATCTGTATTCAGGATATGTATTTTGGATTTGATTTGTATTTTCGTTCTTGCTTAGTATAGTTAATTTGGATGAGAGAGTCTGCTAAGTACAATGTAAAAACGTGAACAAAGTGTAATTCACACTGTAAAAACAAGAAGAATAGCCATGCATTAGCATGTTAGCACAGCAGGGTGTGGAGGGATCCTGTCCTGTGGGCCCTGTTTCCTATTTTTGAGGGACAACCTTTTTTTGCCTGATAGGAAGAGGCTGCTCACTGCTTAGTGCCTACGAGGCAGGAGACACAGTGCATTTAAGGCGTGATACACAGCAAAGTGAGGGCATTCTGCAGGTGAGACGTGGAAAACAGTGAGGAGAACCTCACCTCTTGGGGATGTTTCTTGCATCATTGGAGAACCGCATCAGTCGGCCCTGTATCTCAATGCCCACATTGAAGGCTAAGAGTAAGTCCAGCCCACTTGGCTTCATGTTGTTGGGCAACATGTCACTAACGGCCAGGATGGCAGGCAGCACTGCCCCAGAAGGGTGTGTGGCTGGGTGCCAGGTGTCATCAAAGTCCATTGAGTGAGTCTGTTGGTAAAAAAGGGCAGAGTTTTTAAGGATTAACTGTTGTAATAATAAACAACATAATATACAGTATATCAGTTCTGTCTGCAGAACAAGGGGCCATAGGTGTAAATTAGTTACTTTGTATTTTGCACTGATATCGAGTAGTATTTTTTTACTGCAAGAAACAGTGTGTCAGGTCATGTAGTGCTCACTGTGGGCCTTACTGCTCACCGATGAGAGCTCTTGGTAGTGGAGAAATGCCACTCGGCACACATATGTGAGCCAGGGGCTCGTTTCATGAAAATCTCAATTGCAAGGCACGAATGCATGTCGCAAAGCGTGCTGGGGAGGAGTAACACTGTGGCTGTGGGCGTATGCGATTCTGTGGGTGTGGTCGGTGTTACTTACCGCCACTCCATTGACAAATGCGGCCAGCGTCGGGGACAGCCTGATGCCGCTGTGGCCATAGACAGAGCTGATGTCATCAGGGGCGTACATGTGCTGGAAAGATAGAGGCCAGGTGACAGGCTGAATACATTATACAAATTCATCACAAACGCCGCAGTAACCGTAGCAGCATCTGCACATGTGCAGTGGGTCGTATGGCTAACAGTCCTGAGTACACAGACTCATTAAATTGCATGCAGGGATCAAGTCTGCCTCATAAAGATAGAGAAAAATCACTCAAGGTCTTTACATTGTAAATAGGCTACTGCCATTTAAAAGCTGCAAACTTTAGTTTAAAAAAGCCAATAAGCAGACCAGCAGTAATATGAATATAATCACGTTGGCTTTTTTGACAGGTTTCCTTTTCAGTGATCTTAGGAAGCTGACAGATGGTGACTATATAAAGATTGAACCTGCTACCAAACTTAAATTACATAAAGAGTTGAATACACATACATATCCTGGTAATTAGAACGCAGATGCACTTTGTTTACATCCCTCAATCTCATTAATGCTACACTTAGTGAATCTGCCCCCTAGTGTTTGGATTGTGTGTCCCTACCTTGCGAAGTGCACTCACCTGGCAGTGTTGCAGTGCCAGCTGGCACACCTGGGTAGTGCTGCCCAGGAGACCCACGCCGATGCTGTCCAGCACCATCCTCTTACTGCGCCGGAGTACAGTCTGTGACAGCTGATCCGGCTGCACGCCGTGGATGAACGCGCCAAAACTGCTGGTCACTGTCTCTTCTGGCGCTGGCTGTTCCACCACTGAAAATACATTTGTTGTTCAGGCACATTGGAAGACAAAAAATTGCATTTAAAATAACAAAATAATGTTGTTATATTATAATCCAGTATGTTGTTGTACATTATGGGGTGCCGAATGCGACATAAAACGTTATGTTTTTTCAGTGCATTTTTTCTCACATTTAAAAGAAACATCACTTTTTTTCTCACATTTAAACAAAAAACTATCCCTTTTTCTTACATTTATTATCTTTGAAAAAACTGGTGTAAATATTAATATTATATACAATCCCAAAATTATATATATAAGCTAAATGTTTTATTATTTAGTGGTTTTTAACATTTAGCTAAATGTATAATAATTTAAATGCGGAGTGTTCATACAGGTTTTATCGACATTTGGAAGCTTCAACCCCCTTGAATCAGCATTTTTCTGACCATGCTCAGATGATTTCCTGGTGAATCTTACTTGTTTCTTTTTAAATCGTAGGAGCCATAGGAATGTTGAAAGGTGTGAAGCTAGTGGTTTCATCCCAAAATTTCTAACGAAAAACTACAATCAAGCTAATTACCACATCTTGAGATGTCTAATGGCCCTGTCACGCTATTGCGTATCGTACTAGCGTATGCTAGCGTATGAAAAATATCACTCATACGCTAATATATGCTGACATATGCTAGGGGTACGTTAGGCATAGGTTGTATACGTTTCAAGCACGGTTGCATACGGTGGCATACGCTGGCATACGGCGAGGCACAAAAAGTTTTTTAAGCATGCTTAAAAATTTTGTGCGTATTCGGATGTATGGTTTATACGCTTAGCATCGCTAGGCATACGCTAGGCATACACTAGCCATATGCTGGCCATACGCTATTTTCAAGGGCTTTTTGTGCGTATGAAAATTATTTTATGAATTTACATACGCAACTCATACGTTTCTCTCATACGCAATAGTGTGACAGGGCCATTAGACAGCAACAATTCTGTGTCTTTTGAAATATGAAGGGGAGAGGTCATATTTAGTGAATATAAATTTGATCACTCCACTGCCAGAGAACGTTCGATGAAAGTACTTGGACGGCTGTCCTCCTTGACTGCTAAATGTTTAGAACAAACTTGAACTGAGAGAACTGAGTGACACACACACACAAAAGAAAGGGAAATTAAGCTGAAACAGACACACAGCACAACTGAACTGCTGAGGAGGAAGGCAAAACCATTTAAGTGTGTATGGTTGGGTGGGTGCCCTCTTTTTTGATGATTGTGGTCATGATGATGATGATGATGATGATGATGATGAAAAGACACGCAAGGCATTAACGGGAAGAATTTGTTAGGGAACTTTCTGAATGACAGGTCAAAAGGACAGGGCCAGGCAGAGACAAGGTTGGTACCATTGGCTTTGTAACATAGTTTGCTTATTGCCTGACCTAGGCTCCCTACATAGCAGCTCACAATAATTCAACATAGACCTGTATGGTGTCTCGACAATGCTCGCCAAGGCCTATTTTCTTTACAATGGTAAAAGATGTGTTGTGACTGTAATTTATTTAATGTCCAGGTCTGTAGCATTGACTGTTAAGGAAGCTGAACCTTCATCTTCAGAATACACATGAAGTGCTTTGTATTTTAATTGAATAAACCACTTAATTTCATTTGCAGGTTGCGCATCCTAATTAATGCTGTTCCACCAGATTTCTCTGCCGATCAATACATTTGGTGATTTAATTGATAGTTGGTGTCAAATAAAACATATTTTACATGCTGGATAAGTGAGGAGTCTTAGCACTTGGTGGCACTTGTGCTCGTTATTCACAGCGATGAAATTAAAACCCCTGGATTTAGGGACCATATTTTTCAACAAATTCTCACTTGTCCAACTGGCTCAATCCCCACCTGACCTCTATCTCTGCACATGCCTGGATCATGAATGATCACATTTTAATGGTCATAATCTTTAATTACTAGGATTTTGTTAATAGCTTTGTTTCACACATTGTCATCAAAAGGCCTTTGTCTAATTGCTTTGTCGAATAGCCAATGGGCTTTGTCGAGCTCAGATGGTTAGGTGAGATGGTTACATTTGTTATGCTTTATGTCCTTTTCCTTTTTAAACTCAAAATGGTGTGCCATGGGCATTATAATATATATTACCCTTGGGCTCCTGTCTTTATCTGGGCTGATTTTACATAGTTTATAGTTTTTTAATATAGCCCATTAAACACAGCTGGATATTTCCAGAAGGAACGTTGGTTAAGTGACTCAAGAGTACAGCCCCACAGAGGATTGAAACCTGCACGTACCGGATTAAAAGTACACTTTAGAAACCTCTACTACACTGCTGCCCAGCAGTTTGCACCTTTGAGGAAATACTGCGCATGCTTTGAAAGAAGTATTTGCACTGGGCATAGCTGACAGTAAGTAAAAGCACCATTTCCTGTGTGTGGAGACTGTGGAATGGTTAGGTCCTGTATAACCTGTCACCCTTCTGAAGAAAGTGTCAATAAAGAACTATAAGAAAGGACAGATATGGTGGGAGAGGGAACAGAGAGAAGCAGTCATATAGCCTGGCACTAATCTCACCTTCCAGAGCAGATTTATGCAGCCTTCGGATGGCAGATGGATATCTGGAAGATCTCTGAAACAGACAACGGGCAACAGGTGAGTCCACTACCATTTTCGCACTGTGTTTTCAACACGTTGCTTTCATTTGAACCTCTCTGCCCCTTCACTCAAAGTAAAATACTTTATCATCAATGTGTATTTGACTATTTTACCACAAAAAATAATTATGAAACAGTGGAGGATTTTACATAGTGGTCATGTGGTATCCTTTTACAATTGAAAGGCACTTTTCAGAAAATGATTACTGAAGGAATTTGGAACACTTTTATATAATAGCCCTGGCAAAGAAATCCACTAGTCTGCACAGGAATCGAGAACCAGTCAACATATCAGACCAATGGAGCAACTATATCAGTTGCAGTAGCACCATTTGAAAAAAGTGTGTCCTGCACAAACTTTGGTCCACCCATTCCTGCTCGAAACCCCTGTCTTTTACATTTAGACCTGAGACAATAATTTATTGTAAGCAGCTGTGATCCAATATCATGAGACGCAGGATGGCAGGAACACAGATAAAACACATAAACTAGCCCCAGATCCCTTGGTGCATGAACTCACACATTAAATACACCTTAATGACATTAAATCTGTACCT
>CM040397.1:28280276-28427128 GCA_022702515.1 Ilyophis sp. 1 JC-2022
ATGTTGTTAGTTGTAGAAGTAGTAGCAGGCGGGCAATTAAAGTTTATTTTTAAAAAAGCCGTTTTGTGCTAGCGGCAGCAGCAGCCGCTCTTGTTAAAAAGAAATAATTCCAAGGGACAATGCTGGTTTTAAAACGTTGAGGGAAAAAATCGCTCTATAACGGCTTATAATGAAAAAAACATTATACAGAATCATTGTAAAGACCTTGTTAAAGATTGCCATGAAGGGAAGGAAAAATAAAACTCCGTTGGTTTTTTAAAGGCAGTTCGCCAAAGTCAATAGACGCAGTAGGCAAAGCACTTAGGGAACATTTTCCGGATAGTCCGTTGAATGATGGAATGATAATCACGATATTGTACAAAAAATAATAAATAGACAAAAAAGATAGGCTACAAAAGGCGAGGATAGCGCGGTTTTTTTTTTTTAAAAGTCTAGAATGGTCCGCATGAAAAAGACTATGAAAGGAAAAAAATAATTATTAAATAAAAAGAATATGGTGTTACGTTTTAAAAAGAATTTTTAAAACGGGAAAAAAAAAAATACGCAAATAAAAAAAAAAATAACTTGGAAAATGTATTCGCTCGTTCGACTGCCCGGGAGGTCCGTGGTGATGGATACGCTAGAAGATAGAGTGCTAAAAGCTGGGCACACAGCACGTCGGCTGAAGCTAAGTGGCTACAATGCAGGACTAAAATTGTCCAGAGAACGACGAAAAAAACACGGGGTGTGTATCAGAAGACCGAAAAAATTGACGTACCAACGTTCTGTCACGTGGAATTATTGACGCAAGTTTACCAACCGTTGGGTGTTTTTTGATGACGTTTGCGCGAACCAATGGGTTGTGACGGTGTCGGGGAGGGTTGGTCCAAAGAGTTTTGGCCGAAACGGTAAATGACAAAATCTTGCAAAGACGTCTCTAAAACTCGAACAGGTGTGGAGGGGGTTGTGTGGGGTGGGGGTGATTGTTGGGTGGACGGGGGTGGGGGTGGGGGAGATTGGGGGGAGGGATGGGGGGGGGTGGGGGGAGGGTTTGATGTGAGTTTGCAGGCCTCAACCAAGCGATTTTATTGAGGGGTTATTAATACAGGGTTTTTAAATATATAAAACTAGAAACAAACTGCCAGAAAACAAAAAATATATAAAGATCTTTTTGGGGACTTTTTTTCCCCCAAAAACAAAAGTCGCCAAACGTACAAAGCCTAAAATAATCAACGCGGGGGGGAAAATTTCACGGTACAACTTTTTATAATTAGTTTTTTCTGCAGGGGCTTGTAATAGGCCTGTCTGGTATCGAACGGTTTGTAAAAAAAAAGGATTATGCAGTTTTTTTTTTTTTTTTTTTATTTTTTTAGTTTTAATTTTTTTTTTTTTTTTTTTTTTTTTTTTTTATTTTTAACCACCACATACCAACAGTAGCGTTATTATATGTAGCATATAACGCGTAAGAATATTTACTTTTAAAAGTGTATCTAAATGTTTAGTTGGGGCGGGGGGGGGGGGGGGGGGGGGGGGTTTACGTTGAACATATGGCCAAAACAACGGGGGGGAGGGGCGAACAGGGAACACAGGGACTTGACGAGTGTGGGCGTAATTGTAAAACATGATACAACCAATCAAAGATGATGGAGCCGGCCTGAATCCATATAAGAACAGACACTTAGGAACTCTTCTGTCTCTACGATTACATCCGATGATATTTGAAGAAGCCACAGGTAACAAAGACTCGACGATAGAAGAAGAAGAAGTAATGTCGGAGGGGTACTTTTCAACGGAAGGTAGGTGTTCCATATATTTCATTATCGTACAAGTATGAGATTTACAAGTTAATTAATCATGCGGTTTGTTCTATTTCTTAACATGGCTTTGTTACTGTATTTTAGACTACTCCACAATATTTGCGGAAACAGCAGACGTTATCGACTTGGGATCGGAACATCTAGCCGGCCTGGACGAGTTGATCCATATGCTACCTTTGGAAAACGAATTACACAGCGTTGTAGAAATTGGTGCGGGTGAGTTGTCTTATACATTTGATTAAAATGTACTTTTAAAAGAGGTTGTGTGTGTATGGCGCGTGTATATATTTAACGGCGAATGTTTAAAGGTGTTGGCCTTGTGTCGAGACAGCGTGTCTAACAAAAGCCATATAAGCCAGCCCTCTACGCAAGGCCTGGGGTTCTGAATATTTTAAAGACCGATGTAAAAAAACGGTTTTTGGATTGTTTAACATCGTTAGGGTCTATTTTAAGGTTTTTATTTCACAAAGACAAAGACAGTAAACAGATCTGGCTTCTGTTGTTGTAAATGTGTTAGACTACGTTGATATATGGCCTAACAGTCTGTAGGCCATGATGTTTGTTACCCCAATGAAAAGTGATTAAGCAGTTCTATAGAACTTGGTGTTTGTAATTTGTATTATACATTTGTTTAAAATTTACTTTGAAAGAGACGGGGTGTGTGTGTATATATGTGTATATATTTATTGGCGACTGTTGCAATGTATTACACGTGTTCTCGAAACAAGGCCTCTTGTTTAAACGTGTGGCCATGTGGTCGGCACATGGCAGACAAAATGGCTGTTCGTGACGCTACGCTCGTTCGACAAAGGCTTATATACAGATTCGCAACACGCGTATATATTTTTATATATATATATATATATCCAGAGTGGAACTTAAAGTTTTTGGACTGTTGAACATCGTTATGGTTTATTTTAAGGTTTTTATTTCACAAAGACGGAACCATTAAACAGCCTGTTTTTAAATATATATTATTTTTACGGTTGTTTAAATGATCCTTTTAAAGCTGTTTTATATTTATATATGATTGTTTAATGTTTAATTGTTTTAGACACGTTGGTTACAAGGCCGACAATCCGCATCGAGGCGCAGGTTCTGGAGTCGTTGGAGGACCCACGACACACGGCTATCCAAAGTAGGAAACGTTTAAACTTTTCTGTTTTAGGGATATTTAGCATTTGTAGTTATCGTTTTGGCGGCTTCTAACACATTTTATTTTTAAAAAGCCCCAGAAGCACATCTAGAAGTGTGTACAGAGGAGTCAAGCCCCCGACCTGAAAGTTCGGCGTGGGAAACGTCTGGCTGTGAGTTGTACAAGTCTTGAATACGCTTGTATAATGTTTTTTAAATAACTGTTTGCTTTAAATTAAATATGAATATTAGTCTTTTTAATTTATAATTTTAAAGTATAATTAATTTTTAAATTTTTATTTTAAAATTTTTTTAATTTTATTTTAATTTAGAATTTTAAAGTATAATTAATTTTTTAAATTTTTATTTTTTAAATTTTTTTAAATTTTATTTTTAATTTTATTTTAATTTAGAATTTTAAAGTATAATTAATTTTCAAATTTTTATTTTTTTTCTTTAAATTTTAGTGTGTTTTAAACTAAATATGTAAAGTATTTTTAATTCTTACAGACGGTGAAGTAACGGATGAGGAGCTGGTTTCGATACTCGAAACAGAAAGGCGTCCGGGCAATCGTGGTGCAGCCGAGCAAGCTATCGTGCAAGCAAGGGGAACAGAAGCCACACAAACCGTGAACCGAAGGGGCCACCCGGCGAGTGTAAATGCTCAACTTCTATATATTGTAAATAGAATTGTTGCAAATGATAGAGAGCGAGCAGAACTCTACAATCGTTTCCAAACACTTGTGAACAGACATTTGTAATAAATATGGCCCCGAAAAGACCACGTACTGCTTCTTGTTCCGAGGGGTCGAACGGCAAAAGACCTGCTGTGGATGATGCTGAAAACACTAACAGTTTAGAGTTAATGCCTGAAAATGTTAACCCACATCTCTTAGCACTTGTTGAGGATGTTAATCAAGGCTCTATTGACACGCATGAAACAAGTAGTGAAACTGTAGTGCATGATTGTTTTTTTTCCGGGCTGTTAAATGCGCTGGCCGCGGTAAACCGTGAACGCGCACGTGCTGAAACGGATATTAACCCAAACACAGAAAATAACACGCATGGCATTACTGTGTTAGAGAGACCCCAAAGCCCTGTAGATGATAACGTGCATGGACTTCCAGAAGTCAACCAAGATGGTGGTGCTGGTGATGACACAGACATTCAGGTGATACGCAGGCCCAAATTCAACAGTACAGAAATTCGGCACCGCTTTAACTTTGCAGCACTGTACGACATTGACAACTACGCAGAGTTTTATGTGTATGTCTTAAACACTTTAGAACAGATACTGGTTAAAGTTCGAGAGTTGTCGCGCCCCAATGATGTTGTACAGCTAGAATTAAGGGGTGATTCGTTGTCTGAGGGCGTAACCGTACAACTAAACGGCGACAACGTTGAATTGGATATTTTTTTGGACATGGTTGAAAAGTTGATACAGAGCAATTTTGAGATTCTGGCTGATGAAACGCTGATGCTTGTGGCCCACATTATTCAGAACCCTAATGGTGGTGTGGGGGACCGGCGGAAATTATCGTCATGTCTCAAGAGCGAAATCATTCGCAAAAAACTAAAGCACCTAATTGTTAGCTACAACCGCGGTAACAACCTATGCTTTGCAATGTGCTTGACCCACCTTTTACATCCGACATTAAACACGTGTGAAGCTGAAAGAGAGGCTGAGCAACTGCAACGTTCCGTAGGCTTGGGTGTTCAGCACAAGGTTTGTTTTTCAGAAATTCATATGTTTGAAAAGTTTTTAAACATCAAGATTGTCGTGTTGTCACACAGTGCAAATAACGGGGTCTTAACAAAGTTTCAAACATCCGAGGCTATACATGAAAAAACACTGTTCCTATACCTCGATGGCATGCACTATTATGGCATCAAATCGTTGAAAGGTTTCTTAGGCAGCCAATATGTTTGCAACTTTTGCTACACACCATACACATCGAAACATAATCACAAATGCAAACATACTTGCAACGTCTGTGTACACGCAGATTGTTTTAAGCATCGGTCTGCAACGATAAGGTGTGATGACTGTATGCGTATCTGTCGATCACGCTTTTGCCATGCTGAGCATAAAGTTTTGAAACAACATAAGTCGAGCGGCAAGATGCGCAGTATCTGCGACACATACAAGTTCTGCAGCAAATGTGCCCGCACATATGAGGTCGGTAGTCCGCCTAAACCACACACATGTGGTCTAAAGACATGCACCGCCTGTAAGGCTTTATTGACCCCGGATGTTGAACATGTGTGCTACATACAGCCTGTGAAAACTGAGCCCCCAAGCGTACGTTATGTGTTTTATGATTTTGAGTGTCGGCAGGACCATGGTGAGCACATTGCAAATTTCATATGTTGCATTGATTTTAATGGCAAGCGTTGGACGGCAGCTGGTGATGATTGTGTAAAGGCTTTTTTTAAGCGATACCGAACACCAAAGTACAAGGGGTATACATTCATTGCACATAATTCGAAGGGTTATGACGGGTACCTGCTGATGCAGTATTTGGTTAAGCAGGGTGTGACACCAAGCATCATAGCACAAGGTAGCAAACTCCTGTGTGTTACAGACGATGCTTTTGGGCAGAGGTATGTTGATTCACTCTGTTTCCTGACTATGAAGCTTAGTGACATGCCCAACGCGCTAGGCTTTGACAATGTGAAAAAGGGGCATTTTCCCCATTTCTGGAATAAAATTGAGAACCAGAATTACATCGGCCCGTACCCGCCACCCTTGTACTATGGCGTTGACACAATGATGGAGAAGGATAGGGTTGCCTTTAATGCATGGTATGATAACGTGTCTGGGGGTGTGTTTGACTTTCGTAAAGAAATGTCAGAGTACTGCCAGAACGATGTTGTTATTTTGCGGGAGGCCTGTTTACGTTTTAGGACAGAGGTGCTTGGGAGCACGGGTTTAGACCCGTTCCAATGCGTTACAATAGCCTCTGTGTGTATGAAGCAGTTCTGCACAAACTTTTTACCCAAAAACACCATTGCAGTCACAGCGCCCGATAATTATGTCCGACAGCAGAAAGCCTTTTCCACCGCATCAATCCAATGGTTAGAATATGTGAGCCACAAGGAAAAGTTTTTCATTCAACATGCCTTGAACCATGGTGAGGTTAAGATGGGTAACTACCATCTCGACGGGTATTCAGAGTCGGACGGTGTACGTACGGCTTTTGAATACGCTGGTTGCCTATGGCATGCTTGCCCGAATTGCTTTCAGCCAAACACGATTAGCCCTATCACAAAAACAGATTTTGGCTCAATCTACCACAAATTTCAGGAAAAAATTGACACTTTACGCCGCGTGTACAACCTGAATGTTGTCGTGATGTGGGAGCATGAATGGGTAAGACTTAAGCGTGAGAACCCCGATGTTCAGGAATTCCTGAGACATCAGGACTATCCCGAACGTATGGAGCCTCGGGCGGCTCTGTTTGGTGGTCGAACGAATGCTTTGCAACTTTACCACAAAGTTCAAGAAGGTGAGCAAATGCACTATTTTGATTTCACCAGTCTATACCCGTTTGTGAACAAAACCAAAGTTTACCCAACAAACCACCCCATCATCATCTTCCGTGACTTTGAACCGCTCGAAAAACTATTTCGGTCTGATCAAAGCCAGGGTCAACACGCCAAGAAACCTTAAAATACCAGTGTTACCATACAGAGTCTCTGGTAAATTAATGTTTCCACTCTGCCGTACATGTGCGGAATCCGAGCATCAAGGTTGCTGTCAGCATTCTGCTGATATGCGCTCTCTAACAGGTGTATGGTGTACCGTTGAAATGCTTAAAGCTATTGAAAAAGGTTACACCATTGACAAAATTTTTGAAATCTGGCACTTCCAAGACAGCTCCGAGTCTCTTTTCAGTGACTACATTAAGACACACCTAAAGGGTAAACAAGAAGCGTCAGGATACCCCTCTTGGGTTTCTGATGATTCTGACAAGGCGGCATATGTGCAGAGTTACTGGGAGAAGGAGGGCGTCCGATTGGAACCAAACAATATCTGTGTAAACAAAGCCAAAAGACAAATTTCTAAACTGTTTTTAAATAGTCTTTGGGGCAAATTTGGCCAGAGAAGCAATCAGTCAAACACAACCTTGATCCGTGATCCCGAGCAGTTTCTGCAATTCATGTTTTCGGAGGAGTATGACATCTCACACTTTTCATTTCTTACCGAGACAGTAGCCATGGTCCAGTGGAGACTTGCAAAGGGTTTCCCAAAACCGCCCAAATACAGCAATGTGTTCATCGCGGCCTTCACCACCGCTTATGCCCGGCTCGAGCTTTATGAGCTCATGGATAAAATGCCCGACAGAGTTCTGTACCACGACACAGATTCTGTAATCTTTGTGAGCCGGCCGGGCGACTGGATGCCTTCTCTCGGCGATTTTTTGGGGGAATTGACTAGCGAGCTAGACCCTGGTGACCACATTGTTGAATTTGTTTCAGGAGGACCCAAAACATACGGCTATAAAACACTGCTCGGTAAAACCTGCATGAAGGTGAAAGGTATAACCCTGCACAATACTAACACACAAGTTGTCAATCTTTCATCACTCACCGCCTTGGTACAGCACTATGTACAGAATCCCGAGGCAACAGCCCGTGAAATTATGACCAGCACAAAGCAAATTGTTAGGGATAAGAGAGGTTTCTCTCTCAGCACACGAACAGTTTCCAAAATATTCAGAGTGGTTTACAACAAACGAGTACTGCTCCCGGATTTCAAAACCTTACCATATGGATTCTAAACAAGTGCCTGGGTGTGAAGGATTTGACAATCGTCTTCAGCATCCTTTTTCATGCATAATCTCCGGCCCCTCAAGCAGTGGTAAAAGTGTTTTTTGTTAAAAAACTGCTCCAAAATGCACAACATGTTTTGTCACAAGTACCTCAGAACATTGTATGGTTTTATTCCTGCTGGCAACCAATGTATGATGAGGTGCTTCTTAAAATAAAGAATGTACAATTTGTAGAAGGGCTTCCTGAATCTTTGACCGATGAAGTTTTGCTACCTCTGCACAAAACCAACATGGTCATTGTTGATGATCTTATGCAAGCCGCCAGTCAGAGCTCTGAAATTGAGAGAGCTTTTACCAAGTATACACACCATAGAAACCTAAGCATCATATATCTTGTGCAGAATCTTTTCTTCCAGGGTCGAAACAGCCGCACAATAAATCTTAACGCAAACTATATTGTTCTGTTCAAAAACCCTAGAGATAAAATGCAAGTTAATGTTTTGGCCCGACAAATGTACCCCAGAAATTCAAAGTTTTTCCTAGAATGTTTTGATGATGCTACCCGAAAACCTTATGGATACCTGTTGGTGGACTTAAAAGCACAGACGCCTGAGGAATACCGCATCAGAACTGGTTTGTACGCTCCAGAGTGGCCGGTTGCTTACGTGCTAAAGAAAAAGTAATATGTCGACACGTATTAAACGGAACTGGAGTCTTCTAAAAGCTCTATTTGAAGGTGATGCCCGGCAAAGACGGGGTATATTACAGTCTGCTTCTGATGAACTCATAAATACAATTTGTGAACTAGCTCTCAATGTTTTGCGTGGTAATATACCCCTAACGAACACACAATTGAAAAAAATAAGAAAACAAAAGGCTGGTATTAAACTGTTGGCTAACAAGAAAACATCAATTAAAAAAAAATTTAAAGTTATAAATCAAAGGGGCGGTTTCCTTCTGCCTCTACTGAGTGTTGCGATACCTTTTCTAACCAGTTTGATAGCTGGTCGCGGGGGCGGCTAAAAATATGGAGCATGCACAAAAGATGTTTCTGGTACCTCAAAGTCAGATGGACAAATTAAAGAATCTTACTTTTACACCGGAACCCATCCGACAAACTGTTGAAAATGATTTGGATCAAACCATCCGTAACATCTTGTCGAGGAATGATGTTGTTCCACACGAGAAGGCAAAAATGTATACGATTGCTCTGCAACGTTTTATGGCGCTGGTTAAACAAGGTGCTGCGGAAACACAACAATTGACCCTATCCTTGCCAGTCGAGACTCACGATACTGTAATACCCGAGACCTCCCGATTTGATGATGTCTTACAAAGTGTACCACCTAGAAGCCGGGAAAATGCCACGTACGTGTTGGATAAAATTTCAAAATCAGGAGATGTGGTAACGTGGAACGCTGATGGGGAGTTTGTGTTTAAAGGCAACGCCGTAAGTGGCTCACATATGTTGGATCTAATAAAGAACATAACAGCACATCAAAAGATTTCTGAGAATAGAAGACCCTGTGGTTGGGGTGAATTTATAGAGGCTATGGCCATGCTTAACATGCCTCTTTCTGTTATACCTAATCAGAATGTTCGCGACATGATAAATCGGCACAAAAAAACAAATAAAAAAACACCAAGTGCGGGCGTATTTACGCCAGAGCCTGGTAATAGGCCGGTTTTCTCATCCCCGGTTTTAGATCACTCAGCGTGGTTAGATTTCTGAAGCAGAATGTGTGTGTGTGTGTGTGTATTCCTAATGCTGAAAATGTCAAATGTCATGTTTAACGTGATTTTATTTTACAATAAAATACATAAAGTAAAAACCAGACGAAACACGCTTGTTTATTTTTATTTTTTATTTTCAACAACCGTGACAGATATTAAACATTTCACCACAGCCAACCGTCTGTACACAGTTTAACATGTTTTTAAGGCATTTATTCAAATATATTTTGTCAACATATCTTGACACCATAACATCGTTCTTTTTCAAATTATCAGAGTATAGGTCTATAATGTTGCTAAACGGAACCCCTTTGGCCCTGTTGTGTAGATAAAATATACAATGCTGGCCACACTTTGTGCTGAGCGGGTCTTGCATCTGTACTGTGTTGTAAGTAATCCTTGTGCAGTTCTTTTGCAGAAAAGTGTTGATGCTATCCGGGAAGTAAATGTAGTCAGGTGGGTTGCCGTAGGAGTCGAAAAATTCCCCCGTCTTATCCGCACACACATACAAAGCCAACCAGTGTTCCCCGGGCTTATTTCGAGGGTGTGTATTCACAATGTACATGGAGGGTAAATTATCTAGTTTATCAACCGGTAGCTCATCGCAGGCAACCGTTCCATAAAAGTATTTTGTGGTGTATGGGTTGTTGCACAAAATAGCATCTAGTTCTCGGGTGTTCATGTTTAATAATAATCATACAAAACGTTCCTCCGCTGGTTCACTTCAATAATATTGTCGAAGCATGCGTAAACAATTAGATTAACGGTTCTGGGTAGCGGGGTTCTGAATCTCATCTCCAGACGAATATTACCAGTTTTGATCAGGGAGAGGTGTTGGCTACAGCCTTCATCGGGGGTCAGATTGAATGCATAAAGTGTGTAGCCTTTTATGTATTCTTGGCGATCTATACACAATGGTGAATCTTTCAGATGTCGTCCCGTTGCAAGTGCTAAACCATAAAATTCACGAACCGCCGAGCCGGTTGTGTAATCTGGGGTAAAAGCCTTTGCAGGAATCTGAAGACCGTCCATATTGAGTGATATATGTTCGGCGTCATAATGTTTGAAATTGAAAGGGTTCTTGTCGTAAACTCCTGTAAAAGCGTCGTTATCTACTAAACCTATGATGACCGATTTCGGTAATTGTCCCAAAAACAAATTTTCTTGGTTGCATACTCTAAGACCAGCCGCCATGCTGAAAGTTTTAAGGCTAACACGGTCAATAGGATATTTAACATTCGCTGTTAGCAGCGCCTGTGCATGGCCTAGTTTAACAGGGGGGGATACCCCGATTTTTTTAACAAACATTGTTGCCGCGACTATTTTAAGCTTGTACGGATGTTGTTGTGCACCCACGGCTGTCATTAGACAGAAAGCATCCTTACAACGCACCATCTTGATTTTAATATCGACACCGTTTATAAGTAGTCTCTCCTGAAAAAACATGTCGGCGTGGATGGGTCCGAGCAATTCAAAAGTGTTGCTCTCCGCGGTATATATGGCTCTGCTTTTCAAACCGTCGTTGTCCCCCGCCGGGTCTGTTTCGTCCATATGGCCACCGGTATCCTTATAGAATAAGCCACTCGTAAATTGATTAGACAACGTGGCTTCCGAATAATTAAGTAGACATTCCATAATTGCTCTGTAGGGGTATGTGTTGCTAGACTGGCTCACCAGCCTGTCACCCAACGAAACATCCACCTGTGAAAAAAGGGTCGCTATGGGGTAATTAATAATCCCAACCGTGTCTGCGTTGGTGATATTGGTACCATCTGCACGGGTTATCTTACACTGTAGGTATAATAGAGTGTTGTTTAAGTCAAGGTAATCTTCACCATTGCCGGCTATATAGAACTCTAGGGGGCCCGTGTCCGAAAGGGCTGACAGGGGGGATACTTCAACATAGACGTTCTTATCAATGCTTGTTTGCGTATACGGTACAGCGAAAAGGTCCAGTTCTGACTTCATACATTCCTCTGACATGTTGTGTATGAAGGCCATTTTTAAAAAATGTATCTACTTTTTCTCTTAACCTTCTTGGAGCGCTTTTTCACCCTCCGCGTGCCTTTCGTCACTGTGGCTCGACTGCTCACGGTGCGACGCTTTTTAGCTTTAGACCTGCTCGTGACACGCCCCCCTGGAGGCCTCTTACGTGCCCGTCTTGTCATAACCATAAGCCCCGAACCGTCCTGGTCACCGGTGTTCAAACGACTCATCACCGCTTTGTTGACCACATCTTTGGCGATGTTCTTGGCTGCTGCTTTCAAATGTGGCTTGGCTATGTTGAAACCTTTCTTTAGTAGGGGCAAGGCCATTCGGAATAAACCGCGAAATAGTCCACCAAGTCCACTACCATACATAACACTAGCACCCTTATACCCCGGCAATCCATTACCAGCCTGTTCCGTATAATAGGCTATATACCTATTTGGATCTATGTAGAGGGGTGTCCTCGCCATTTTTATTCGTGATACCGATATTTCACAGGCCTGAAATGTAGTTTTATGTTGGCTTTGCCGTAAGTAAAGGCTATGTTCTCGTTCTGATCTGATTTCAGCTCAATTGTTATATCGTCAATGTGTTTCTTGCTGACATGTACGTAGTGTGGCTTCTCGTAAGATATTGTGATTACATCGTTGCTAGATCCTGTTATATGTACACATCGTAGCAGTGGCACAAAACTATCACCGACTCTCTGGTAGTCAATAATGTCTGTGTATACATACATTGTGTAGAACCCCGCCCGAATATCCGAGGGGTGTGGCGCCGCAGGCTTTGCAACCGTTAATGCAACATTTGACTCCAACCCCAGCATTCTGGCGAGCTTTCCGCGAGCCGATATGGATAGATTTGCGTCTGCGCTAATATAAATTCTGTTTTTCATTACGGCGTAGCCCACCTCAATATCCCATTTTTTCATCTTTAAACTTCTGTTAATCTCATCCACGAGCGCTTTCAGGCTCTTGTAATAACCCCAGCTTACTGCGACAACATGGTCTGTGGCTTTTTTCGCATCGCGCACGATAAAATAGTTTTCATCAGTATTTAGCGTGCACCAAGTATAGGGGTATTGAATCTCCGCCAAAGCAACCTCCCATTGTCCTCGTAATTCGAGGGCTCGTGCAAACTTTGTTGTGTAGCTTGAAATTTTATTCCCCGGATAAATATCTCGACACGCATTGCTCGGGAGAGTGACATAAAAACCGTCGTCTTCCATGGTGACCCCTGATGATTTGTTCGGGTCTGTAAACTTTTCAGCTCTTTTAGAGATCGACAACACGACTTTCGGGTATCCAGCTGTTAAATTTTTCGGGCCACCCCACCCATTTTACTAAAACAAACTTGCTTCTATTGTGTGTTTTCTCCGCAACAATTTTTTCGACCTTATAAGTTTTGTCTTTCCCAACTATAACTTTTTGTAATTCAGCCTCATAAAACACCCCGTCAATGTTCGTACCATCATAATCCTTCAATCTGTATACAGGCGGTCTTCTGTGAACCCTTTCAACAACCGTGAAATATTCCTCTGTATATGTTTGCTCATATCCTTTTGCAAACTTTCCACGTACTTTGGAGACCCTGACGGTGTCACCCTCCCCAAACTTAAACTTTGGCTTTTTAGATTTTTTTGGAAAGAGACCATACATGTTTTTAAAAACTTTAAAAACATTATCTTTGTTTACTTCAAGGGGTTTCATTTTAATAGCGCTGTGATAGCTATTATTGTACCCCAGCACCAAGGCCTGCACAACATCTATATAGCGTCTTGTATTGTGGGCTGTAAAATAACGCCACATTCTCGTTTTCAACGTTCTATTGAAACGTTCAACCACAGATGCTTTAACATCTTCGTTATCTGTGGCAAAGTGTATTATTTTGTTGCGTTTCATCAGACTTTGGAACATTTTATTGAAAAACTCTTTACCTTTATCTGTTTGTATTTTTTTAGGTTTTCGACCTTTTGCGAGAATGCTTTGAAAAGCCCTGTGCACTTCGACAGCTGTTTTGTTTTTAAGAACACACACCCATGCATGCTTTGACAATATATCTATACATGTTAGCATAAACTTCATATTATCATTATGTTCAGAGACATTTGACATGTCAACTAAATCGACCTGCCATTGTGAATCAATGTTACTCACAAAAACCCTGTTTCTCTTGAAATTGACTCTGATGGGTTTGTGTAAAGTGTACGCATCTTCACCAGATAACCAAGCAGCAACTTTCTTGTCTGAGACTCTCAAATCTTTTGTATCACAAACACCCCGCTGTAGGCGCTTTTTGCCGCCGTAAGACCCAGGGTTTTCTGGAGAATAATACACATCTTTCAGGTGCTTATCAACATCCATCCTTACGTTTATAGAAGTAATGATGCACAATATAAAAAAACACAGTATTTATTATTTCTTTTTATAAAAAACACAGATTTCATTTTACAAGTGTGTATGTGGCAATGTTTCGCCTTCAGAACATATGGGCCACAGGTCTTCCTTCATGGCGCCCTCGATTTCCCTGAAGTCTGTATCGACCGCCCAAAAGGCCTTCTCGCTGGCCTGATCAAGGTCCGTTTGTAGGATTTCACGCAGTTTGTCACGAATGTTTGTTTCCTCGCTAATTTCAGCAATAATCGTATCGACAGACCCCATGATCCTCATAGGCTCGGGTTTAGCCACAAACAGCTCCATGGCTTTGACAAGCAGAGGATTTAACCATGGTTTCTTCACGCTTGCAACGAAATTGTCAAAGTGGTATGTGAAATAGTGTGCGTCCGTCTCGTTTAAACAACTGTGTCGAAGCTGGCTTGGATGGTCAACTTCACACCCCAGACATTGGCTCTTCAGATGCTGTTCAATAGCGCAGTCCAGAAGTCTCGCAATGATGATTTTCAAAAGTTTAATCATCGGTGTTGTTAGACAACCGTCTGTTTCACAGCCTTGTCTTTCGAACGAACCAGCGTATAAAACATCGTCCACCGCGCTCGTCTCGTTAACGAGCCAAGGCCCTGTAGCCGGAACGTCATTGTGACCTGGGTACTCAGTCTCCCAAGATTCTGAACACTCTGCCGCCTGTAGGGGCGCGTACACTTTGTCAAAATTCTGAGACATGTTTGTCAAGAGGTTTGTATCGGTGTATGGTATCAGGTTTGTACCGCTTGTCTTTTTAAAGGCCAACTCAAACTTATAACCACGCCTTGAAAACCCCTAGAGTTCTGAAAGGGCTCTTTGATTGGGTTTTCGTGTTTGCGGGGCGTGCTTTGAATTTTAACATGCCTGAATGGTTGATATAACAATGATGACACCGGTCTTTAGTATGTAAAAGAAATACTTTTTTATTTTAAAGTTCACAAAACAATAAAAAACAACAGCGCCACAATATGTATACATTGATATTGGCAATATACAACCCCCGCACAAAACAAACTAGAACACTTTTTAAAAAATCAAAGTCACGCTATACATGTCTGTAAAGCGTGTCTAACAATCTTCATCATCAGAGACACACTGCGTTGATGTTGCCGTGCTTTCCAAAGCATCCGACATGTTGGCAGCGGCGTCAAATCTTGCCAGCAGGTTAGTTTTCACAAAACCCATTGAACGCATTAGCCGATAGTCCTCAATCCTTGTATTGGCTTGTTCGATACAAAGTTCCAACAACGGCAGGTCGTCAAAATGAAAACAAATCTGTACATCTGGGGTTATGTCTGTTGCGAATTGCTCGCTAATAATTAGTCGCTCAGGTTTTCTGCGTCTTCTAACAAACACCACCGAGCAGATGGGTTCTTGCCAGCTCACAAAGTCTCTTTCGCCGGGTATCTTGTCGACAACAGCCCTGTAACAGTTTTGAAATAGACCCCATTCCTTAGGCTCGAAACTCACACAGTCTGTGTTCTCATCAAACAACGCTCCGGCACGCATGTTGAAAAGTGTGACTCTTGGCACGCCAGCAACATCTGTGTTAAGTTGATATCCACATTGGATATCGTCGCGACCCGTACAGGCCCAATCCCTATACACAAGGTCTACACGTAGCCGTGATATCGCCGCAAAGGGCTTTCTTGGTGTCTGCAACACCATGCTGTCAGTCCTCATAGCGTCTGGTGATTCGGGTGTCATCAGTTGTGCGTTCGCCATTTTCTGGTTGCTTTGACAAGTTAGTGTTTCGATACCTGCTTCTGCTAAATATCTGTGTCGAAAAGCCGGTCTTTTATACACGTCTTTTCGACTGCAGAGCCTGTGGGCCGCTCCTGTGTGCTGTGCTACACCCCACCCCCGTCACCCAACAATCACCCCCACCCCACACAACCCCCTCCACACCTGTTTAGAGACGTCTTTGCAAGATTTTGTCATTTACCGTTTCGGCCAAAACCTCTTTGGACCAACCCTCCGACACCGTCACAACCATTGGTTCGCGCAAACGTCCATCAAAAACACCAACGTAAACTTGCGTCAAATCCACGTGACAGAACGTTGGTACGTCATTTCGGCTGCTGATACACCCCAATGTCCCCTCTCTGAACAATTTTAGTCCTGCCTTGTAGCCACCAGCTGCCGACGTGCTGTGGCTTTAGCACTCTATCTTCTAGCGTATCACCACGGACCTCCGCAGCGAACGAGCGAATACTTTTCCAAGTTATTTTTGCGTTTTTCGTTTTAATTCTTTAAAACGTAACATATTCTTTTATTTAAATTATTTTCTTCATAGTCTTTCATGCGGACCATTCTAGACTTTTAAACGCGCTATCTCGCCTTTTGTACCTATCTTTTGTCTATTTTGTACAATATCGTGATTTCACGGACTCCGGAAATGTTTCTAAGTGCTTTGCCTACTGCGTCTATGCTTTTGCGAACGCCTTTAAACCACGGAGTTTATTTTTCCTCCTTCATGGCATCTAACAAGTCTTTACAATGATTCTGTATAATGTTTTTTCATTATAGCCGTTATAGCGATTTTTCACGTTTTAACAGCATGCTTGAATTACTCTTTTTAACAAGCGGCTGCTGCTGCCGCTAGCACAAACGGCTTTTTAAAAATAAAACTTAATTGCCGCTGCTACTACTTCTACAGCTAACAACATATACATTTATACACCATTACTTTTTCACGATGTTTTTCAAAACAATGTACCGCACATTACATGGCCAATATGTCTCCCTAAGCACCCTGTCTCCAACCCTAAAAACAATTCGTCACAAAACCACAACGCTTACAACAATTACCAATAAAATGACATCGCCAAACCCCTGAAACGAAAAACCCACAAACCCCCGCCCCGAATGATGATGCATCATCATAATCATGAAAATAAAAAAATCATAAAAAATTAATTTATGCATAATCATAATTTTTCATAAACTCATTAATATTCAAAAAATGCCCATCAATCAAATTTTGACAGATACCGAATCGTATTATACTACTGAGGAGTACAAGTGTGCTAAGGTTAGACTGGAAATGACGCTGACCCAGTCAAAGGATCCTGTGGTTAGAAGCGTAGCGCCCACAGTTAAAACAGGGAGGAAGTGGAACCCAAAAGAGGCAGTGCAGCAAGCACAGGCAGCACTCAGACATAGAGACATCATAGGCCATGTGCAGCATGGGCGTGGGGGCTTAGGGCTGTGTGCAGAGAAACCTGTGTGGAGTAAGGCGACAGCAGTAGAAAAAAGAAAACTGGTAGTTGAAGAAGTACATCGCCAAGAGGAGGTAGTAAGATGTACTAAGGCAGTGTCGCAGGCAAAGCAAGGTCAGTGGGTAAACTGGGAGAGTGTAGAGAAGAGAAGTTTGAAGTGGAAAGAGGTGTGGAGCATGGAAGCAAGCAGAATTAAGTTCATTATAGGGGCTACATATGATGTACTACCATCTCCCCAAAATCTTAATCAGTGGTTTGGTGAGGATACTGCCTGCCCGTTGTGCTCTAGTGTATGTACACTTAGGCATATATTGTCAGGGTGTAAAGTTGGTCTTTCCCAAGGGCGATACACTTGGCGTCACAACCAGGTGTTGAAATGTTTGGTAGCTGCAGTTGAGGAAAAACGTCTAGAGGTAAATTCTCTAGCTGTTAGTAAGGTAGATAAACAGATTAGATTTATACGTGAGGGAGAAAAAGTCAGATTAAGAGAGCACACACGCAGGCGTGAGCTGGGACAGCTAGGAGTGGGTGGAGACTGGAAAATAAAGGTAGATTTGTTTGAGCAGTTGACTGTGCCAGCAGAAATAGTTAGCACTAGCCTACGGCCGGATATGCTATTATGGTCTGAGGTGCAGAAGTTAGTCTATTTTATCGAACTCACTGTCCCCTGGGAAGACAGAGTTGATGAAGCAAACGAACGGAAGAAAGCGAGGTATGCAGAGATGGCAGCAGAGGCAGAACAACGAGGTTGGAGGGCTCGGGTACGGCCGGTAGAAGTTGGCTGTCGTGGTTTTGTGGCAAAGTCCGTCTTTGCACTCCTAAGCGAGTTGGGTGTTCGCGGACGGAGCTTGAAACTTGCGGTTAGGAATATGTCTCAGGCAGCGGAGCGAGCAAGTGAATGGTTATGGATAAGGAGGAAGCATGCTACCTGGGGAGCCCGCTAACTTCGTAGCGTACTACGTAGCGTAGTGTATGTGTAGCATAATCTCTGTTTAGAAGGCCATACGGAACCGATGGCACTGAGTATTCATTAACGGTACCAGTGGGGCTTCTTATGGCCTTAGTCATCAGGGATTGCCGTATGGTAGGTAACTTGAGGTGGTTGTGGCATAGAGGGGGGTGTCTCCAGGACGCTGGAACACTGATAAGCCTTCTGGAGGTGTCGTGGGCTTAATTTAACGAAACATTGTTGATGGAAGGTGCCCACTTGATAACCCCAATGACATGCTGCATACTGCTGTTGTTTAGGGTAGGTAACTGGCGTTTGGTGCCATCTGAGGAATGATTCCGTAGATCTATGACGGCGTAGCGAGCCTGATGTCGAGTTGTGGTTATTGTTCATTTTGCGGTGGGGGGTCCGGTAGTTTAATTATCGCGGCTTTGTTTACTACTACGTTTATTACTTTGTTTAGTTTTAAATCCTTTTCTTCTTTTGATAGTTTATGAGGTGTTATTGGGTCCGACGGCCCATTGTGTGGCTGGCCCGGTACACTTCAACTTTTGTTCTTTTTGGCCGGACCTCTTGCCTCGTTGTTTTCAGTTTGGGTTTCTTTTTATGTTTTTAAACTATTTTTGGGGTGGGCCTAATTTAATGAAACATTGTTGATGGAAGGTGCCCACTTGATAACCCCAATGACATGCTGCATACTGCTGTTGGTTAGGGTAGGTAACTGGCGTTTGGTGCCATCTGAGGAATGATTCCGTAGATCTATGACGGCGTAGCGAGCCTGATGTCTCCTATGGTGTTGCTTCTGATGATGGTTATATCACTCGTTTGTTTGTTTGTTAATCTATACTGGTCTTCTACAAGTGTTTACCTGGGATTATGGCACAAGGGATAGTAACATCTTGTCCTGTGTATTTGTGAATTTAACAAGGGTTTTGTTGTCTCGTAGGTAGATAGGTATGTTAGGTAACTAGGTAGCTAGCTAGCTAATTAAGTTGCATTTTTTATTACACAGTAATAATTGTTCATTTAAAAAAATAGTTAATACTTTGTAATGTATTTAATCTACCGCGTTTATTTATATTTCGGTTATAAAGCCGACTAAACTGATTTAATACAGGCATTTATATTTACATTTGTAGACCAGCGCTGGCTCAGCCGTCGCCATCTTGACAAAAAAAATGTCTCCGGTGATGTAGTGTACATCGTTTGTACCCTACATTGTGTGGTGCATTGTTGGGGATATTGAGTGAACTATTTAGGGTGTCAAATTTGACATTTAGAATTTTGGACACCCTACAAAATGGCCGATACCCTAAATAGTGCACTATATAGTGAATAGGGAGCGATTCCGAACACAGACTCGTATTACATTGTAGCGAGAAGGGTGTGCCTGCAATACCGGAGCAGGGACCGTCTCAGGGCCGGGACAGTCTCAGGGCCGGCCGGGACCGTCTGAGGACCCTACAGTCCTGCGCATGCACAAGAGAAACAAAAAGATGGACGACAATCTGAACGTGAGTACAAAACTGAATGTGAATCAAGTTTTATTTGTTTAATGTTAAAAACAATTCTGGTGTCTTGAATACGACAGCAAAGTTAATGTTAGCTATCTAGTCGAAGTGTGAGTAGCTTACTAACGTTATGTATGTAACGTGAACTTTAGCGTTTAGCTAAATCGAATTTAACGTTAGCTTATGATAGTGTTGGCTAACGCTAATGTTCGATTACAAGATAATCGAAGCATATTTAAAAGGCACTACAAACAATCATTTTTATAACGTTAGTTTACCGATAGCTTGCTGCAAAACGAACTAACGTTGACGTTAGCCTCATTTGTTTATTTGTTTAATGAAACCGTAGCGCGGTTTTGGCAAGCCGAACTAGTTGACTATGATAAATGACTATGATATATAATGTTATATTTGAATTATATTGTTTAAAAATTAACCATTTTCTTTTTGTAGTCCATCATATATGCCCTGGCTGTACTTCAGAAGCTGTCCTTGCAGGAAGCTGAGCAGGTATTCCTCTCTGGTCCGGTTTATCATCACAGGTAAGAGTAGAATGTAATTTTATTTACCCAATGCCATAAAATCTATCAACTATTTACTAATATTACTTAATACCTTAATAAAGAAGTAGACCATTAGCAAATGTTAACTAAATATGAGTTAACTGTTATTTAATGCTTATAACTGTAAAAAGCAATGTTAATGAATGTACCCTTTTTTATTTTATTTTAAGTGTTACCAATATTTGTTAACCTAGCAGTGATTATGTTGTCCATCTTTACTATTTCAGTGAAGTGGAGGAATATAACCGAGGGATATACCGGCAATTGAGGACCGAAGGGAGACTATTCAATTGGTAGGTAGTGCTGTTACCGACTTCACAATCTGTGGTTTGAATATTGAAGGCTCAGGAAAAGTCAAATGTCAATAACATGTTATTTCTATTTTGTTTTCTATTGTATTATTGCATTTCTCTCGCTCTCTCAGAACAGGAAACCAGGCCCAACAGGCGGAATATACAGCGCTGGAGCCTCTCAAAATGGCCATGTACCCTGTGCAAATAAAAGTTATTTCTTTAAAATTTTGTGCACAAATTTGTTTACATTCACGCTACTAAGCATTTTCCTTCAATGAGATAAACCACCACCAGTCAGGGTGTGACCATTAATTACACTGACAACTTTTGCTGGGGACAATAAAAGCCCACTCAAATATGTGTTTTTGTCACATGACACAATGCCACAGGTGTTGCAATCTTGAGAAAGCATGCAATTGGCATGCTCAATGCTGGGAGCTTTTTAATTTTTTTCAACAATTGACAAATTTCTTGTGAAATATTACTTCTCATTATATTTTCAACTTGGAAATCACTTCCATCTTATTTAAAAAGATGAACACACACGGGAGTTGTACTAGCTTAAAAGAATAGATGTTTCCGTTTTATTCTGGACACCGCCATTGGTGGCTGTGAGAAATCTGCGCCTTGGCATATTCTACAAGTCTCTGGAACTCTACTGGAGGGAAGCAACACCATTCTTCCAAAATAATGTTAAATTGGGTTGAGATCAAGTGGCTGCAAAGGCCATAGCATATGATTCCCATCATTTTTGTACTGTGAGCCACTATTTGCCTTGTAAAATAAATGCATTTTGGGGTAAAATGAGTTCTGTTACATTACATTACAGGCATTTAGCAGATGCTCTTATCCAGACACTGCACTGCTCCGGGCCATGTTGCACTGTTGCGGTCATCCAATTGGGTAGGTGGCGCTGTCGCGAAAAACTAGGGTCCTGAGACGGTCCCGGCCGGCCCTGAGACTGTCCCGGCCCTAAGACGGTCCCTGCTCCGGTATTGCAGGCACATACTATTGATTGTAGCTGGCATTAACTTCTTCTTCGTTTTTTTCTCTGATTTAATGGCGGATCGTAAAGAAACGTATATAGGTGCAAACCGCCACCTACTGTACCGGAGTGTGTAACATCAGGGCTTTACATACTTCAGGTTATAATATATATATATTTTTTTAAACTATATTTTACGATATAATCCTGCTGGCATTAACTTTCATCTGCATCCTGTAACCTAATCGCAAACATTTACATCCCCGTATTGAGTCAGTGCAAACATACCGCTAACACTTTTGCTAATCTTCCCGGCACATTTTCTTAATTTTGGGACCGAAAATAAATATGCTGAGCAGAGCTCGGTAGCCAAGCTAGACGCACTGCATCACCACACACAGACAAACATAGGGTAACGTTATTGCCATCAACTATATTGATGGTCAATCAATGACAGATACGCACAGATGTTATTTTGACAAGACTACTTTTATTATAAACGTCCAGCTGAGCTTGGTAGCCAAGCTAGCCGCACTGCATCACCACACACGGACGAACATATCATTAGCTTGCTAGGTAAATGTTAGAACTACTTGGCATGAGCTACCGTTAGGCTTGCTAGCTAGCTAACCCAGCATTGCTAAGTAATGGTAACGTTCATGGCAGGGAGAGTAGGCCGGCTGCGGACGGGAGGGGGATTTCAGATACATAACCCAGTTTGACTGCTTGCTCCGAGGCGCTGGGCCTCTAGTGTCGTAGCTAAATTAATGCTAACTGCTGCTACATCCCCTGCTGTCTCTCATCTCACAAAACAGTATTTTATTTTGTCGTAAACACATCATTGCTCGCTCCAAAATTAATATGTGATGACAAACATGTTGAAGATGAGCGACAAGGCAGTCTATGTATTATGTTACGAACTGTGTCCACAAAACAACAGCTTGTTCAGGGAGTGCTACTAAAGGATCTTCATCGACCAGACTTCCACTCTAAAATACAGACTGTCTTCTTGTCCCAAGACACCCCAGGCGTTTTAGACCAATGATTGTTGTCTCCCTCTTCTGGTCCCGCCCCTCCGAGTGAGTTCAGTGGCCATAAATATAACCAGTATATAGAACCAGTGACCCTAGTGATACAACCTGTCCCTGATTGGTCCTGAACAAATGTTAATACCCTGTCCAAACAACACAATAATAAAAAAAATCGGCACATGGAAAGGCATTAGACAAAGGAAAAGCACCTACTGCGGCTACATTTTCTTGTGGAAAAAATTTTTTGACAATATTGCTGCCAGTGACTTACATGGTGAAAGACTTACATGGTGCTAGTGAGCAACAGCACTATGGCCGCTCCCAGTCCAACCAGGAAGTGAGTTTCAAAACTAAAGCCCGGTTTTGGCCCCCTTGGTTAGTCCTAGTGAAGTGGTCCAGGTAAGAAATATTCTTCTAGTTCGCTGGTCCTGTTTGTTGAGCGCCTAAGTAGCCCTCTTTTATATAGCTGGCCTGTAGCACGTTTGGGATTACCCTGTGTTGTGTTAGGATTTACATCTCGGCCAAAACTATTATTCAGCGAACTATCTGGCTATGTTAAAGATAAACTAACGTGACGTTAACAATTGTCCTGCATTGCTTTGGGTAGACATCCTGCCTCGTGTCTTGCCTTATGTACCTGGAACGGTCATGTCGTGTGAACAGACTCGACACGGAAATTGTATGTATAGGAGACCTACAGTGCCCTTTATTAACTATCAAACAAGAAGACTTGTGATGCTGCAGCTGTAGGCCCATTTTCTGAAGGAGAAAATTCCCCCTACAGTAGTGCTTACACAAGAAAACTATGGTGACGTGTGCTTTGCTGAAAGTCACACATACTTTGATTTATGAAAAGCCTAATCCAGCTCGCTTCATGTTATTTTCCACTGCTATAATAATTGCAACTTAAAAGCCCTCCCACACACCAACTGCCCCACAGTATATCAAACAAATTGAATTCTAGGATATTTCTAGTTACTTCACATATCAGAACAATGACTGTCCTGTATGAACCATTCTGTAGTAACGTTTATCATTCTGCAATATTTCTGATATGAATCTGGATCATAGGTTTACATGCATCCATTATCATAATGGATGCAGATGAGCAATGTGCTCATGAGGAGTACTGTATTGAATAGCTGTGTAAATACAAAAACAGTGTCAGGTGAAGTGTGAACTAGACATTTTTTATTCATTACTTAGTGGTGGTGAAAGGTGGACTTCAGGCAAATGTATTTATATACTGTGTTTACACTCATCATAACTATTATTTTTCTATCAATTTGTTATTGTTATGCATGAACATGAAAATTTGATTTTGATGATGAGATGTATTTATAGTAACATTAACACTTATAATGTATTAATTGTTCATTATATATAGTTTGTGTTAGTATCATTTTTAAATGTAATGCTATTGTATTCTTTAGATTATTTAAAAAAATAATTTTCAATATCTGACTTGAGATGAAATACTATAGTTGTGAAGATATGTACACTGAAAAGATGAACATATAACATATACATGAATTTGGTTAAGCTCTTTTCTCCACCAATTCATTTATTCATCTCTTCAGAACCAAATTAAAAAGGTGAGGTTTTTATGAACTTAATTTGAGCAGCTGGGTTGTATTACACTGCTGCGTATCCTAGTGGCACCCAAGTAATCTCTTCTTATGACATCATGACTCGAACACTTGTGATTCAGTGTTACCATATTCTTTAGATTGTACTCCCACCCAAAATAAGACAAAAAATAATTTTGACAAATTGGATGCGTCACACGCATTACATGCCTTCACAATGTCTCTGGGGACCCACTGTGTATGTGTATGTTTTTGTTACAACCATCTCTTGATCAATGAACTATTAATTACTTATGAATTATTTGGGTTCATGTCCCCTTGGTTTTACTGTTGGGGTTGAGGTCTCCAAGGTTTTGTTCTTGGGGTTCATGTTCCCTAGAAAATAATGCAAAATGTTGTGGGTTCAAGTCCCAGTAACTAAATAGAGGTAATTTGTAATGACGTCCCCATGTTCTGTACACTATGCAGATGTTTTTTATTTATTGCTTTTAGTCGTTAGTTGATTATTTTTTCTTCCTTTTTGCTTCATTCCTTTCCTTTTTTTTTTTTCGTTTTATGTAAATCACACTGAGTCGCAATTGTTGTTGAAAACGTGTTTAAGTTCTCACCTTTATCTTTAAACGTCATGTAATATAATGCAGGTTGGCATTTACTTTGTCTTTAAACACCTCATTCTTCACAAGCGGTTTAGGTTTAGTGGCCAGTGTCTACTGATTCAATCGTTAGGACCCCGCTGATTTCACCTGCCAGTCAATGGTTTCAATTAAAAATGTAGCCTCTTTCTTCAGAAATAATTTCTCATAGCACATTACAAAGAATGAAAGCATTCATTAATCTGACTGAATAATGTTCTGGGCCGTGAATATTTATTTTTCATAGTGTGAATGGCTATTTCTGACATAATATTATGCTCATAATATTGAGGTTGCAATCATGGTCGGATTGAAAGCCAGAATACACAGTGGACCAGGACCACATTGCTAGAGCTGGGATGGGCAACTCCAGGTCTCGCAGGCCGGTGTGTATGCAGGTTGTTGCTGCCACCAGTTACTCTGGCTCAATCAGGTAATTAGTCACATACGCTAACACATCGCTTGTAACTTATCCCACATTAAAACACTACAATACATGCATACAAACACAAGAACATTTGTCAGCCGCTGTTCATATCGTGGACTGTAGCTAACGTATCAGATCATGTAAATGATTGGGCTAATTAAATAATTTGGTAACTGGTGGCAGAAAAAACCTACATACACACAGGCCCATGAGGTCTGGGGTTGCTCATCCCTGCTCTAGAGCAGGGCTGAGCTCTGGTATAGCCATGGTAGATAGGGAAGATGGATTCACAGAGTCGTAATTTATGGCTGAGCTCATGATCCTTGAGGTGGACTTGAGGCACAGCTCTGTCTTTCCTCTTTTAAAACATTTACCTTATTTTCTTTTTACAATTTTAATTGCCTTAGGTCTTTCACACGTCAAATTTATAGTCCGATGGCCAGGAGCTATCAATTCTTCAGGACTACTCACTGTTCAATTACAGTACAAGCTACACAAGGGCACTGTGATAATTCCTTTTGTTTTGTTGAGGAAACATGACATTTGTTCTGACAATGTTTGCACTCACAGTACCAGAGCTAGCCCTAGCCTTAAGCAGGCTTTGAATTGGGGGCCCCCGCTGTATCAAACATAATTTTTGGCGGCTTAGCAGCTGCAGGGCCTTAAGCTTCAGCTTCTTATGTTGCTTTATGAATGGGCTGGCTCAGCACAGAACTGGCTCTCCTAATGCCTCCCTACCTGTGAAGTTGATGCCTCAGAGTCTGATCGATTCCAGGGACATCTCATTACAGCAGCATTTCAGCCGTCCTCCAGATTGCAATCAGGGCAACGAGCGTTCTGTCCTACACCCCAGGGGATTAATGCAATGTGCTTCAAACACTATAAGAGAGGACTTCACTTTACTCTTTGCAATGTTCACTTTATCCGTGAACATTTTGTACCATACTTTTTCCCCCATTATGAACATCGGGTCCATCTCTTCCTGAACAGGGACACCAGTTTATCAAGGGCAATATTCTCGCCTACAATTCAGTCATCCCTCAGCAACAGGTCCGTAGAGCCTTCTTGCCAGTCAATTATCATATTGTTCCTCCCCAGTAATCAACTCTCACGAATTAAGCGCTACAAATGATTGACGGCAATGCTCCCACACAATCACATGCTGTTATCAGAGCATAGAACCTTTTCAGTATTGAGCAGTAACATTTTTTTTAAAGCAACGAGAAGCATTGCTCTAGATAAGAGTGTCTGCTAAATGCCAAACTGTAAATTGTAAGTAGGTCTACACCTAAAAAGTGCAATTATATTATCTGCGCAAAAATTGTTGAATTACACTAATCCTAACAATGAAATGGTTTGCAACTGTATTAGTCTTAAAAAAGGGCAAAAGAGATGCACTAAAATTAAATAAAGAGAAAAACTTGATCAATCAGTTGTCCAAAACCCCCCTACCACCCCGAGTATCAATGCAGTGTCTTGTTTGTGAGCCAATAATTTGGTGTAAAAACCGGCTGCCTCTAACAGTAGTTTTTCAGTTTCCACATTCATTTCTCAGTTGTTTCTCAGTTATAGGGTTTATTGTTTCATGTATTCTCTTCTCTGTACTCTCAAACCAGTACACGATACAATACAGCAGAATAACAACTTCCCTGTCACTTTACCGCTGCTTTACAACAAAGGCTCAACCTTGCTCTATTGCACTCCTTAGAAGTGCCATGTAGCAAAGCTTTTGGCTTTAACAATGTTTGAACATATGTTTGACTACTCCGACTAATTTGTTGACTAGCCCAAATGCCTCTCGCAAGTTCAATGGGCATTGTTTGATGCTATATGGGACTGCGCTGTAAATTACAACATCAAGATACACAGTGTTGGCAAGAATAACTTTTAAGTTGGATGTTATTCATTTTCCTCGTAGATAAAATGTGCAAAACATAATTTTCCGTGCCATCTGTTGACTCTTCTTTGACCACAGGAATACTGTCGTCCAGCTCTGCCATTTCTTACATGCATGTTTAAAAATACATGTTAATTAGGATTTGTCAGCTTGTCAATTTGTCAATCTTGGATGATATCTCTTTCCTGTCCAATTATGTTTTTTCACTACTAAATAAATTGTCTCCATTGCTGTGCACTGTACCAGGAGGACACTGTTGCACCCAGCTGCTGAAAAACTTTTTTTTTGTGTTTGACATTCGGTCCATGTCACATTCCTTCCTCTACCTCAACTACGTGCTTTCATGAGGGGCACAATTGATCAGTAACTGTAAAACTAATCGAGTGATTGGAACAGTTCAACACCTACAGTGCCCCATGGGAATTGCACTAGCTATGCAAGTTGAAGTCATTTTGGGTCACATGCCCAAGATTTTTTTTGCCTCATTTTACTTGCATTTGGAGATACTAACACCACACAGGATCAATGCATCCTTTCTTGAGTCGAGGTTGATGGAGCAAAATATCACTGAGAAAACTACATTTGTTCAAGCACTTCACAGTTGAAATGTACCACTTTCAGAAACACAACCTCGATATTTCACAATATCGTATTGACAATATGACAATTTCATAAACATTGAAAAATTTAATACATTGAAGAACAAATGTGTGTGAACTTAAAACTTGATAATACTGATTTAATTAAAGGAATAGTCATGCAAATTGGTACTCAGCTCTGACGTACAGCCTATAGAATCAGTTAAACATTAAAATAAGACCACTTGCCATTGTTTCTTAAGAAATTATATATATTCATTTATTTCTATTTTTCTTTCTTCAATATATTCAGCCACATTCCCTGGTGACTCCCCTCATGGCGCTCAGCAGAAACGTCGGCCATGTTTGAATAGGATGGTTTATGTAGAGTCCAGCAATTGGGACAGGAGGGGCAAGGGGAAGAAGGAGGGTCAGGGGAGGCTGTGGGTAGGGGCAATGGGGAGGTCTGGGATAAAGAGGCTGAAGGGTCATAGGGAAGGGGTTAGGGGAGGGTTAGGGAAACAATATACAAACCTTAATTCCAAAAAAGTTGGGACAGTATGTAAAATGCACATAAAAGCAGAAAATTCTCTTTTACATACATTTAATTGAAAACAATACATGTTTTACCTTATCAACTTTATTGATTTATTTAAAATATATGCTAAGTTGAATTTTATGCCTGCAAAAAATTCCAAAAAAGGTTGGACAGGAGCAGAAATAAATAAATACTGGGAAGTTCAAAAAACACCTGTTTGGAACATTCCACAGCTAAACAGGTGATGCCATCATGACTGGGTATAATATGACTCTCTGCATTTGAATGGATCTCTATGGGAATTGGGGGGTGGGACTAGGTATCACAAACGTCACAAAGTCTCAAACCATCAGTCTGCTGCCAGATATGCAGTAGATATGGATGGATCAATTTAAGGGTTGTTTCTCCTGACAAATTTTTCTATTGAACTCTAAGAAAAAATTAAACTTTTTTGGAATTGGGGATTGTATTATTATTATATGATCATAGGAGAGCTGTACATGTTTTGTTATGTTCCTGCCATGCACTATTTGTCTCATCACCAACTTGCCACTAATATGGCTTAACGGTCTGGCCTTCTTCGCACAGGGTACTGTTAAGGGATGGGGTAGGGGGAATGGGGAGGTCTGGGGCGAAGGGCTGGAAAGGTCTCAGGGAAAGAGTCGGGGGATAAGGGAGAAATACCAGAAAGGCGCTTTGCTCTAGTACTTGTAAGTCACAAACATTTCAAATAGAATATTCTACTTTTTACTCCACTACTCTTTCCTCAAACCGACTTACAAACTCTTATGGAAATGTAACATACTGCAGTATATTTGAAATATATTGTGATGATAATTTTGATATATTTGTAATATACTGCAGTATATTATTTTTCCATAAGGGAACCCAAGATGCACACTTCAAATCAGCAATTGGTTCAGTCTGTTTGTGTATAGCTTACTGTGCTGGTGTATTTTTGCCCTCAGCTGCACGTATCACACACTGGACCTTTCTCTTACTCATTTTCAATGAAAAAGAGAACTGATAATTGAGTGGAATTTTGCAGTACTACTTCCATGATTGTGAGGTATTTACTATTTTGTACTTGCTGTATTACAATGTAAAAGTGATAGCTAAAAGTAAAAATAGAGTCCAATAAGCATAGAGTCAAAAATTATAATTCAGAGGAAGCTAATAAGCATATCACATGCATCAGCTGTAAACAAGTATCCATCAGTGCTAGCTAATGAGGTAAGAATCCAACGATTGTATAATACCATACCAAAGACAGAAAGTAAATATAAATGATCACACAAAATCCAAAGACTCACAAAAAGAGCATTTGGCTTGTATCATTACAAAAGTCCTCTGGGAGCCATTTAACTAGTAAGACTAGGCTGTACACAGTGAGCCCATACTGTTCTCATATAAGGCACAAAGCACTATTTGTCTTGATGATCCTTGAATTAACCAACCATTTTAACATTTTTACATTGCATACCTGATTTGGAAAAAAAGGAAATGGATACAGATAGACCTAATTTAACTTAATGTGCTGTACAGCGATAGAAAATGCTTACTGCACATTAAATTAAATTAGGTATATCTGCACATACATTTTTAACAACTCCTGCAAAAAATGGTTTTGAATCAGCACTTCCAAGGATTGGACACTTATGTGTGCACGTATGTGCCTGCTCAGTTTTGATTGGTCCTGTGCCGTCATCAGCACAGATCGGTGCCGCAGGCTTCTTCTCTCCTGCGGGATTACAGAACATTCCGACGACGTTCCGGAAAAGATCACTCACCCTCACCTTCGGCAGCTGAAATCACATGAAGCCAGGATTTTTCTTCATTTACTGGCCTTGATGAGAGAGAGCGCTGGAGGGGTGATGGTGGGTGAGGTGGAGGGGGGGGATTGGTTGGAGCAGAGCAGAAACTGTCATCAATTACCGTTGCTGACACTACCATTATCTCACTCGCTCTGCAGCGGCATCCTCCGCCTGCTTCTCCTCCCAGAATCATAGATGTGAGCTGTCCCCTTCCCCCTGTCTCCTCTCAGCGCGGGTCTGGGCGTAGCCGGCAGCCAGGGTCTGGGCAGGAAATTGAAGCTGTTTGTCTGCAGCTCCCTGAAGCTATAGCCTCGTGCCTTCTAGCAGCTGGGAGAGGGCCTTATAAAACGGGCCATTAACACCTCCTGCCGGGGCCTGGATACCTGCCCTGGCAGTGCAGCAAAACCACGGACTGAGCCCAGCACCGGGCTCAGTCCACACTGAGCAGATGCAGGCTATTAAATCCAAATCTGAATAAGAGGTTGCTGTGCTGTAATGGTAATTCTGAACAAACTCCTTCATCACGGTGAGTGATGTCCTCCGATCTAGAGATGTCTGCGCATTTCATCCCTGATCCTTTGCCCCTCCTTTCCAGAATTTCACGGGCATGGCCGCTGGTTTGCAAACAGACTCGCTCATGTGTGCTGCCTTCAGCCCAAAACAGAAACCCACTTGACATCCCGCTGTCAGAGTGTCAGGGCTTATCAGGTTTCACTATTTACCATTCAGTCAAGTGTCTCACTGTGACCACACAGACAAGCATTTCTGTCACAGAAAAAAATCATTTGCACGAACAAGCATGGAACACGCAGTACAGTTTAATGTAACAGTTGACTGGATGGTTTTATTTGTCAATGCAGGTGAAGAGCCAATACAAGAGTAGTTTTACTGTGATGTCACAATGGTACCATAAAAAAAGAAACAAAATTGTACAGTTTATAATACGTAAGTCCATGGTCACCTACATTTTGTAGAGCCCTCCCCTTTAATGGTACTAACATGGCACATTTTGGTATAGTGAGCTTCAGTGACAGCCATTTTTAGCATGCCATTCTTCCAAACAATCCACACTGCAGAGGCCAGCGGAAAATGGAATGCATTTACATCCATTTGATTTACACATTTTGAGGACAGCTCGGTGGCAAGTGAAACAGCAGGAAAGGCTACCCACTCACAGAGTGCTTACAATGAATTAGTCAAGTATGTTTATTTTTTCACTTATTGACTTCACATTCGTGGTGCTTTTTATGATAAGTTGTGAGCTGAGCCAAGCGGCCATGGGCCATTTGATATCTTGTAAGCTTTTGCTGGCAGGCTTTTGCCTGAAACCGTTACAGTGCTTAAAAGCAGCCCAGTGTTCCATTATTAGTCAAAATATTCAAGAATTCTGAATAATACAGCCTTGTTTACAGACATTATTTGTAAGACGTGGGCCACACTGTTAATATTCTGTTTGATAAAATTGCATTTATCACTATTTGTCCTGTGAAAACTCTTTGTAAAACCTTTTAGAACTCTTGGTTTGATTGTGCACATGTGACTGATTTTCAAAGAAGGCAGGTTTTCAGATACCAATGCATTGCAAAAAATAAATCTCCAACCTTTCCTTTGTACCTTGTTCCCACTACATTTTTTATATTGGAGGTTAAGGCATTGGATGGAGGTATTTGTCATAGTAATAGAAGAGTCAGTTCCTTCCATCTTCTATTGTTAAAGAAGTGATGTAGAATAATCTTATTTCTTTACAAACAAACATGGGAGGGATATCTGTCCCCCTGAAACATGACGCTGCAGAGATTCCGTCTCCCCATTTTATTATCTCCCCCTGTTATTCTTTGCCCTGAACTTGTTCTTAAATAATAAATAATTCTCTTTGATTTATTTATGTAAAACTGGAGGGAGGATTTAGACGGGATGAATAGATGTCCTGCAATATATGGTTTGCTGTGGTTTTAACGCGGCAGACATTCCATCAACATCAGGAAAAATACACAGCCAGTTGGCCTGACTGGCCCCTCAGTACAGTAGCACATAAAACAAAGGCAAGACGAAAATGCTTTTCACATCGGAAAGCTTTCAGTTTAATACATAATTTAAGCATTGCTTGGCCAGCCCGGTGCCTCAAGCCGACAGCTCCATGCTCACTGGGAGAGAGTAATGGTACAGGTGTCACCCAGTGCACTGTAAACAAAGTGGATCAAGGCGATGGAATCCAGTTCCCTCCATCAGTCCACCGCTTATTGATATTCCCAGGACTGGCTGTCCTGTTTGCGCATGCTCAATAGGACACAGAACAGAGGGAACCACAACCAGAGCAGCAGTTGTAAGGTGAACTGTACATATTGTCGGATTGAACTGAATAAAAAAAAATGTATATAGAAATTTTAATAATCTATACTATATATTTTACCATTTTCACAAAATGGAATCTTCCTGAATGTACTTATGTTTCTGAATAATCTTACAGAATTATCCTACTGAATGCACTTCTGTTTCTGATTGATAATCATGCACAATGATTCTACTGAACAAATGTATCTTTCTGAACATAATCCTACCTCTATGAAATCAATAGTGTATGGGATGAGCGGTGGGTAATGTACTGTATATTGACCTCAAGACGTCAGATTCCTTGACGAAAGTAAAACACAGTTACCAGTTCAGATACAACCTGTAAGTATATATTACTATCTATATATATACTCACAGTCCGGAAAGTCACGTTCTCCACGTTTTATTACGTTACAGACATATTCTACAATAGATTGACACAAAATAGCCCATAATGACAAATTGAAAACAGGTTTAGACATTTGTGCTAATTTATAAAAAATCTAAATGTAAAATATCATATGTACACAAGTGTGCACACCCTTTGATATGACACCCAAAAGTGAGCTGAGGTGCATTTTGTTTCCACTGATACTGCTTGAGATGTTTCTACAACTTAATTGGAGTCCACTTTTGATAAATTCAATTGACATGATGGGGATTGGACATGATTGGGGATTGCCAACACCTGCCTATATAAGGTCCCACAGTTGACAGTGCATGTCAGAGCAAACTCCAAGCCATGGGGTCAAAGGAATTATCTGCAGACCTCAGAAACAGGATTGTGTCAAGGCATATATCTGGAGAAGGGTACGGAAAAATCTCAACTCTTCCTCCAGACTCTGGGACCTTGATTTCCAAATGAAATGCAAAATGTACTTTCATCTGAAAAGACTTTGGACTTGAGCAACAGTGGACCACTGAGCAACAGTTATTTTCTCCTTAGTCAGGTAAGACGCTTCAGTAAGACGTTGTCTCTGACGTTGTCTCTGGTTCAGGAGTGGCTTGACACGAAGAATGCGACATTTGTAGCCCATGTCCTGGATTTGTCTGTGCGTGGTGGCTCTTGATGCACTGACTCCAGCCTCAGTCCACTCCTTGTGAAGCTCCCCCAAATTCTTGAATGGATTTTGCTTGAAGATTTTTGCTGACAATCCTCTCAAGGCTGCGGTTATCCCTGTTGCTTGTGCACCTTTTACTACCACACTTTTTCCTTCCACTCAATTTTCTATGAATATGCTTGGATACAGCACTCTGTGAACAACCAGCTTCTTTAGCAATGACCTTTTGTGGCTTACCCTCCTTGTGGAGGGTGTCAATGACTGTCTTCTGGACATCTGTCAAGTCAGCAGTCTTCCCCATGATTGTGTAGCCTACTGAACCAGACTGAGAGACCATTTAAAGGCTCAGGAAACCTTTGCAGGTGTTTTGAGTTAATTAGCTGATTAGAGTGTGACACCATGAGTTTCCAATATTGAACTTTTTCACAATATTCAAATTTTCTGAGACACTGAATTTGGGTTTTCATTAGCTGTAAGCCATAATCATCAAAATTGTGTAATGAATCTATATAATATATGAGTTTCACTTTCTGAAATGAGTGACAAAAAATATTTAACTTTTTCACGATATTCAAATTGTTTGAGCTGCACCTGTATATAATAATATGTGCTAGCCTTTCCCAATGTCCTGGCCATTATTTGTTCTGTTGAGATTAGTTTTAAGATAAGCCAAAATGTTTTAAGTAAAAATGCATGTGTGAACACTACAACACTGTCCACTTAATTTATTGAATTCATCCACTTTATTTAAATATTTCCTACTATTGTATGGTAGGGAAAACACTGGGGACTATGTTCTTTCAAGGTTCATCACTGCAGATGGGAGCGAACTTAGCAAAGTATACATTATCTATATATAACGATATCCAGCTCCCATTGTGATAGCTATCAAACATTGTGGACATCCGATACCATCGTCATATCGCTCAGCCCTATTGCGCACACAGGGTATTTTCATTATTTTCCTGTCACAAGGAAAAATAGGATTTGAGCACTTGTGCATTTAGCTTTGCATATATAAGTGATGTTTATGAATTTGTTTCTCAATTTGTGCATGTAAAATAATGTTCGATTTGCAAACAAAAAAACCATGCATGCTTGTGACCGTTCTTCTTTCAAGCAGCATGCTGAATGTGAATAGAGATGAAAGGAGGGGGGGGGGGCTATCCCAGCTTCTCCTGTGTCCTTGTGGCCAATAAGGTGCATGTGCCCCCCCCCTCCTTTTTTTAATCTATCCAGACACCTGCAGAGTTTTTTCAAGAACCGGTCTCTGGGCCTCACGCCTGCCATGCTCCCCCATCCCTACCAGCTACAGTGATTTGTTAATGCTTTTAACTTCAGACCGAGATATCTGCACTCTTATTTATTTATTAATTTTTCATCCTGACGACCAAAGTGGAAAATGAAGAGGCAAATGAGCCTTTGAATTAAATTCCCATGGTTGCTAATGCAAGAAATAAATACTTGGAAGTCTTGGATGTTTCTCTAAAAGAAAATAAAAAATCATTTTCAGATAAGACATCTAACAAGGCAGTGCAGGCACTCTGTCTCTTGAGGGTCTCTCCTACATTTTCTCACTGTCAATCATCTAAGGAACATATGCAATATGTGTGTTCTTTGAGAACAAACGGCTAAAATTTAGAACCAGGAGAGTATCTTTAATTTCTAACCACCGATAAGGGATCCCTGATGATTTAGTCCAAAGATAATGTTTAAGGCTCTTTTTATGACACGTCCCATCTCCTATTATGAGCTGTCATAATGGGATAATGGGCCCCATAGCGGATCACTAGAGCACATGGCACTGGAATGTCATTCACAAAGAGCGAATGTGTCCAAGTGCTGCGCCAAATGGCGCTGATGCCGAGACAGGGGCTGGAGTGTTGTCTCTCTTTCGCCTGGGACCGGTCACAAAACTGAGTGTTTGCCTTGCACTCTTTGGGAGGGATACTGTCTGTACTAAAGAGACTGCTGCAGGTACCGTATTTAACAGCTTTGGCTTCCCTCTCAGCCCACTCCTCGTCAGGTGGGAGAGCTAGCTGTCAAACAGCTTTGTCTCCCTCTCTCTTCCTATTAAAATGGGTCGCAGTTTCCCAGCAGAGCAGGGTGCCCCATGTTTTAGGGTCAGAGTGATGCTGAAATTCTCCTGGAGTCACTAACCAATAAGAGAGCGCCCGAGGGGACCGTGTGCCACCTACCACTTCAAAGTCGCTCAAGTAGTTTGTCAGTGGCAACCGTACAGGCATGAGTCATCAAGTGACTCGCTTTAATTTAAATAAATAAATAAATAAATACATTTTATATATATATATATATATATATATATATATATATATATATATATATGGCAAGCCAAACAGGAAATATATATTGAACTTTGATATATATGGAATGAACATTGATATATATGGAATGAACATTGATATATATACAATGAACATTGATATATATGGAATGAACTTTGATATATATACAATGAACATTGATATATATACAATGAACATTGATATATATGGAATGAACTTTGATATATATACAATGAACTTTGATATATATACAACGAACTTTGATATATATAGAATGAACATTGATATATATGGAATGAACTTTGATATATATAGAATGAACATTGATATATATGGAATGAACTTTGATATATATACAATGAACTTTGATATATATACAACGAACTTTGATATATATACAATGAACATTGATATATATGGAATGAACTTTGATATATATAGAATGAACATTGATATATATGGAATGAACTTTGATATATATACAATGAACATTGATATATATGGAATGAACTTTGATATATATACAATGAACTTTGATATATATACAACGAACTTTGATATATATAGAATGAACATTGATATATATGGAATGAACTTTGATATATATAGAATGAACATTGATATATATGGAATGAACTTTGATATATATAGAATGAACATTGATATATATGGAATGAACTTTGATACATATACAATGAACATTGATATATATGGAATGAACTTTGATATATATGGAATGAACTTTGATATATATGGAATGAACTTTGATATATATACAATGAACTTTGATATATATACAACGAACTTCGATATATATAGAATGAACATTGATATATATGGAATGAACTTTGATATATATAGAATGAACTTTGATATATGGAATGAACTTTGATATATATATACAATGAATCAGATCAGGCATCAGATCAGGGCATCTCATTTGGTTTTTATTGAGACATAATCCGTGTAATTCAACTGATTTTTAATTGATTTGGGACTGAACATTATATTATTATATTTTTATCTGAATTTTGAGGTGAATAACTTCAGCAAAGCAATGGCTGCTGAAGTCCGAGGGTCAGGTTACCTTGGAAGACCAGGCAACACGTCAATTTACCCATTTAGAAATTAAGCTGTTGGTGGCAATAAAGTCTTTATCTTTTAATATGAACGGATCAGAAAAGAAGGACGCTGGTGAAGATGGCCTGACAGCGATGACCACGTAGAAACATGAAACAATCAAGCTCAAGCTAGTTAACATTAGTGCTAAATTAAACACTCAAATGTGCACACGATTATTTCAGTCAGTGCAGGAGATCACGGAAATACGCGAACCTGGACGCTTCGAGCTACGCAAACCGTTTTTCCTTTTCCACTGACATTTGAGAAAGACAAACCAGAGGAAAGCACAGATCGAACAAGAAAGTAGTGTACTGTTGTAGCTTGCTATCGCGTCTTTCGCTGCAACGCTCGGTTTTGCCTTTCACAAATGTCAGTGGAAAAAAAAAAACGATTTGCGTAGCTCGAAGCGTCCACGTTCTTGTATTTCCGTGAGGTGTGTTTCGGCCCTGACCTTAGTATTTAGCTATCATGATCTCCTGCACTGACTGAAATAAGCGTGTACACATTTGAGTGTTTAATTTAGCACTAATGTTGAAATGTAGCACTAATGTTAACTAGCTTGAGCTTGATTGTTTCATGCTTCTACGTGGTCATCGCTGTCAGGCCAACTTCGCCAACTTCACCAACTTCCTTCTTTTCTGATCCGTTCATATTAAAAGATAAAGAATTTATTGCCACCAACAGCTTAATTTCTAAATGGGTAAATTGACGTGTTGCCTGGTCTTCCAAGGTAACCTGACCATCGGACTTCAGCAGCCATTGCTTTGCTTCTAGAAATCTGTTGCAGTTTGCTAATTCAACTAGCAATAACAGGAAACGGAAGTTATTGTGAACAGGAACAGGAAACACAGTTTACAATATTGAATTAAGTTTTGAATATTGAATGAAGTTTTGTATATTGAATGAAGTTTGGTATATATGGAATGAACTTTGATATATATAGAATGAACTTTGATATATATGGAATGAACTTTGATATATATAGAATTAACTTTGATATATATACAATGAACATTGATATATATACAATGAATCAGATCAGGCATCAGATCAGGGCATCTCATTTGGTTTTTATTGAGACATAATCCATGTAATTCAACTGATTTGTAATTGATTTGGGACTGACAATTATATTATTATCTGAATTTTGAGGTCAATATAACCAGTGAGACAGAAAAATGTAGCAATCTATCAGATTGTAATACAGGCAAATTTTTGCTCCGCTTCTTATGGGTCTTCATGAGGTTTCTCGGTGTGTGCACTGCAGTCAGTGCTGTTTACAAATTTAGCTTGTGACTTCGGCTGGAGGGCTGCTTTGTGGTGACCACTTGTTCAGTCACCTTTAGATATTTATGTAAATACTTGCAGACGCATGTTGTAGACCGGGGATGTGGAGAAAACCACATTAAGACCCAAATAAGCGGAATAAAAATGTCCCTGTATTAAAATCACTACATTTGACTTTCTCACTGGTTATATTGACCTCAAGATTCTGATGAAAATATAATAATATAATTTTCAGTCGCAATTAAATTTACAAAAAACATTTGAATTACACTGATTATGTCTCAATACTCAATGGGATGCCCAAATACATGCCTGATCTGATTTATTGTATATATCAAAGTTTATTTTACAGATGAACGTTCATTATATAGCTATATATATATTTATATATATATAAAAGTTCATTTTATATATATAAAAGTTCATTTTATATATATATATAAAAGTTTGTTTTATATATATTAAAGTTCGTTTTATATATATTAAAGTTCGTTTTATATATATAAAGGTTCGTTTTATATATATATAAAGGTTCGTTTTATATATATAAAAGTTCATTTTATATAAATACAAGTTCATTATATATATATAAAAGTTTCATTCAATATACCAAACTTCATTCAATATACCAAACTTCATTCAATATACAAAACTTCATTCAATATTCAAAACTTCATTCAATATAGTAAACTGTGTTTCCTGTTCCTGTTCACAATAACTTCCGTTTCCTGTTATTGCTAGTTGAATTAGCAAACTGCAACAGATTTTTAGAAGCAAAGCAATGGCTGCTGAAGTCCGAGGGTCAGGTTACCTTGGAAGACCAGGCAACACTGTAACGTTCCGCTCCCTTCCTGTCCGTTCTCCATGTTTTTCCCTTTCCTCCCGTGTCATGGTGGATTCCCTGTGTCCGTGTTTTCCCTGTCGCTACAGGCTGGGCGTGCCCCTTCTGTCTGATTCTCTCTGTTCCCTCACTGTAGGTTCAACCTATCTCCTTTCCCCCTTCCTGCATGCATTCCGCACCAGTCAATTAGTCAATCACTCTCGGTTACATTCCTCATGCTTTTGGTGATTGGTTTCAATTTCACTCCCCTACTTATACCTCTCGCTGGCAGCTATTCGGCACCAGTTCGTTAACGTTGTTCGTGCGTTTCATGGTCTCCTGTATTTTTGTGCTATTTAACTAAAAACTCTGCTGTGGTTTTCCCCGATCTACCTCCTTGGTTCCTAGACCTGTGTTCTCCATTGATCCAGCCTGTAGCAGTCAAGTCTCCCTGTATGTGTTGCGGTACCCCCGCCACGACTAACGTTGCCTGCGCAGTTGGATGCTCTGCCTCCAGCCCAGTTCCTGTTGGACCCTCCGGTCCAGAGTCCGTTCCTGTGATCCAGTTCCTGTTGGACCTCCCGGTCCAGATCAAGTCCAGTTCCGGTTCGGAACAAAACCTTGTTCCTGTGATCCAGTTCCTGTTGGACCTCCCGGTCCAGATCAAGTCCAGTTCCGGTTCGGAACAAAACCTTCGTTCCTGTGATCCAGTTCCTGTTGGACCTCCCGGTCCAGATCAAGTCCAGTTCCGGTTCGGAACAAAACCTTGTTCCCGTGATCCAGTTCCTGTTGGACCTCCCGGTCCAGATCAAGTCCAGTTCCGGTTCGGAACAAAACCTTCGTTCCCGTGATCCAGTTCCTGTTGGACCTCCCGGTCCAGATCAAGCCCAGTTCCGGTTCGGAACAAAACCTTCGTTCCCGTGATCCAGTTCCTGTTGGACCTCCCGGTCCAGATCAAGTCCAGTTCCGGTTCGGAACCAATCCTTCGTTCCCGTGATCCAGTTCCTGTTGGATCTTCCGGTCCAGATCAAGTCCAGTTCCGGTTCGGAACAAACCTTCGTTCCCGGGATCCGGTTCCAGTGTGGGCCTCCTGGCCCAGTACAAGCCCAGCTCCGGTTTGGAGCAGTTCGCTACTTCCTGGACACTCTTTGACATTTGTTAAATTTGTGTTGAGCTTGGGACTACCCCAAAGCTCCTAATAAACACTCATCTCTGTTTCCCTGTCTCTTGGTCGTGCATTTGGGTTCAGCCCGTGTTTGGTTCGTGACAAACACGTCAATTTACCCATTTAGAAATTAAGCTGTTGGTGGCAATAAAGTCTTTATCTTTTAATATGAACGGATCAGAAAAGAAGGAAGTTGGTGAATATGGCCTGACAGCGATGACCACGTCGAAGCATGAAACAATCAAGCTCAACAACGCTGAATCAAGCTCAATAGTTGAATAATTGAGGAAACAATCAGACCACAAGCTTACCAAAGTCAAATGACAATTTTCTATGATGCGCAGTGATGCTGTAATTATTTGTTGACCATGGCCATTTCCATGTTTACATTGGTTTGAACCCTAATTGTGGGAAGTAACGAGTAAGAGCAACATGGATAGTGACAGCAGTCTAATAATAAATCCAGTAAGCACTTTGTCACGAGTTCCAAAGAGACTGGACATTGGTCTCTCTTTGAGTAGCCTGTTCAGTTAAGAAATCTGTCAAAAGTCCCTGGAGGCAGAATAATAAATAATAAAAATTAAAAAATAGTACATTTCACTATCATCTCAACCAAGCAGAATATACATTTCACAGCCAGCTTCAGCAGCAACCATTTTCTCCCTATAAAGTAACACCTCCAATCAGGCTGCGCCATCCATCAATCAGCCATTTCCTGAAAAAGCTGTATTGTCATCAGGGCAAATTCTGAACTGCACCGTGCCTGTAGACACAGGCAAAAAAAAAGCTATTTGAGAGTTAAGCAAAATTCATGCACGGATTAGTCTAATTTTCAAATTCCCCCAGTCCTCAGCCATCTGGCATCCAGTCACTGAAATAAACTTTTCGACTGAACTGCTGAGAATGTTTAAAGAATATTTATTGAAACACGTGAGTAACAACGGTGGCTCCAATGGCATAAGCACCTAGTGTATATTGGACGCATAAATAAAGCGGTTTTTCACATTAAACTGCAAGTGTAGAGACGTCAGGAAAATAACAGCGCGCTTGCCATTTACACCCTGATGCTGTTGGAAGGAGAAATGGAGAGGTCTGTCCTCCGCTACTCGCTGACATAACGAGTAGCTGTCAGCTTGTTTGTCTAGCAACAGTGCTCATTCTCAGGGCAGTAACATGCCCTGAGGTCTGAAATGAAATCCTCAACATGTCAGTGCTCACTGATGTCTTAGTGGGGTGTTATTAATGCCATAGTACTATAATTATTATTTGTAATATAATAGTAGCAACATTCATCCTACAATATTAATGCATGATATAAATGTGATTGTCCCAGGGATTATGATGAATTATCTGGGGCTTTGGTGGGTGGATGGGGCAGGTGTGATTTTGGATGGCTGTTTTCCTCTGATACATGTCGTGCCCCAGATGCAGCAAAATGCTTTGTCTCAAGACGTACGTAACAACCTCAAACTCAAAATCTGCCGGGGAACTGTGAGCAGAAACAGTGGGCTTACTGTGTCTGGTCGAGAGTAAACAAGCTGTCATTGCTTCCAGCTTGAAGACCGCTGTTCTCCTGATTTCATTACTCGCTCCGTCACACTCCTGCCAGTGTCTTTTCGGTCCTCCTTCACCATGGATGCCAGGGGTTCTGGATTAGTTGATTAGACATTACGGGTGGTGCATCACGACGCTGTGGACGTCGGTCCCTGTAATCCAGTGATTTTCAACCACTGTGCCGTGGCACACTAGTGTGCCGTGAGAGATCGTCAGGTGTGCCGTGGGAAATGATCGAACTTCACTTAATTAGTAACACTTTTGGTTGGTGGTGTGACTCAGGATTTTTTTTAATGTAAAAAATGTGCCTTGGCTCAAAAAAGGTTGAAAAACACTGCTGTAATCAAACAAGCAGAGCATGGGAAGACTGCTAAAGGCCTGGTTATCGCTGGCGCTCACTTGATACACCGCACTCTGATTTACTCAAATTATGCAGGTTAAACACATGGCTCCCCTTCCACCAAGAAAGCATTAGGACATGTGATGGCTTTGTTGTTTTTTTCTTCCTCCCGAAGAAAAGAGGTTCAGCCATTAGTATTCTTGGGTAAACTGTTTATAAGAATCTCTCTGCCAATGCTAATCTTGTTTTACATCCCTTCTGAGTTATTGTGTGGGGAGGCATGTAAGCTTTTGTTTGTCATCCAGCTGTTCCTAAAAGAAGACTCTACAGCTTTGAATTTACTCAATTGTATGTGTATTACCATTCAAAGTATTATAATCTGCCCATTTCCTGTACTCTGTGTTTCAGTGTGAACCATTAACTATGCTCCCATTTTTTCTTTTTAAGTCAGCTATCACTGCAGTTGCAGGGCATTTTTTAAAGATATAAAACCATATTTCTTTTTATACATTTGCTATTCCAAAATCCTTGCCTGGGGTGAGATTTAATATTTAATTTCATCTCTTAGGATCAAGCCAGACTCTGGAAAGAGAGGGAAGGGCAGTTGGCCAGTGGTATGTCTCTGCTGAATGATTTTTTTGTTATTGTATATGTGCTGTAAATTGGATGACATGTGACCCAGGGTGTTACGTTTCAGACACAGAGACCCAATAGCAGACAAGGATTTAGCAAGAACGAGGTTTATTTCAGAAGGTGAGGTCAAAAAGCCAGGATATCAAAATGTACAGTACAAAAACGGAATGCAAAGAGTAGTTAGGAAGCTAAAGTCGAAAACCGGAAATCAGAGGCAGAGGTACAAAATCGGCAGGAAAGGCAAAGTCAAAAACAATCAAAAGTCGAAAAACCAGAAATCAAAGGCAGAGGTACAAAAACGGTAGGCAAAGGCTAAGTCAAAAACAATCAAAGTCGAAACCAAATGGCAAACAAACAAAATCGCTAGGCTATCTCGGGTCGTACGGAAAAGGTTGTCTCAGGTAATCAATAAGTCACTGGCTTTCTAAATCTCAGGCTCAGGAAATAAAGGGTACGTTCTGACAGGGAACAAACAGATTTGTGGGTCTATATATACGTATAGGAAAGGGAGGGGTAACAAACTACGTGAGGTTAACACATGAGGTAGCAATGAAACAATCACGGAAACATAACAAAGACATGGAAGGGACTCGGAAACATGCATAACAAACAACGGGCTCGAAGTGGAGCGGAGTGTGCTCAGTAATCACGAGAGGTGAAACTACATACAAACAGCTGGGGCGAATAAGAGATCGCGGACAAACTGGTTAATCTTGTTAATACCTAACTATAAGACAGACCGTTAGTTCGTTAGTAGACATTTATGTTAATAGGTTTAGTAAGTGCATTTAACTAATAAACCACCCGAGTGATTGTTAGCACGAGTTAGTAATCTATACAATTAGCGTAAGGGAAACCAGGAAGTAGCAGAACACGAAACCCTCGGAAATCCCGAAGTCACCTAAACAGTGCATACACGAGACAGGGTAAACAAACACACGAATGCGACTCAGACAACCCACGAACAGAGGGGAATGCAATGATGAATGATAATAATATAAACAGACATACATAATAACAGAACATCACACAGGGAGAGACAGACAGACAGTCACATTAAGAGCATTGAAGAAAAACAGTTATCCACTGTAGTAGTATTCATTAGGATCATTTTGTACAATTATTTAGAACAAAAATGTATACAGTAAGAATCATCTAGCCTTCCATTTTCCTTTTGTGTATGTATGTGACAAGTACAGAACAATTGAAATGCCATATTAATTTCAATCATTTGATTGTCAATTCAATTTTAACATGTGACATAGGCCTACAGGTGCAGCTCAAAAAATTAGAATATCGTGAAAAAGTTCAATATTTTTTGTCACTCATGTCAGAAAGTGAAACTCATATATTATATAGATTCATTACACATAGAGTGAAATATTTCAAGCCTTTATTTCTTGTAATTTTGATGATTATAGCTTACAGCTAATGAAAACCCAAATTCAGTGTCTCAGAAAATTAGAATATTACATAAGATCAATAAAAAAGGATATTTTAAACAGAAATGTCAGCCTTCTGAAAAGTATGTTCATTTCTATGCACTCAATACTTGGTTGGGGCTCCTTTTGCATGAATTACTGCATCAATGCGGCGTGGCATGGAGGCGATCGGCCTGTGGCACTGCTGAGGTGTAATGGAAGCCCAGGTTGCTTTGATAGCGGCCTTCAGGTCATCTGCATTGTTGGGTCTGGTGTCTCTCATCTTCCTCTTGACAATACCCCATAGATTCTCTATGGGGTTCAGGTCAGGCGAGTTTTCTGGTCAATCATGCACAGTAATACCATGGTCATTGAACCAGCTTTTGGTACTTTTGGCAGTGTGGGCAGGTGCCAAGTCCTGCTGGAAAATGAAATCAGCATCTCCATAAAGCTTGTCAGCAGAAGGAAGCATGAAGTGCTCTAAAATTTCCTGGTAGATGGCTGCGTTGACTGTGGACTTCAGAAAACACAGTGGACATGGCACCCCAAATCATCACTGCCTGTGGAAACTTCACACTGGACTTCAAGCAACGTGGATTCTGTGCCTCTCCACTTTTCCTCCAGACTCTGGGACCTTGATTTCCAAATGAAATGCAAAATTTACTTTCATCTGAAAAGAGGACTTTGGACCACTGAGCAACAGTCCAGTTCTTTTTCTCCTTAGCCCAGGTAAGACGCTTCTGACGTTGTCTCTGGTTCAGGAGTGGCTTGACACGAGGAATGCGACATTTGTAGCCCATGTCCTGGATTCGTCTGTGCGTGGTGGCTCTTGATGCACTGACTCCAGCCTCAGTCCACTCCTTGTGAAGCTCCCCCAAATTCTTGAATGGATTTTGCTTGACAATTCTCTCAAGGCTGCGGTTATCCCTGTTGCTTGTGCACCTTTTCCTCCCACACTTTTTCCTTCCACTCAACTTTCTATGAATATGCTTGGATACAGCACTCTGTGCACAACCAGCTTCTTTAGCAATGACCTTTTGTGGCTTACCCTCCTTGTGGAGGGTGTCAATGACTGTCTTCTGGACATCTGTCAAGTCAGCAGTCTTCCCCATGATTGTGTAGCCTACTGAACCAGACTGAGAGACAATTTAAATGCTCAGGAAACCTTTGCAGGTGTTTTGAGTTAATTAGCTGATTAGAGTGTGACACCATGAGTTTCCAATATTGAACTTTTTCACAATATTCTAATTTTCTGAGACACTGAATTTGGGTTTTCATTAGCTGTAAGCCATAATCATCAAAATTACAAGAAATAAAGGCTTGACATATTTCACTCTATGTGTATTGAATCTATATAATATATGAGTTTCACTTTCTAAAATGAGTGACAAAAAATATTGAACTTTTTCACAATATTCAATTTTTTTGAGCTGCACCTGTATATGTAATGCACTTGCTGGTTTTCCGGGAAAAGGAAGTAGTGCAAAATCATCAACATCTGGGTTATTAAATCTGCCAGCATTAGTTGCTATCTAAAAATGGAAGGATACCAACCACTCAAGGTAAATTGACATGGACATTTTGGTTATAATTTAGATGCAGAGGGAAATTTGACTGGGAAAACAAAGTGCACTGTTTGTAAACAAAGCCTTTTCAGATAAAGATGTGGCTAGTTTACAGTATCACCTGAATGCAAAGCATCTTTTCATAGCTAATCATTATTTGCTAACTAAACAATAATTAAAACGGGCAAACTTCCGAAGACCCATTTGAGTTAGATAGGCTGGCAGCACACAACTGTAAGCAAATAACTCTAGGTTTTGAGTCAACAGCACTAAGCGCATTGAAAAGAAAAGCACTGAGGCATCACATAGCAAACTACCATGGTCAAGGAAAGAGGCTAAATCCTACAGCTAGGATTACATTGCAAGGAATATTGACATGAGCTATGGGGACAACACACATCAAGCAGCTGTTTGAGGAAAGGGGAAAATGTTGGACAAAGAATTTAGTCAAAGCACAATTTGTCAGTCTCACAGTGGGCTTTTGGACCTCCATCTCAAATAACAATTATCTGGGTGTCACAGGGCACTGGATCAATAATGAATTGATTTTTGCCAATCAGCTGGTAAACAATGTGACCAAGCAGTACCAAGCTACCAGTTTCCAACTGCATTCTAAGCATGTTTAAAAATGTAATTTTAATGAGAAAACTGAAGCCATATACATTGACAATGCAAAGAGTATCACTTTGGCCACGAGGAGAACATTTGACAGTGTCATTTGTATAACACACACACTTCAGCTAAGCATTAAGAAAGGTCTGTAGACTGTGTTCATTTGTATAACACACACACTTCAGCTAAGCATTAAGAAAGGTCTGTAGACTGTGTTAATTGTATAACACACACACTTCGGCTAAGCATTAAGAAAGGTCTGTAGACTGTGTTAATTGTATAACACACACACTTCGGCTAAGCATTAAGAAAGGTCTGTAGACTGTGTTAATTGTATAACACACACACTTCAGCTAAGCATTAAGAAAGGTCTGTAGACTGTGTTAATTGTATAACACACACACTTCAGCTAAGCATTAAGAAAGGTCTGTAGACTGTGTCATTTGTATAACACACACACTTCAGCTAAGCATTAAGAAAGGTCTGTAGACTGTGTTAATTGACATGTTGTTTAGGCGCTGTCATAAAATTGGCACTTCAAGCTCTGTTGAGAAAGAACATTCAGAAGCAGAGGAACTTAGACTCCCTGACAAGTGTTTGGAACAGTATGCATAACATGAATAACAGTTTGCTTGAAGCAAAAGACACTGTCCACAACATTGCGTAATAAAAAGCACAGGCAGTGAGAGCTCTCTCTGCAGCAAGCCAAACTCAAAATCACACTGAATCATGCTTAGATGTAACAGCATTGCTCAGTGGAAATGAATACATCAGTGTTTGTATTTGTCATTCCAGCCATCTCTCAATTTTGGGTACAAATGCCTGTCTCCTAAAATGATCCTGTGTTCATTGAACAACGCAAAACTACCCTAATGGACAATCTAACCTCTAGAATGGACAACTGGCCACGGATCAAGAACTATGACATAGCCACTGTTCTTGGCCCTTGCTTTAAGACACTTCAATGCATTGACGCCACATGGAGAAGAACTGGAAATAGGACAAGAAGATTCCCAAAGAGCACCATTCTCTCAGTAAAAAAGAAACATGTTTTCACACTGATACAGACTCACTGTATTCAGAGCAACCTATGTCAACACTTGAGGAATTAACAGTTGGCAGAGCTGGATGATGACTTTGGAAACCCCCTCAAGTGGTGGGTTTGAAGGTGGAATGAAGGCCCATCAATTGCAATATGTTGCAATTGCAACTTGTTATTTAATTGCCCCGGGGGGCAATTAAATCCAATGGTAAGATGCTAGTTGTTAGCATTGTTCCAATTCAGGTTTAGCCCATTTTAGCTACAACGGTGAGACCAGGACAGCATCACTACAGCCATACATGCTATTTTGGGCGAAGTAAAACAACATTTTCCCAAATGGGTGAACTATCTCTTTAACTAATTTGGTAACAAGAGGTTATTACTGAGTAACATCCAACGTAAGGAACAACAGTTTGTGGTAGTCTTAATTACACATGTGAAACAAGGCCAGCCCTGTTACATCTCTTTTGCTGACATAAAATCACTCAAGACACACTGTGAAATTAGCAACCAATATGTATTTGTTGTGTATCATGAAGATGCGGCTATTGAGTGTATATTTCAAAATATTCACGTGTAATTAAGAATATCGCTAACGGTTGTTCCATGTAGTTGGAGTTACTCAGTAATAACCTCCAACTTAGTTAAAATGTAACTACACAAGAATAGGTGCAACTTAATGTAAGGTGTTACCGATTTTAATTAAACAATAGCGAACTACTCTAAAACCCATATATAAAAAGCATGTAAGTTTAGAAATGGTAGATAAGCCTACCTATAATTTAATACCTCATTAATGAAGTGCAACACATTCGTTTCTATCTTCTACTGATGCATGCAGTTTTTTTTTGGCAAATTCTGCCATCAAGGTTAGACTAGAGGGAAAGGCTGATTGGAGGTGGGGGTGTTGCTATAACAACATTCTATGAGACTATAAAGGTGATAGAATTTTGCTTTGTTGAACATGTCTTTCAAGATTCTACACACATGCACACACACAGTCACACACACACACACACACTGGACTTTAGGAAAATATCTTTCCCTGGCCAAGAGTCATCAAAAGGTCATTTGGAGGTAGGTAATGAGCTTTGTAGCACAACCAGATAGCACAGAGAGGACTGTGCCCCATTGCCAGCTATTCATAAGCTACACCCGGCTGTGCTTTCATTATAAACAGCTGGAAACAGTGTCATGTGTACCAGCTGCACCTTTGTAGGGGGACTTACACAGCATACATTATTACACATGTGTAAAGCTGGATAAGCATTGAAGCCATTTGACACGGTCTGGTCCCATCCTTGTGCAGGTTTAGCAGATGCACTGACAGGCCTATAGGCTGAAGCTGAGGAAAGAGAGGGCAGGGGAAGGGTCATTCTTCCCAGAAATTTAGCATTTAAATGTGGTTTCACCTGAAACCAAACTGCACTCTCTTGGAAATGAAGAAAATTAAGATGAGTTAAAGCTCTGTATGAATGAGAGTTTCTCAAATGTTTGTACATTAATAAAACAATGAATACATCAATTCATCTATGAACCATTAAATATAATAACAAATAAATAACAATACAAATACACCCTTCCCAAAATATGTGAATGGTAAGATCTCATTTGTATGCAAGCATGAGTTTGCAGGCTCTCCATATGCCTTTCGGTTGCTGTTATTGTAAAACCGAGAGAAAGAATGCGGTCCCATTTATCCAAAATCAACTACATAATTAATGGCAAAAAACTCAGCAATCAATCAACTTAAGAGTTCAAATAATAACCCAAATCTCTGGTGGACTGCTTCTTCATTCTGTAAAGAGATTGCCCACTACCCAGGCTGAGATTGGGTATGGGAACAGAGAGCCTGCAGATGGGCTTCCAGGGGGACTGATGATATGCTAACAAAATAGTTCAACTGCGCTCATTTTTCACCAGTCTCTTCCAATCGTCTCAGCTCTTCTTGTCAATCCAAAGGAATCAGTGTTCCAATCAGCCTGGCTGAATGGCAGCTAAATGGACCTGTGACTGGTTATCCAACAAAACCCCCCTCAAAACCTGATGCCAACATGAGGTCCTCGAGAACCAGAGGGACTTAATGTGTGTATTAATGGAGAAAAGGCCCATGTCTATACCTGAGTGTACCAGTGACATACACATTTTGAAAGTTTTTGCATTAGGCACCTGGTAACTTTGTACGCTCACTTTTTGTTTAGTTTTTTGCATGCATCACATGACTGCAGTTAGGACTTCTGATTTAATTTCAGGTGCCACCGACGGCGTGACACAAATACAAACTTGAATACAAATGACAATACTCAGTTTACATCATCAGTGTCGTAGGGGCTTTCATGGCGGCTGCGCATACTCATGCCACGTGAAATATAATGCAGAAAAGGGTTTGATTATACTGTATATGTAAATAGGCAATATAGGGGTTAGACTGGATTGCTACTGTAAATGTCTAGCTGTATAAATTAATGGTATGTACAAGCATAGATATAGAACACAAGATATATATATACATTGTGTACAAGAGCACAAGCAGTGTTTCTCTGGATAGCAGCATCTACTCATTGCCAAAAGTGTAAAAAAAAACACTATATCTGAACACTATAACCAAGCAGTGGACTTTTTTTGTTCTGCCAAAACCAGAAACAACTTTACTGAACTATATCAGGATTATATATGAAATGGTAGATGAAGAGTAATGCTGTATATTTGTTTTTATTTTTTAAGAGCAGGTCTGGGGTGCCCTTTACTAAAAAGTCCACTCCACACTCTGCCAGTTTGGGCTCTCATCACAGCATCGGGAAGGAGCTGGAGTGTCACACAATGACGGTAGATAACCGAGCAATTAATTAAAAGATTACCGATGGAATGGGAAGAGTGTTCAGTGTCCAGAGGCACCTCTGTTGTAAAAGCTTTCCGCTTTCCTAATTATCAGCCTTTTGTTTGGCTGGAGATCTTGTTCCTTTTTTGCCAAAAAAATGTGTCAACGATAATACACAGGTACGGTAATTGACAACTACGGCAGCGAATGAACTCCGATCAAACGCTGCCACCAAATGCAAATAAAACTGCCGGGTCCTGCCAACCTCTTTAAATATTAATACCTTTCACTCCCTGTTTCACCCTTTTTTGCCACCTGTTTTTGCTGATTGCGACACTGTTATGATCTGGTTCTGCAACATTAGCCACTTTAATGAAAACACATTCTCCGCCCAGCATCCCCTGACTCTTGAATTTGTGTCAATCTGAACAATTGGAAAGAAGGCTTTTTGTTCCCTTTTGTGGTCCCTTCCCACAAAGCTATTAACTAATGAGAACAAGCTTTTAATTTCAGGGAGACGTGGTCCTGATTTTACTGGATGAGTGGTACATTTTGTGGATGCGAACGCATCCTTAATATTCTTGTTTTGTGGTAAAGGGCAAGTTTACATCTTTGTCTCATTATAGATGCAGTTGTTCCACACTGTCAAATTCACTAAACTGTCAAACCTATTTTGGAGGCCCAGATTCTTCATCTTAACTCTACCTTAGCCAGATTTATATTTAAATAAATGAGTTTTGTTTTCTTTTAAAAGGCAACTCATCTGGCTCAAGATATTGCTTCCCTGAACATGCCCCAAGCAAAGATGCCAGAGAGTAATGCCTCCGTTTACATCCGTTTGTCATGGTTTGTGGGTTCTGTTTTGTTTTCCGCTGCGATTCTCGTTTCCCAATTGAAAATCTATCGGATCTTTTTCACATTCCAGTCCAGGGTTTTTCTTTCCCGTGCTCGTTATTCGTTTCACCTGTGCTTCTACCTGCGGGGTATTTAAGTTCCTTACTTCTGCTTCCCCGATGCTTTTTTTTGTCATTCATTTGTACATTGAGCCAGGTATAGCCAGGTTTAAGCAACCTTGTGATAGTAACTTGCTTATGTTCACGAGAGACTTGCTTTTAGCTTATTCAGGTATAGGATTGTGTTTCCGCCTGTTAGCGTTCTGTGCTATGTTTCCATGCTGTTCTCCACGAGACACTGTTTTCTTTTGGTGGTTTTATTTTGTTTCACCATTTTGGCTCTAGTATTGAGTTTGGGAGATTTAGATTTGTGTTTCACTCGTTCTATTCGAGTTCACCCTATTTTTGTGGGTAGATTTAGTTTCACTGTTTAGCTGTCAGGAATTAGTTCTTGTTTTTCTTTTTGTCTGTTCATGTTATATCTCCCTTATTTGTCCTCTTCACCTATCTGATCTCCCTCACCTCTGCGTTTGAATATCCGCTACTAAATCCATCACACCGTTGTTGACAGGTCCGTAGAAAATACTGCCAAACTTGTTTGTCCAGTAGAATTTTGAATAACTCAGTGTTCTTGACAATTCCTGCTAATGATCAGACATAAGAAACAGCAAATGGTAAATCGGTAAAAGCGGGACACAAAATCCATTGGAAGCGAGCACTACACAGATGTGGTTCCTGGGTTAATTAAGCATTAGAATACCAGCATGCTTGAATTTGTCTACAAAACTTCTGGTCTCAGTGGCTTTGAAATGGCAATTGTCTTCATGTCCATGCATTAATTTGAGGTACAATGCGAAACGGGTGAGCAACTACAGTATAAATCTATATGTATTTGCATGAAGGCACCTTGGCATGCTAGTCTGGCTAGTTAATATTAGCTAGCCAGAGCTAACTTTGGGACTTTGTCAGATAGCATTATCCTGATAGCTAGTGTAGATAGCTACAAGGAGGCTAACTAGCTAGTCTGTTTTGATGCCATGCTAGTTAGCTATATCATAAATCATTGATTTTATAAATCGTTAGAATGTTTCACAAACAAATTTATAGACTGGTGTTTTGCCTGTTCAATAATGGGCTTCCCAAGACCATACATTTTTTTAGATTATGGTAGTTCTGCCTGTCTTGACTTAGTGTAAATCAGCAAGACATCATATTTGTTTGGGAATTCAACAATACACTGGGAAACAACCACAGGAAATATATTTGACAAAAAATTAGAACGTAAGATTTGTGCTAAAAAAAAACTGATTTAATTTGCCAGAAACCACTAATACTGACCCCTGGCCTAGCCTCACATCTCAGCAACAGGAAGTGCAGATGAAGGCTATGTGAACACATACAGTACATTAATGGTGACATTGACACACGGGTGCCACACTGCCTTACTTGCATGCGCTGCCGGCCAGAAGTGAGCACACAGGGCTGGTTGTGTATAAATGATGAGGTCATTAGCCCAGATAATAGGGCCACGCTTTAATGAGCTTAAGACCGGGATAACACATCACATTTACAAAAAAGGCCTATAAAGCAATAACTCAAGGCTAATTTCTCCAGTCATTTCTACAATTTTCCTGCATGAGCCGTGCTTTAGATCAAACATTCATCTGAACCATGCAAACTCTTCATGTGACAGCATGGCTTCTGGGGTTCCTGTAGAGGCTGATCCACAAGCAGGGGCTTTTATGATTCTGATAATTGCAACAGAATGTTTAGTTTATAAGCTATTACTCCATGTACTCCATAACAGCGCCATTCTCAAAAGGAACAGCAGGGCTAGCATGCTGTGCTTGTGTCAGTGGGAATGCTCCATTGGGAATTGTGCGACGTGATGGTGGCGATGCAGGCCTCAGTTCATGGCTGTGGTCCACATGAAACAATCAGTCTCGCGGGACATAAAACGGAATAGCAATGCAGACATTTTCAGACGTTCTTTTGTGCCTGACAGACCAGATTGGTGCAGCAGACCTTATCTTAAATGTCACCATTGTGCAAAGTTAGTCAAAAAGTGAGGTAAAGTGGGAATTGTGTAGTATGTTTGATTTGTTATCTGGTTCCTGAATAAGGCATAGACAGAGGACGGAGATGCCTGCTACAGAAGCCACCCAGACTTGTTTCTGATCTTTTCTTTGTGTCACACCAACTGTCTACTTTGCTTCAAAATATAAAAGATTTGGGAGTCGTCCAGGGGAGGCAGCACTGGCTTAGATTTTCACCAGCAACCATATTCCTGTAGAAGAATTGCATTGCCTCCTAGTTTCATCACCTGTGAGGTCTGGTTAAGCTGTCTGTGTGATTTGGGTTGTAAAGTTTAAAAAAAAACTATTTTCAACTAAGCAAACCAGCAGCTGAGCTGTCGTCTTCCAGTTTGCCACTGTTCCGTAGGACCTAAAAAGAAGGTTCTTGGAGGAAACACTGAATTAGGATGTGTATTAATCCATCATTACCTCCCTCCTTCTCCCCAAAAGGGAAACATATATTTGATTTGTATATTTGCTGATGCATGAGTAGTGCTGAGGAGAAAGAGTGGGGCCTGCGTCCAGCTCCCATGATTCCCTCTGTCAGGCTATGGGCTGAGAGCAGTTGGGCCGCAGGCTAATGGCCATGCCATACTAATGGAGCCGTAGACAGCAAATTCTTCATCCCTTCATTTATTGTGCTCAGCTGATTGAGTACCAGGCCTAATTCAAAATCATGGCCTAAGGGGTTTTTCTCGTGTCTTGCACTGATGAGCTTTTTGACATTCAGAAATGTAAAAAAAAAAAGAAGTGACCCATGTAGCAGTTTATATATCGACATGTTCCAAGACTTGAGGTGTTACAGCGAGTACAGTAGACAAAATCTGAACATTTTAGTGAAAAGGTAATGATACAGACATTGATGAATCCAGAGTAATATTCTAAACAACACTGGTTTCTATTCAGCAAGGTCAACAAATGCCCTCAGGTATTCTCTAGTTTGGGAGACAAAATGTCTGTCTGTGTTTTAGACAGGAAATGCAAAGATTTGCAAATGGTTGTATTTTAAAATGTAATGTATTAGCTTGCATTGAGGCATATATCACAATTTCTGTTTTTACACTGTATGTTTATTCAGAATTTCTAGGAAGGAGGTATTAATGCATATAATGTGTGAAAGTGAAAATGTACATTTTCATAGTTTCCATTTCTTAGATAATATAATATATCAAAGTGTGTTTATTTATTTATTTATTTAAATTATTATTATTTTTTTATTATCATTTTGCCATAAGGAATGATGCAAGGGAAATAATTTTGACATTTGATTAAAATCTTCTATAAATTACCGTCCAATTTTGGGGGACTATTATGAAAAAGACAGTTGCTGTTATTGCTTTATGTGATATTGATATCTAAGAATGTGATGGTTGATTTGGCATCGAACTGACTCATTTTGACAGGGCACTGCTGTGTGATCCTGTTGCTAGGAATGTAGTCATACTTGTGAGAATGTATCTGCACCATGCCTAAGGTGAATAGAGAACCTATCTAATGTTTGCACCTTGCAGGAAGCCAGCTGAAAGCTTGGATTAATTTGCCTTCCAGGTAACCTACAAAATATAAATACACAGTAGGTTGTGCAAATATTTATAAACATGAATATGTTGTGTCATCATTGCCCATATTGTCTTTGTGCAGCTGTGTATAGCCATTATAACTCAGATATAAAATGTTAAAATATCAGGACTTCATTCCTAATACCAACAGTCCCTCTACCATACACCATTCCTGCCTTGCAATCTGTCTTTTCACATATCCCTCTGTGCTGATAAATATACCCAATTTAAAGTCTGTCCCACAGACTGATAATGGCATGGAAAAACTGCCTTTTTCATTTGCAACCCCCCCCAAAAAAAAAAAAAAAAATAAGAATGGAAAAAAACTGATGAATTATCTCCACCACTAAGTTGCACTTCAGCTGACTGTCAGTGGCAAGACACAGCATGGCTGCTCATCTATAGATACAGTTCAGGAAAAGCCGAGAAAGACAGCTGGCCAAATAAAGGTTTACGGTGGCCAGCTTCTCTTCCATGTCCATTTGATCACACATTATTTTAAGGATATGTTAATAGACCTTTAACAAACATTTTATTCTTCTACTCGTTATATAATTAAATACGGCTTATTTCGTCTTCTAACTAACGTCTAACATGTTGTAGCTATTCATTGTAAATAGGCAGCAATGTAACTTGTAGTACAGCTTTTGCTAAGTGAATGAATTGCTTTTAACTTTTAATACCAATTGTAGAACCAGATATGAATTCAAAGAATATCAACAAGCCTGGACTTGAACGCCCCACACCAGGTTGCCAGGTCTTGTATTAGGGGCAGAAACCCTTGTGGATTTTAAAGTTCAGGATTGCTTGTCCTGGATATTCTCTAGACTAATGGTAATTGATGAGCCTAGATGGTGCTGAATGGCCTGTGCTTCTCATTGCATATTCAAATTTTTTCATTCTTATGAATCCACAAGAAGTACATTTGTTTATTTATTTCCCTACTTTCTTTCTCATAATTGCATGAATCAATTATCCTATATTTTTGTGTCATGCACACCCATGCAAAGAGCCGAAAAAGCAAGTACACTCCTCCAATGCACTCTCCCATAAACTAGTGCCTATTTTATACCCTATTCTGCACAACAAACTACATGGGAGCTCAATGCGATTGGACGAAAGGTACGTCACTGATGTCACCTGTTAACCTGGAGATTCCTGACAATAAGTTTAGTCTACCTAAAACCTGGTGGAGCAAAGCCAACTGTGTCCCACTGGTGCATACTCTCATTGATTGACAGCTGATTACATAGCCCAGAGACTAGCTGTCTCTGCACGGAGAATGCCTTGACAAACTGAGCCAGTGAACAGCCCTGAGAAGTACTTTTTAATTTAAGATTTCTAGAACATTTCAAACTCAACTATTGGAAATGTCATACCTGTCAGCTCATTAGCTACTCATTACTTTAAAAGTCATTCTGAAATGATAAATCACAGTGTTTATCTCAACTGTGTGATCTTTGCTGTAATATTATGCTGGCTTCTTGACTGAGGCCCTTATCAAACAACAGTGCTACCACATTTTAACGCGCTAGAAGGTAACAGTTGTAAACCTGTCCATCATGGCTTCTGTTTAGTGATTTATCAGCGCTCACTGCCCCTTCTCCCATGCCTCACACCGCTGTCACATTCCTCATTGTTTACACATCTGGTAGGGCACAGAAGCTTTTCATGGAATTACAAAAAAAGACAAAAGAATAAGCCCTTTTAAACCAGAGGCAAGGTTTCATGAGGCTTAGAAAATGTTTTGTTTATTTCTCGCTGCTGCTTAAAAACATTTAAAACCCACAGGCTTCTTTTGAATGAATTCCACTGAATTTTAAAAAGGGAGATAAAATATAAGCTTATTCAGGTAGAGTCACCTTGTTCGGCTTGAGCGCCAGGGAGAGAGGAGTCAATAATGAATGAAGGGAGACTTGCTCATTCATCTTGTTAGAGCTGTCTCTCACTGCTGTCTCCCTCGGCCACGTGATTGATGAGGTGACAACAGCACAACTGGCATCACATTTCCCAATTAAGCACCATGCTGGTGTTTACGCTGCAGGAATGCATGCATGCGTGCCCATGTGACCACAGCCTTTAACCAACAACCTACCAGAAAAAATAATCTAAGAACTATGAGACAGTCACTCCTCTGACTGTGTGCATCCTGAGACCTCACAGGTCTTGGCCCTAGTCTCACACCTGTCCCTGTTCCTGATAGCCTGCATCTTCTGGATTCCACGCAGTCCCATTAAAGTAGCACACCAGATATTTGGATTTTGGCTGATTAGCCCCTCTGATATGGTACTATACATACAGCTAGGTCAACTTCATGTGGATGTGAAACAATGAGCTTGCACATCACATCACAAGCACCCTTCCATGAGATACTGTTGCCATGTGGATGGAGCTAACCCAATGAGCATGCAGATCAGTAGCACCCTTACATGAGATACTGTTGCCATGTGGATGGTAAATGGTAAATGGACTGCACTTATATAGCGCCTTTATCCAAAGCGCTTTACAATGGCCTCTCACTGACCCATTCACACCCACATTCACACACCAATGGCAGTAGCTGCCATGCAAGGTGCTAGTCTGCTCATTGGGAGCAATTTGGGGTTCAGTGTCTTGCCCAAGGACACTTCGACATGTGGACAGGAGGAGCCGGGGATCGAACCACCAACCCTGCGATCAGCGGACGACCCGCTCTACCTCCTGAGCCACAGCCGCCCCAATGGATGGATGGAGCTAACCCAATAAGCATGCAGATCAGAAGCACCCTTACATGAGATACTGTTGCCATGTGGATGGAGCTAACCCAATGAGCATGCAGTTCAGAAGCACCCTTACATGAGATACTGTTGCCATGTGGATGGAGCTAACCCAATGAGTGACTATGCAAATTGTAATCACCCTTTCTATAGATGTGTGCGTGTTCTTCAAAATCATTCGAAAAAGAGACTTTTCTTTTTCTCACGGCTGAGGTATTCTGTGTTCATTGTCCAGGTGAATATGCACTTGTCAGCTGTGTGCGATGTCTCTGTTTCCACAGGGGTGGTCTGGACAGGGTGAGGGTTGAATGAGGGTAATAGTTTGCGCCTGGGGGTGGCAGAGCCGGGCGTGGATGCCAGCTGGCCGGTGGCAAAGCTGCAGGAGAAGGCGGCAGCTGTAGCAATGGTGGCGTGATGAGCTCCTGCCAGACTAAAAGGGGTCAAGAGCACCCCATCTTCCTCACCACCAGATGAGGAGGCAGACGTCACCAGTGTTCACCCAAAGGAGAAGGCACTGAGGCGAGGGATCAGTAAGGCCTCCTTCTAATCCATTATTTCCTCAATCAGCTGTGATTCCATGCTGAACTGGGTAATTAAACATACCAAGGCCTTTGTCACAATCAGAGGATATCCAGGACACAGCTTAGAATTTAGGGGAAATACACATAGCTGTATCCCAATGCCAAGATCAGCACAACATAGACAAGACAAATACAAACAAGATAGATACAATATCTGTATTTTTACACATTCTGACACACACACACACACACACACACACACACACACATACAGGTATATAAGAAAATGTGGTTGTGAACATTGGATTCATTTTAAATATACTATCTTAGTCATTTAAATGTTAATTAATGTTATCCTGCAGAAACTCCTCATTTGCAAGTCTGCCCAAAACTCGCAGTAAAGTGCCAAACTTTCATTCCCTCTCCCTCACATACCCCTGTTATACAGACTTTTGTCAGACTGCATAAGATGATGTGCTCACTGGATGGGTCATCGAGGACAAAGGGTGCATTAGTGCACAGGCAGGCTAGTGAGAGGTGCAGTGGGCTGCGGTGAGATAACATTCGATCAAAGAGCCACGTTACTTTGTGACACTCGAGTGTCTCGGAGAGGTGGTGCCAGAGGAACCTCTTCAAGCTACAAAGACCGTGGAGAGCCCCAGCCTCAGAAAAATGTGTTATCGGTAGACTGACGGCAGCTTTCTTATCCCTTTTTGCAAAGGCCACTGCACCCAGGCTATTTAATCCTTGTGGCAGGACGTTGCTCCCTAACACTTTTTCTAAAATCCCCACCTTCTTCAAACTTCCCAACTTTAAGGTAAGTAGTCTAAGAGTGAATCATGCATGGAATTTTTGCCTGGGTTCATGAAATATGAACACATCTATGCATTTGTAACATGCCACTCTACTCTCCAACAAATTGGTAAATCTAAGCCTAGCTGGAATTAGTATTTTCGTGAAAAGGCCTAGGAAATCCATTGTTGCTGCTGGATATGGCAGCCAGTAAGTGGTGCAGTCCTCCCAAATAATGTTTCAATATAATTACAGGGATGCTGAACTTTATAAGTGACAGTATGTAATGGCCCTCAGGTCAAAGTTTACAATGGCAAGGCATGATTTTAGGTCAGGCAATTTAAATTTTCTTCTGTCTGATTAGCATATCAGAATATTTGTTTCTTATTTCTTCTTTTTTATAGTTCTCAGATCCAAACTGGCATGTCTAACCTGTAAAGGTGGTGCTACACATTCTCACATTGTGAGCCAATGAGGCAAGTTTCCACCCCAAGCATCATGTGGACCACCCATCCTATAGTTGAAGGGCACACACCAGCAAACACGTCCTTTGGAAAAACATGCAGCTGCCACTTCTTTCAACCCGTAATAAAGCACAACAGTGGAAGGCAGAGGTGGGGAATGTCCAAATGTGTACGGTGCAGCTCAAAAAATTAGAATATCGTGAAAAAGTTCAATATTTTTTGTCACTCATTTCAGAAAGTGAAACTCATATATTATATAGATTCATTACACATAGAGTGAAATATTTCAAGCCTTTATTTCTTGTAATTTTGATGATTATGGCTTACAGCTAATGAAACCCAAAATTCAGTGTCTCAGAAAATTTGAATATTTTGCTTTAACATATTTTTAAAGTATCATATTTAATATTTGGTCGCATATCCTTTGCATTCTGCTACTTCCTGAAGTCTGTGACCAATCAACATCAAAAGACTCTCAATATCTTATTTTCAGGTACTGTTACAAGTGATACTATAACCTCTCTGCATTTGAACTGATCTCAATGAGAATTTGGGGGTAAGACTAGATTCAGCTGTAAATTACGCTGGTACAGTATGGAACACATGACTGGCGAAATGGCTGTACGTCATCAAGGGTCTAAGGTATCAAACGAGCCCCAAACCATCACTCTGCGGCCAGATATGGAGTAGATGTGGATGGATCCCTTTAAGGGTTGTTTCTCCTGACTTTTTTCCCCATAGAGTTCTATAGGAAAATGAGTCAGGAGAAATAACCCTTGCAGTGATCCATCCACATCTACTCCATATCTGGCAACAGAGTTATGGTTTGGGGCTCGTTCGATAGCTCAAACCCTTGATGACTTACAGCCATTTAGCCAGCCATGTGTTCCATACTGTACCAATGTAATTTACAGCTGAATCTAGTCTCACCCCCCAATTCCCATAGAGATCAGTTCAAATGCAGAGAGGTTATAGTATCGCTTGTAACAGTACCTGAAAATAAGATATCGAGAGTCTTTTGATGTTGATTGGTCACAGACTTCAGGAAGTAACAGCATGCAAAGGATATGCGACCAAATATCAAATATGATACTTTAAAAATATGTTAAAGCAAAATATTCAAATTTTCTGAGACACTAAATTTTGGGTTTCATTAGCTGTAAGCCATAATCATCAAAATTACAAGAAATAAAGGCTTGAAATATTTCACTCTATGTGTAATGAATCTATATAATATATGAGTTTCACTTTCTGAAATGAGTGACAAAAAATATTGAACTTTTTCACGATATTCAAATTTTTTGAGCTGCACCTGTATATATCCCTACTCTGGACTGAAAGTCATAACACTCTATAGAGCAGTAGTGCTTTAGCTGGATGAGTCCAGGAGAATCTCTTCACTTTCACTATTTCATTAAAATTTTAATTTGTATATTTAAAAAAATTAAAAAAACCTGGGCTGTAAGTCTATATTGCATGCCTATGTACATGTTTGTGGTTTTTTGTAACCAATGGTCACGACTCTCTAAAATTGTAGATGATCCGTATACTTGCTCTGTCAAGAGCAGGATCACCAAATTCTGGTCCTTGAGCATTGTGGACTCCACAGAACTATAATGTATAATGTGCGTCTATTGAATCAATGCAGGTTTTGCTCATGAGTTGTTAGATATTAGCAGTCTAAAAATGATTCTATAGCCTACTTCATTGCGGACTTGCAGGACCAGATCTGAACGGCCAGTACAGAAGTGAGATAGAGCTTTCACCATGCAGACAGCCCTTCACCCCCTTCCCTACCTCCTTCCCTCTGCTCCACATTCCCACCTGGCTTTCCCAATCAATAATTTTTAATAGACTTTGGACCTGATTGAGTATGTGTGTCAGATTTTCAGTGGCGGAAGGTAGAGAGTATTAATCACAGAAAAAATTACTTTTTATTATTTTATTCCCCCCCCCCCCAATCAATCTCATACACACAGAAGCAACGTCATGCCCAGTTCTCTGCAGAGGGCCTCTGGGGATGTGCAAAGTTGATTTAGAGAGCAGCATACTGTTCTGGTGGAGGACGCAACCTTTTCATCAGCAGCTGGAGTTCATTAATATTAAAGCTGCAACACTGTGGCCTTCATCATATAATATTAGACATGGAAATAAGGCACACAGTCACACTATTTCCACCAAATACCAACTACTTTTGAACCTTGAGGAGGTCCCACATAACCTCTACTATATCACAGAGAAGGTCCCAAAAGACCAATCTCACACCAGAGAGAAAACCCCAAACAACCATTACTCTCCATGGAGAAGACCCCAACCAACCAATCCCGCATCGGCAAAAAGTTTGCAAAAAACAAATCCTATGCACCTACAAATCCAATCCCAAACCCCAATGAAGGTTTTTAATAGGGATGCAGCAAGATGATATTTTGCTTGTATGATAACCATGCCAAAAATATGATTTCAAGCTTTCATGGTATTATGCATATATTATTCTTTAACTGATTTTTATTGAACAAAACCTTCATTTTACTTTCAGATTTCCATGTGTTATATCCTTTAAAGATACAGATGAACCTCGATCCAACGGACACCGATGCAACGGATTCCGGATCCAACGGACACAATCCGCTAGAGTGAATATCTGGTCCGAACGTTTAAAACTCCCAGGTGAAGCGAACCGAGACCGCTACTTGAGTAAGCGTCCGCTTGGCGGCGCGCACGTGTTGTTTACAAGCGTACAAGCGTCGGTTTGCCTGGTTGTTGTGCGCTACATATCTCTTGTTATAGTGATATTTTGCAGTGTCGCATTATTCGCTGCAACGGACAAACGGCTTTAACGGACAACTGCTCCCCCCTATTAGTCCGTTGGATCGAGGTTCATCTGTATGTACTTTTTACTGAAAACAAAAATTTGAATTTGACTCGCAAAATTAAAATAGTGTTTAAATAAAATGAAATACGCATACATCGCCATTTTTGTACAAAAGCAGGATATTCGTAAGTTTGGTGACTTCTTTTTATTTCAATTTTTGTTCTTCTCTGTCCAGCTTGTGCTGCATAAATATGAGCATATTCATTCATTAACCTGGATCATATTATGTTCACATAATAATATTAGTGATGTTACAGAAAGTGATATGTACTATACTTACAAAGAATATGGCCAGAATGACATTTTATATATTTTCTTTGCTCTAGAATTTTGGAACAGTACTTCATCCACAAACATCAATACTTCCTTGGATCTTAGGCAGCATGCAGGCATGTGTCTTGCCTCTGGCATGTAGGCTCATCATTCAACTTTGGCTCATTCCCAAAGTGAAATTTGTGAGTATATAAAATAATTGCTACAAAAACTATTAAAACAAATGCTGAATTACACCCACTTCAATCCCTTTCCCAAATTCAGAGGAGTCATCCGAGACTGGAATGGGGGAAGGTGTGAGGTCTCGAAACTTATTAAACTGTTTATTTCCGTGTTTTGATTTCCTGATTAAAAAGTGCTTAATCTGAAATAAGGATCATCAAATTGATGAATTCCACTTTCTTGATTGCATCTTAATAGTCACATTACCTTCCTGTACTTCAAAATACTTAAACTGAATAATAAGTGCATACCATATTTTATTCTATATCCTTTGATCACAATAAAACAGGTTGAATATTAGTTTTAAGTTCATTTTCAGGTGCAGCGCACAATTTTAAGCAATTATGTAAAGACACACTTGTTAATCACACAACACCATAGAAAACAGGTGTCTTTTTGTCCATTCCAACTCCACTGAACCAAAGCATGGATGTGGTCCTAAACTAATTGAAACAACCATTTGTGTCTCTGTACAAGCAACTTGTATAAATGCTAAATTTGATATACAAGCTGTTTTTAAGTTTAATTTGCGAAGTGTAAACATGTATCTGTAGTGGTTCGTGGCTGTTTGTTTTCTTTTTTTTGCGGCTCTCGTCCTGCCTTCACAATTTGGGAATCTATCGGATTTTTTCCACGTTCCGTTTTGTGGTTTGCAGCCTTCATTATTGTTTTCACCTGCGCTTCTGCCTGCGGGGTACTTAAGTTCCTCACTTCCGCTTCACCGGTGCTTGTTTGTCTCACAACATTGCATTCGAGCCCGGTATAGCCAGGAACTAGCGACCTCCTGATATTAAACTCTGTTTATGTTCAGGGGGGACTTGCTATAGCTACTCAATTGGGTATAGGATTGTTTTCTACCTGGTAGCGTTTTGTGCTATCTATTTTATTTCTTTGCTGTTCTCACTGCGACAGTTTTTCTTTGTTCTTTCATTTTGGTTTTGCACTCTTCCGGCTTTGAGCTATTGTAGCCGAGGGTGTTCTTTTGTTTTTCAAAGTTTTCCGTTATTAGCTCATTACTTGAGCTCGGGAGATTCCGTTTATATTCTACTAGTTTAGTAGTACACCCGGTTTTGTGGGTTGATTTTTGTTTTGGCTGTTAGCCTTAAGGAATTAGGTTCCTGTCTTTTCTTTCTTCCATAATTATTTTCTTCCCCTAATTATTGTGAGCTGACTTGTTCTGATCTCTCCACCTTTGCGTTTGAATCTCTGAACACTCAATAAACCCCTTACAGTATCAAGGTGATATACAGTGCCCACCAGAATTATACCAATTATCATTGATAAAGGTGCTCAAAAATGGGCGTAGGATTATGGGGGGACGTGGGGGACAAGTCCCCCCCAATGTTTTTCAAATTGTCCCCCCCAACCATAACTGATCCCTCGCCCATGTAAAGCTTACATTCAATAAAGGCTACAACAACGGTAAAAAAAAAAATAAGATTATGCAGAAAGATATGTTACGCCCGTAAACACAGTATGAATTATTGACCCACCCTCTCGCTACTTCAAATAGTAGCAATGCTTTATCTCATGGCTACGACAAGTTTGAGTTTACGAAATAACAAATGGGATATGTAGTCAACAATTAGAGTTGATTGCTCAAGCTGATAATACTATGGACTTCAATTCCCATAACCCAGTGTTTTAGCCAGTGTTTTGTGTAATGTTATGGATATGTTGTAATCTGCTTGCTTGTAATGGAGAAGTGAAATATGAGAAATATGAGAAACTTCACGGAGTATGAAATCAAGGTGCTCGTTACGGGGATAGAGCAGGTGGTTTGTTTGGTGCATAGGCGGCCTTTGCTACGTTTCACACCTGAAACAGTCCTCTCAACTGAAAATCGAATCAAAATCCCCACAGTGAATAAAAAAACCGCCGACCCAGTAGTTTCCCCATTCAGCTCGGCTACTGTAGGCGCTGTTCCTAACTTAAGCTATTTCAGTGATGACACTATCTTTACTCCTTATTTTTCTACAGTCTATGCAATATTTATACGTAAAAAAGTACATGTTTTTTTCATAATAACAAGCAATGTATTACAGCCGCCAGTGCGATAACGTTAGGTAGCACTGTGGAAATGTCGACGTTGCTGGACAATTGAATAAAGAATTTCATAAAGGTTCATCAGAAAACAATTTTAGCTTCTTAACGGTAGGCTATTTGGTTCCTTAAAATGTTTATTTTATTGCCCTCCAGTGCAACTTGAGAGGCTGACGTATTCGCAAACGGCGACACTGTAAAAATCCTGCATCGGAATTATGAGGCTTTTCTTAAAGTTGTAGCCTAATTTACAATTTCAGAGAATCGTGAATGGTGATGTTGACGACTACCACAAGGGCAGTGGTTCTTAAACTCAGTTCTGGGGGCCCCCAGCATATGCTGGTTTTCGTTCCAACCACAATTGCAATCTCAGAATTTCACCAAGGTGTTGATTTTTCTTAATTAGGTGTTTTTCATGTTTAGAGGGATTATTTCTATCACTTTAACTAAAGTGTAAATTGTCAGTTTATAGATAAGCCTGTCTTTGTCATATAGGAGTCTGATATTTTAAGGGCATTGATTGTTGGAACTGCTGGATTCAGGAAATAAACACATTTTACTTAATTCTCGCTTCCCTGACGAAGGGTACCGGTACTTTCATACATTTTGTTTTCACAATGTAGAAAATACAGCACTTTTTTATAAATATCCCGCCTGCCCATTTCAGGGCACCATAATATTTGGTTCAAATGGCTTCACAGGTGTTTCAGATTAGTCAGGTGTGTTCAATTGCTTCCGTAGTGCAGGTATAAGAGAACATTCAGTATCTAGTCTTGATTCTAAACTTTTGATTGCTTGAGGACCCGATAAACATGAAAAACACGTAATTAAGAAAAATTCACAGCCTGTGTGAGGTTGTGTAGAAATGCAGAAAGAGCTACAAGTGTAATAAACAATGTTGGTGATGTAGGAAACACAATGCACTAGGCTACAGTGTGCATTGCTTTAATTATGGGAATGGTTGAGGGCCTGGGTCCAATAGATATGGTTTGCTACTGTTGGATGGTATATTATTAGTGTCCCCCTCCATTATCATCACAAAAAAAATCTACTGTTTGTGGTCCCCCCAATGTTTAATTGACAGAGACAACAACAGGTCCCCAAATGACATCACACGGAAACTGCCAGGTATCAAGGGTCAAAAAAACTTTCCTAAAAAACCCATAGACATTGTGAATAGAATGTCACACGGGCACACGCACACACAAACAAACAAAAGTTTAAAGGAAAGATTGAGAATGAGCTGTTTGCTGAAATAACAAATCAATGCTTTTCTCAGAAATGGAAATGTGCATCACAGGACTATTGTCTGAGTCTGAGCCGACTGCATGTATAAACAGCTGTATTAGTCTTTCCCCCTTGTCAATGGCTGGCATTAGAAAGCCCAGTCCTTAGCATCACTCTCTCTCTCCCTCCCTCCGTCCTCGAGTCCACTGTGGCGCAACAGCAATAAATCATGTTGCTTTTGGGAATAGTAAGCAGATGCTGCTTCACATTAAAAGCATTTTGTGGGTTTATATGAAACAATTTTATTGAATCTTTTTACAATTTACATGATTAGACATTAAAGTAAAATGATACCACACTTATACAAATGAGATTATATTTTTTTGAGCAAAACACTGATTAAATACATTTAATTTATGTTGAAAATATCACAATATCAGCTTTAGCATTTTGATTTAAAACACTGGAAAAAGAGGGGGAAATTGACATAAAATGTTGAAGCAATTGTATTTTACGTTAAATGATGTAAAGCACAGAACATTGACTACCACAGCTCACCGTGATTTATACAGTACTTGTGTTCATACAGATCTCATTCTTATTCCTGAGGTTCATTTACTTGCATACTGGAAACGTCATGGTGCCATTACAATTCAAATGCTGCCACAAGATCCCCAACACTTTCCTTTTCTACCTTTTTAATCTCCTGGTATGAGTAACCAGATCTATAATTAGCAGCTCTAATGCACTGTGCTGATGGTGGCTTAAAAGCCTAGCGTGGGAGCGATGAATGTGTTCATGGTAGGATGGTGTGTGGGCGCTGGAGCGAGTCACCTGTACAGGTGGGTGACTGTGAGTGTGCACCTCTTGTTCTCATTTAGGGAGGGCTTATTCCACTCTGTGCCAAGCCACAGGGAGCCTCCTCTATCTGCATTTTAGCTGACAGCTCTGCCATTTATAGTGCCCTCCCCTTCCTATTCCTCTGAAAACATTTTTGATTCGCTCCTTTATTCTATAAAATGCAAAAAGTATTGTAAATTCACAAACAGACACACACGAACACACACACTTGCATACACATATATGCACAGACATACAGTGAAATGGAAAAAAAAGTATTGCGACAATGACAAAACGTTGTTGTTTAGCCTCTGTACTCACAGCACATTGGATGTGAAATAAAACAATGAATGAGGTTAACCCTGGTTTTTAAAAACCAGTTAACTTTATTTTTTCATCTTGACACGATATGCCTTTTCCTAATTTGTTGGAATTAAATAGTAAACGTGCAGTAAACATAATGCTAAAGTCCTGTACCAACATTGTATACAAAGGTGTTGTGTGGGGTAGCTGTAAAGAATATAAGAAAATATGCAACCTTTTTAATTTTTTATTAGATTTTTTGAGGGAACTTTCCCACACAGGTTTTAAATTTGACAAACCTTCAATTACCTCAGGCTCTAAAATGAGATGTTTCATCAGAGATTTTTATATTTAGGGATAAAAGGCTAGTCAATGTTATGACTGATTTTGTCTCATGGATGTAATATTTTGCCCGAATTTGAAGAAGGCACAATTGCACTACAACCATCACTTCTGTTGTTCAAAACAGGAGCAACATAAACTTAGCCCTATAAACTTTGCCCCTAGTGGTTGAGATGTATCCGTCTCAATTACAGTATTCATGTTTGTCTGAAGTTATAAACTACAGCTTTAAGAAAACCCTGTACATTTTGACCCAGTATTTTTTTAGAAGGGTAACCGCTTGCGAAAACCTCAGCTTCTCCAGTTACACTGCAGTGCCATAAAAGGAGGGTGTTATCAATAGCCCAAACCACTTACGACCCTCCTCTCACCACAGTTACAGACTGTAAAATGCACCGTTTATACACGCTAAGAAAATCATTTCTACATATAAAAACAATAATATTTTTTTAAAACGTTGTACAAATGAGCATTCGCCGTTTTCCCTTGCTTACTGTATTATATACAGTACCTGATGCACTTTCGGTTCAGAAGACACCCAAATTTGTTTCTTCAAAATCTCTCGTATAAATATGTTTAGGAAACCAATTACTTACCAGTATATTCAGGTACAGCTGTTTTCTGATTAACCCTAAAGAGTTTATCTTGTTATATTTCACCAAAGTCCTGTACAGTAAACATTTCCACAGCGACCACCTGTCGCACTTAGGGCTGAAATATGTTGCTATTCTTGTGTAAATACACACGCGCTTGTGTAAGTTTTTTTTAAAACACATTTAAATACATTCGGTGACGTATATTATGGTTATTATATATATACTGTATGTGACTATTCTGAAATAAATGTATTCTGTTGCAAATTTCTGAATGATACAGCTTCTTCTTCAATTCAAACTTTAAACCATGGATGTGCAAGGAATATTTTTTGAGATATTGACATTTAAATAAAACATGTAGAAACCAGGTGGAAATTGCCTCTGGAGGGCCAAAGTAAATATGGTTAAGAACATATTCAATAGATGAGTGGAATTAACTCCTAGAATACTCATGTTTGTTCTTGTTAGAAATATGTTAACACCCTGAATAGTTTAATAATTATATCACAATGCTTAGTCCTGCTTTCAGCAACATGGAGATCACTTTAACTAAAGTGTAAATTGTCAGTTTATAGATAAGCCAGTCCTTGTCATATAGGAGTCTGATATTTTAAGGGCATTGATTGTTGGAACTGCTGGATTCAGGAAATAAACACATTTTACTTCATTTTCGCTTCCCAGACGAAGGGTACTTTCATACATTTTGTTTTCACAATGTAGAAATTACAGCACTTTTTAATAAATATCCCACCTGCCCATTTCAGGACACCATAATATTTGGTTCAAATGGCTTCACAGGTGTTTCAGATTAGTCAGGTGTGTTCAATTGCTTCCTTAGTGCAGGTATGAGAGCATTCAGTATCTAGTCTTGATTCTAGGCTTTTGATTGCTTGAGGACCAGATTTGTGATAATAAATGTCAAGGAAGCCATTACGAGGCTGAGAAATAAAACAAAAAACAGTCAGAGACATTGGCCAAACCATATGCTTACCAATATAAACTGTATGGAACATCATTAAAAAGAAAGAGAGCACTGATAAGCTCAGTAATACCAAAGGGCCTGATAGGCCAAAGAAGACCTCTGCAGTTGATGACTGAATAATTCATCTGTATATAATAATTAATCTATTCATCTGTTCGACAGACCAGAAACACTCTTCAGGAGGCAGGCATGAATGTGCCAATGAATACTGTCTGCAGAAGACTTCACAAACAGATCTACAGAGGCTACATTGTAAGATGCAAACCACAGGTTGACCAGGTTACAGTTTGCTAAGAAGTACCTAAAAGAGCCAGCAGAGTTCTGGAAAAAGGTCTTATGGATGGATGAGACCAAGATTCACTTGTATCAGAGTTATGGCAAGAGCAAAGTGTGGAGGCCAAAAGGAAGTGCCCAAGATCCAAAGAATACAACCTCATCTGTGAAACATGGTGGTGAGGGTGTTATTGTTCGGACATGTATGGCTGCCACAGGCACTGGCTCACTTGCCTTCGTTGATGATGAATGAATTCTGAAGTGTACAGAAACATCTTATCGGCCTAAGTTCAAGCAAATGCCTCCATACTCATTGGACGGCGCTTCATCCTACAGCAAGACAGTGATCCCAAACATACTGCTGAAGCAAAAAAATAGTTTTTCAAAGCCAAATACTGAAAAATGATTGACTCCCCTAGGTTTGTATCCTATTGAACATGTGTTTCATATGGTGAAGGGAAATCTTAACCCCTGAAACAAGCAGGAGCTGAAGATGGCTGCAGTACAGGCCTGGCAGAGCATCACCAGAGAAGATACTCAGCACCTGGTGACTTTGTCGCACATCCTTTGATTGCATGAAAAGGATATGTGACAAAGTACTAAACATGACTAACATGAATATGTCCCAAACATTATGGTGTCCTGAAATGTGGGGCTGTGTGTAAAATGTGTTGTCATTTCTACATGGTGAAACCAAAATAGATTTTAAAAATAGCCTTTAATAAAAGCTGAGAATCTACACTTTAACCACGTGTGAATTGTTTGATTACAAATCTAAAATGTGGAGTACAGATCACAAATCAAGAAAAAATATGTATTTGCCTCAAATATTTTTGAGGGCAGTGTACATACACATGCAACCATTATGCACACATGCAAACACACAGATACACCCACACACTCAAGCACAGAGCAGAATAGCAGTGCTGTGGCCCTGAGGCTTCTATGGACAAAGAAGAGCAATTCAACAACAGGAGATAGAGTAGGTCTTACCACATGTTTGTGGATACCGGTTGAGAACAGGTGCTCAGATCTACTGATCATTATGTCATTTGGATGGGCTGACGGTGCACACTAACGATTAGAGTGGCACACCCATATAATGCATACCATTTGCAGATACAGATGGCTAACTCTTAAACACTTTGCATCTATCAAAAATAGATAGCCTGTCATACAAGACGGACTTGTGATGAAAGTGTCCGGGCACTCAATGTTGCACATGTGCATGATTGTGCATACATGCCTGTATGTGAGTGCATATGCGTGCTTATACATGTATATACGTGTGTGTATACAATGTGTGATTGAACAGTCTAGCCTGATATACTCCTTTGTGTCTACACTGCTTGTGCTGTGGCAACTAACAGTGGAGAAACAGCATATTTACAGTCCATGACCTCCCAACCCTCTCTTTCAGTCTGCAACCGCCTGCTCCTACCACTCTGTGACTCACAGGCAATGATGCTGGATGAGAGCTCTTCAGTCCTCTTAAGCAACCTCCTTCCGCTATGTGAATTAGTGTGTGTGTGTGTGTGTGTGTCTGTGTGATGAAGTGTACGAGTGTGTGTGTGTGTTTGCTTGTCTATTTGAGTGACTGTGTGTGCATGGGTGTATGTGTGTGTTGGAGTGGCCTCAGATGTAGGTTTAATCATAGACTTCAGTAATCCTGTAAACTTTTTTTCAGTTGAGGGAGAGTCATAAGGCAGTTTGAGACCAGTCATAAGGCAGTTTGATGTTGCAGCCTTGTAAGATAGTGTAACCAGGTGGAGGATGAAATCAGCTGTCTCCAGTTGGGGACCTGGTGAGGATGCAGGGTGGGGTTTGAGAGATGGGTCTCTTGGCGACCAGCCTCTGCGCTCCATCAAAGATTTCCCCAAAGTCTAACAACATGTACTTTGATCTATTGCTGTGTCCAGAGGCTCAGAATGAGGCTAAATGACATTGAGGCCTTATCTAAAACACCAGCTGAGCCCTGAGCTGCAGACAGATACTGTTGCCTAAAAACAACCAAAACATCAAATTAAAAAAATTAAAAAATAGCACTAGTTGTGCATGCGTTTCGACCACATTAAATCCCAGAACATGTGGATTTCAGGTATAAATGATGGTTTATGCATTAAAGAGCACAGCGTATATATTTTTGATGAGACAAATGATGAAACAGAGCTGTATTGTAGCGTGTTAGTGTTCAACAGGGCTGAGAAGAGTGGCTGCCTGTTATATGTGAGTCATTATGTTTCTTGGGGATTCATCCATTGTAAGAATGTACTGTTCAAGAAAAATTGTAATAAAATTCTATGTGGATGGCTTTTCTTCACCCCGAGTGTCCTTTGGTGTACCTAGGAGCTGCTACACATATTTGATACTTTGGAGTTCAGGATTGAGCATAATGGCCCCGGTTCTGTGCTACTTTTATTAGAAAACAGGTTGAGGTTAGGCTGGGCTTGACCGCCCACCGCCCTTTCCACCATCCACATAAATTTGTGGAGAGATGACGTACAGTCGCGCCGCTCAGACGACTGTGTCAGGTATTCTTGTTGATACGAATAGCTGTGCTGATGTTAAGTGAGTACCAGCAGACAATCCCCTCCCCCCCCATTCTCCTCTGACTGTGATCAAGAGTAGTGTGTATTTATCCTAGGCACACTCATCAAGCGAGGGCAAGCAATCACCGCTTGCTTTCATGAGGACATTTTGAATTGCCTGTCTGAAGAATGATAAAGCTATGGTCTCAGTCACAGCGCTTTAATTGTGGGGGATTTCGAAGTGTCAAGCATATCAAGCATACTTCCTCTCCAAATATCTGGCCTCCTATTGAATAATTCTGCATCCTTATTGTGAACCGCAGTGTCTCGCAACCATGTCCAGGTCATAGTAATCTTCTAAAACGCCTCCCTAATGGCATTCCATATTGAATAAAATGTCCAGCCACTATTTTGCCTTGTTTCGGTTTGGCACATCCCTCCTCCTCCATTTCAAGTATTTGCTGCGAAAGTGCTGCCCACTTGAAGTCAAAAAGTCAATTTTTCATGTTGCACATAATTTACACAGAATTAGTAAACAGAGTTTTGTTCAACAGAGAAAAGATATTTAACAGCGGACTGCAAGTTTTGAGTCAGATCTTGAATTGAACTCCACCCCCCAGGGAGAGAGCAGTAACCAGACGGGTTGTGTGCCTTATCTGTTTTATAGCTTTTATGATTAATGGCCTGGAGTGGCGATCGGCACACCAGTCTTTTAATCTCTTTCTCTCTGCCCATCCCTCAGGTTTCTCTGGCTCCAGTATTGATCCTGTGGACTGATGTTGTGTTTTAATGCCCTTAGCGCCATGGGGCTTGCTCCTACATTAACCGATGTCCAGGGCTCCGTCCACATTTTTTCCACAATGGATTCCAACTGGGGGCTTTGCTGCTCTCCTCTTTTCCAAGTAAAACCTCAATTTCTGCAGACCTTTGTCAAAGGAGGGGTTCAGTGCCCCACTAACCTGTTTCACTTTGGTTATCACTGTGCATCCAGTATGTTTGTATTCATCTGTAATATAGGAGCCCTTCTTGGATGCTCCCTTTGAGAGCCTCACCAATGACTATGACATCATTGCTCTCCACCAAAAATGACCTCACGGTAACCTCTTGGCAGCAGCGCTGCAACCCCCCCCCCCCCCCCCCCAACATTGACTTAAATATCCGCTGCCATGGACAGCTGAGATATATACCCAATAATAGAGACATTTCAAGATCAAACACATTTAAGTGATTTATGGAAAATGGTAGGGGTGTGTGCAGCCGCATACCACCAGGCTGTCCCTCCAAGTATATATATGTGCAAACAGCACAGTGCTGAAAGTGACAGGACAAAGTGATAGACGTCTGACTTCACCTGGTGGCGAGGCCATTATCTCTGAAGAATAGACAGACGAGAAGTCAAATTTGTGATTAAATCAAAGCAGATCAGAGGACATGGAATGTGAATCCTGTAATTAGCAGACAGATTATTATTTATATTTAACACTCTAGTACTCCCATGGAGGCCCCAGACTGCTGCATATTCATTGAGACCACCAGCTGAAGTAAGGGTTACAGTGCTGTTTCTCACTATACAGTGCACTCCACAATTATTGGCACCCCTGGTAAAGATTAGTGAAAAAGGTTATAAAAAATTCACCGTTTGGTGAATTAGCTTAATCTCACACTGAAAAAATTAGAAAAATCCAACCTTTAATTGACGTTTAATTTATTCTGAAAAGAAAAAACCCTGATAAACAAATAATTATTTTTAACAAAACCATGTGTGCCACAATTATTGACACCCCTGCATTTAATACGTTGTACAACCTCCAATAAAACAGCACCGAGTCTTCTCCCATAACATCTAATAAGGTTGGAGAATACAGCGCAATAAATCTGAGACCATTCCTTTTTACAGAATCAATCCAGATTATTCAGAGTCCTAGGTCTTCTCTTCTGCACTGTCCTCTTCAGCTCAGCTCACAGGTTTTCAATGGGGTTTAGGTCAGGGGACTGAGATGACCATGGCAGAAGTTTGATTTTGTGTTCAGTTAACCATTTTTGTGTTGATTTGGATTTCTTATGTTTTGGATCATTGCTGGAAGATCCAACGACGACCCAGTTTTAGTTTTCTGGCAGAGGCAGCCAGATTCAGATTTAATATTTCTTGGCATTTCATGGAGTTCATGATGCCATGTACCCTAATAAGGTTCCCAGGGCCTTTGGAGGAAAAACAGCCCCACAACATCACGGAACCTCCACCATACTTAACAGTGGGGATCAGGTTATTTTTGGTATAGCCATCCTTTTTTTTACGCCAAACCCACCTTGAGTGTTGGTTGCCAAAAAGCTAAATTTTCATTTAATCTGACCATAAAACATAAAACGGTTCCAGTCAAAGTTTCAGTAGCATTTAGCAAACTCCAGGTGCTTACGTTTGTGGTGTTTGTTGAGGCTTTTTTCTGGCATGCCTTCCAAATAATTTGTTAGCATAGAGGTGACGGGACATCTAATGGTAGTTTTGGAGACTTGATGACCCCAAGATGCAACTTTCCTCTGTAATTCTCCAACAGTGTTTTTTTTGCCTCTCTTACCACTGAGTGTGGGGGCAAAATAAATTTGGGTTCTCTTCCAGGCAAGTTAGTAACAGTTTCAGGTAGATATGGACATTTTCAGATGAGTAGCTATTTTTTTATAGCCATTTCCTGATTTATGAAGCTCAACACACTTTTTCTTCATTTGATTTGTGTGTTATCTTATCTTTCCCATGTTGATGTATGAATAAGGAAATATGGCCTCTGTGTCACCTTATATTTATACCCCAGTGAAACAGGAAGTCATGGATTACTGCTTGAAAGTTCCTAAACACTCTGATCAACTTTAAAAAGTAAAATATAAATAGAAAAAATGCTTCAGTTACATTTTGTTCATAAGAATTTCTAGGGGTGCAAATAATTGTGGCACACGTGGTTTTGTTAAAAAAATATTATTTCTTGATGAGGGATTTTTTTTCTCAGAATAAATTTACTTCAATTAAAGGTTTAAATTTTTTCAGTGTGAGATTAAGCTAATTCATTTTTTATAACCCTTTTTAGTCATCTTTATCAGGGGTGCCAATAATTGTGGAGGGCACTGCATGTCTGTTATAATCAACTAACTCAGACATCACTATGAGAGTCCCTGGGCTCTATCTTGGCGATCTTAGCGCTTGGTCTAAGCGTATTACATTAAGTGCATTTAGGGCGTGTCCAAGTTCACTTTTTCTATTTAGACGGCGTGTTTTTTGAGCGCTAAGCACTGCGCAGCGTGCAAATGGGCTGAACCTAGTCTCTTCTTTAATTATAGGTGTGACATGCAATAAACCAATCAAAATGTCCTATCCCATTCCCTTTAAAAGCCTGCTTTTCCACCTTGGCGGATTGCTTATATGATGGCGAAACAGACATGCTCGTGCATGTTTAGTGTGATCAAGGAATAGGCTATATGGATCAATAGTAGCCTATGATCAATATTATTCGGACTAACCATTATGAGTTCCCGTTAATTCCCGACAGTGCTGTTATTTTACAAAATATATGCAGTTAAATTTTGTTAAATGGACCTGCAACAGCTGAGAATAAGCTACCAATGGTAAGCTTAAGGTCTTACCTTAGAAAATGCCAAATTAGCCTGCTTGTTTAACTAATTGAATTTGATTATGCAATGAAGCAATGAACTCATGTTCAAGCTTCATCCAAAGTTCATTACCTGCATTCTAATTTTGATTAATAACATAAATAACTTTATTTTGCATTAATAATGACACTAAATACAATAAAGCTGTCAGGTTGGCAACCCATAGGTTCACGCATATTTTCCCTTGTTTTATAATGCCCTGCTTATGGAAATGTGACCAACCTGTTTTACTGGTAGCGTAATGCTTTAAAACAATCCACTTTCCCAGTAAAGTGTGATTTACAGCAGGGGAAACAACTGCTCCTGCATGAAGTTAAAGCGAACATGCAGAGAATGGCATTAAAATTAATTGTGTAACGTGCTGAAAATTAGTTTTCGTTTCTAATTAGACGCTTAGTTTGAAATCAGTGAGGTTTTAATAAGCTAGGAACTATTGGCAAATATAGCTTGATCCAGGATAATTGCGAATAGTCTATAGGGTACATGTAACCTTACATGTACCATCGCACATCGCCTGGATGTTGATGGAGTGGGCTGAAAGCAATGGCATTCACCTTCGCTGAGGGACAGGACTATGTGGTTTTTGACCTATGGACCCTTTTATTATTATGCATTTTTTGATATGGCCTACACAATAATAATATTTCACATTGTAATCTTGATATTTTAGTCATGCTTGTGCGCATCCCTGTGTGTAACAGACAGGAAGATGTACGTGCGTTGTGCACACGCGTATGTAGAATACATGGTATTTAAACGATGTGAGCACTAGGCTTTATAATGAACCCAGCGCCGGGTGTAAGATAGGGCCCCCTGTGTCTTTCTCACCCCACCCGTGCACAAGCATGCACGCACACACAATCAATTAATACATATACATACATATAGGCTACATGCATTATGCAGAGACACACAAATACACGCAAAAATATTCAATACCCCCACACACAGCCACAAACATGTATGCAAACATTGTGGTGAGAAACCTACTAGCCCAGTCTATATGACCCAATGACAAGAAAAAAAGAAGACAAATAGCAAATTAAAATGTACATAATGTATTTCAGAGTAGCATAATAAAATAAAATATTAAACAGAAATATGGAATGTGCCCCAGGATTTGATTATTTTTGTTTTGTTTTAACTTCATAATTCACAATTATAGTTCCTACTATACAGTAATTGCATTTTAGTGTGGTAAAAATCTTGCAGCCCATTACAAATCTGAGCCACACCTAAAAAAGATAGGTTGCCCCTCACTACTAGAATCGTTTATCATAAACCATAGACTGTATAGAATTATGGACGTCATATGCCTCGTGTTCACTGGCGCATGAAGCCTAAACCAGGGCGCCATTGTATTTTTGCAAATAGAATGGCACTCAAAGAGATGGGCAAAACAATGAACTCTATGGCATTGAACGGACTTAACTGCTTGCTTCTATTGCCAATGTGACATCAACCAATATAGCGTCCAGTGCAACGCGCCTCTCGATTTTCCCTTAAGCCAGGGATGGGTAACTCCGGGCCTCGAGGCCGGCGTGAATGCAGGTTTTTGCTGCAACCAGTTACCAATTAGTTAATTAGCCCATAGGCTACAATCGCATAACGTAACCGATTTAAGGTGGACCGGCAATCCCAAAACCGAAATGGTAGTTAATACATGAACTCACAGTATTAATTAACACCATGAGTTAATACATTAATTTGGACGTTATTCATAGTTATTTATATATGATTCACTTAGTTGTTAAGGTAGGCGCTTAATTAATTCTTGATATGTTAATGCTTTAATTCATCATTATTCATGCATTAGTTAAAGTATAGTAAAGTACTATTTATGCACCAGTATTGTAAAGTATTACAAAAATATATTTAGAAATATTGAATATTCTACCCCAGCATTGTGTGCACCTCTACTGTGATGTTGCTTAGAAACCGGTCTATTTACCCAGGCGATCAGCTGTGCGCGATATGAAAAAAGTGGCGTCGGTTGTTAGGTAACCATGCTTACACACAAACACGCAAGATCAGTATACTACCACCATTTACTCTGCCTATTTACGCCACTTTGTCGCATGACTGTCAGTCAGTAAGTCAGTTAGTGACTCTCGCTCTTACATACTGTAGAGTACAAAAAAAGTTATGTTTTATTGAGGTACAAGATTGAATAATTAGGCTACATATTTAGGTGTGTGTACCAGTGTAATATCAATGGGCCTCAATCAGGAAATTAATAAATATGTGCGTACATTTATGTACAAAATAAATTTACGCTGAATTAATCAAACCATGTGGGGAATTTGTTCATATTACGTGCATATGTTCATATATTCCGATTCATTGTAAATGCCAGACGCGTGCACCTTATTTAGCGATTAGCATGAATCCCGCCCATGAATTGGCATATATGGAAGTTGCTAATTGCATTTACAGGTGCATTCAAAGTCGAAATAGCCCCAAAAAAAGCAATTGAACTCTAAGGAAAAATAAGTCAGGAGAAACAACCCTTCAAGTGATCCATCCATCCATATCTACTGCATATCTGCAGCAGAGTGATGGTTTGAGGCTGGTTTGATACCTCAGTCCTTTGATGACTTACATCCATTTAGCCAACCATGGGTTCCATACTATTCTCGTGTAATTTACAGTTTAATCTAGTCCCATAAATTCTGATTGCATTTTGGTCACTTTTGCAGTTTAAAATTACATTTTAAATATACCGGTATTAAAGAAATCCATGAATCTTTTTACTTTTAGACCCGTCTGCAGTAAATGTTTGTGCTCTCTGTATAATCACCATGATCAGAGCTTATCTGAGGTTGGCTCCTTGGGCTAATATTCTCAGGAGTACTTTTGAGTGAGTTTGTGCTTGAAAGCAACCTGAAAATTAATTGTTTATCAACATTGTGGGATGCCAAACCCAAGGTCAGAATCATTTTCAAAACGTTTTCAGAATCCATAATCATATGGATTATGACTTTCTGCAACTATACACCCTGAAGTTATTAAGCAGTTACTCACAGTAATGTATATGCTAATCTACGTAGTGTGATTTTCTTTATATAGAATGAAGTAGGCTGCACAAGGTTTTTTTTATGTCCAAACAGTTTATAATGACAGCCTGTGTAAAAGTAACAGTCCCACTGGTGCAATCAGATCATTTGTATGCACATGAGTTGGGGACAAACAAGAAGTGCTAAACAAGAATAAAAGTGAAATACATTAATATAGGCTAATACTTCATGAATTTTGTTCATTGACTCATGAATATTATCCAAATTGTTTCCTTATCCACAGAATGGATAAACTAACGTACCTCTTTCACTCTTCATACTTTTTCATTTGAGGTTTACTGTGTTGGATTTATTGATATTGCATATGAGGAACTTTATTTGAATTATAATTGTGTTCAATACTGGCATTCCTCCTGTGTCTTTCAATGTGCTTTTTCTCTGCCAGGCAGACTAAGGTTCAACCCACTCATTCAACTCCAACCAGTGCATTGCACTGAACCCAGAACAGTTTCTTATATAAAAAAAATGCAAATACATATTTCAGTGATTTTTTTTAGATTAAAAGTCTGGGTTCAGTCCCACAGATGAATGCATGTTGAAAAGGTGATTTGTGTTTACAACTTCATCACAGATTGCAGAAGCTGCTGCTTTCCTGTGCAATATGTAATCAAACCACCAACTGTCTAGTTTGTTGTGTCAGCCATTAATGAGGGTTCAGTGCCTTAGTGCGTCAGTTTATGAGCATGTGCAAATGAATGTGGAGTCATGTGAATAAAAATTGTATCATCAATTCTTGCTACAGATTACTTATTTACCAAAACAGGCACAAAAATTATTGTCTTTACGTGTCCTGTCGTACAATGTTTTACAGTTTTTACTCATTTTTTAACACACTCTTCCAGTCTATAAAATTTAACACAAATTATTTTAATTTTCACTTCTATTTCAAAAGTAATCAGCGCAAACTGGGTACCTTTGAATAACATACAAAAGCAATGGAAAATAGCAGAAAATAAAATACAGTGCGTATTTCATTGGACAGTTACCACTCCCTGAAAAATGCTTCAATAATAATAATAATAACAATAATAATAATAATTATTATTATTATTATTATTGTTGGTAGGGGATATTTGTAGGTCACCAGGATGCTCTTGTAATAGATTCTGGATTTGATGGGTAACCAGTAGGTTATGTGGTTGCAGAAATTTGTGCGAATATTATAGAAGCAGAATTTTAGGCCATTTCAAGTTTGTAGAGATTTCTTGAATTGAAAGCAGTGCTGATTGCTGCAGCAGCCAGTTGTGTGAGGGAGGATTTGATTTAGCAATGGTAGATAGGTGGAATAATGTTTGACAGTGTTTTTGATGGGAGCATTAAATATCTGACACTAAGGTTGAAAAGAAACAGCTGTAGGGGAGACGGTGATATCGACATTAGTCACTGAATACTTGATACCCTTGTCAAGGACACACTTTGATCCAATGAGATGGAATTCTGTCATATTGCTGTTCAGTTGCCTACAGTGTTTCATTTTCTGGGAGGATTTGATGACTGAAAGGATAGATTTCAGAACTTTAAGCCATATTGATGGGTGTCATCAGTATAGCAGTGGAAATTGAGTCAGAGACTGCACAGAATGGGACCCAGTGGGAGTGTGTACACAATGAAGAGTAGAGGGTCCAGAATGGGTCCCTGGAGAACACCCTGAGAAAACAGCTGTTAGAAATATACCTTTGGGATAAATTAAGTGCTTCCAGTTTGTGAGGTTGTACCGAACACAGAAAGCCAACTCTGCGTCGGAGGATGTTAACAGGTCATTTAGTACTTTGGAGAAGGCGGATTATTTGCTGTGTTTAGGAATCCAGGCTGTAGAGGCTAACATGCTTAACATAAAGCTGTGGAGTTGGAAGGTGAAAATGAATTCCAGTGTCACTGGTAGAAAGGAGAGATTGGAGATGGGACAGAAAGGAAGAATTGAGACCAAGCTTTTTGAGTATTGGGAATGACAGCAGCATTCTTGTAGAGAGATTAGACTGTTTCCTGGGCAAGGGATATGTTGAGGGTGTTGGCATATGACGCTGGCATAGGCAGGTGAGTTGAGCTGGGAGGGTGGGTTTGGCAGACAGTGAATAGGTTGTGTTATTGTTCTTATCCTGAAAAATTGGTGGAGTGATTAACAGAGACCAGGTGTGACCTTTGAATTTGTGATCTATGCATTTACATAGATCATAAATGTTTTTCTTAAAAAAATAGTGGCTTGCTATATTTTAGTCATCTAACCACCATAATGCCATAACCATAATATATCACACAATCACTTCTGTTCCCTCAACACTTTGACTCCCCACACAGAAAATGAGAGTGGATATATGGAAGAGATATAATTTTTAGGAAATAACCACAGGAGAAAAATATAAATATGCATTCTGCTAATCTATCTTCATCATGGAGCCAGGAGAAAAGAAATACCAAACAAAGATTGAAATTACCTTCTTGTATACCCAAAACGAGAAGCACAAAATTAACCACAACAATATGGATTCCTGACAGAGAACAATGGCATAAGAATGTTTTACACGCAGGCTGAGTTCAAATGCAATGAATTTTCAGATATGGTTTTTACAGTGAGAACATACAGATTTGAACATCTAGTGAGTTATTTTATTGTGCCACTGATCCAAGGTATTTTTCCAAATACTGATAGGTGGTCTTTCTCATAACAAGGAGGGTTAGGAGACAACCCCCTAGAGCGACCTGAAGACTAATGACAAATCAAACAGATGGAACGGGGTGACCCCTTCAGCCCACACTGACGATGGTGATGAAGATGATGACGATGGAACATGAGATGCCAGGTGCAGTGATAAATGCAGAATCCCTGGGGCTGGCGCAAGGGGCAGGGGGTCTGAGCCAGTGGGGCAATGGCAGCAGGATGCATTACAGACTAGGGCAGGGCACTGTCTGGTGCAAGTGGGGAACAGATTGAGAGGTGAACGGTGGTCAGATGCTCTTCCCCAAAGGAAGGAAAAACACACCAATCTACTATCACACTTTTCCTCTTTCTGCAGTTTAGTCACAAATACAGCACACAACCAGAGAGTGACTGATTCTCTTGTATTGTCATGGCGTTATAATACTGAATCAGACAATAATTTCTTATGGTGAAGAACTATTGTCTGTTTTCCCTGACAAGATAGTGTGGTTTCTGTTTTATTGATATCATGGTTTATACATAGTGTTAAAGTTGCAAGTTGAAGTTAAAGTTGTGTAGGCATTTGTTTGGAACCGTTTGTTTTTTCCCCAAATATAAGATTTGTTTTTGTTTGGAAATGGTCATATGACTGCACCTACCAATCTCATAGCACACAGGAAAGCCTACTGAGAACTTGTGGAAATGTGATTTTGTGAGCTATACCTTTCAAATTTCTCTAATATTTTCTTTACACTTTTTTTTCAGAGAAGCAATTCACTTTAAACAATGCTTTGAATGTGGCGATGTGCAGTGCTTGTGACTTCGAAGTCCACCCTGAGGAGTACGAGAAACAGTTTGCGCTTTCAGTGAAGATGTGGAGGAGGATATATTTTTGATCACACAGTATCTACCAATGACCTTTCAAAATGAAAACATGGAAATGGTAAAAATGATTCCGACATAAATCCATTAGAATTTTTGTATTATCATGAAGTTTCTATTACTGCTGTAGGTGAAAAGAAAATCAGAATTTCATACTAATTAAATTAATAATACACTGTAGAACCACTAAAATATGAGCCATCAGGAATATAAAGAAAATGAAATGTGTAGAACTTTTATCGGAAATGTTATTTACAATTTTTTTTAAACATTTAAAAAAATGTTTTAATAACATTTGTTGCTAATATACCACTTAACCTTTTGTTTAAATATAATCCAAACTATTAGTAATCAGGATCTCACGAATTATTCATTCTTATTTGCTGGCTTTCCGGATGACACGTTTTTTGTTTTTTTGTGACCCACTATATTTTGCAAACTATTTGATTTTGTTTTCAGCCTTCTGTATATCAAGCCATGCTGATTTCCCCACTTTGCATTCTATAGCAATAGTGTTGAGAACACTTTTTACACATTTTTCAGAAAGTGTAACTTTTTTCGGTTCCCGTTTTCGTGATAATAAAAAGCTTTAACAGCTTATGTTACTTTCAGTTTTATATCCCATTCAGTTAATCAGGCATCCCGTAAATCTGATGTTTGTATTTGCAGTCTTACTGTATTTATTTTATGTAGCATCTTTCATGATCTCAAAAAGTACTGTGAATTGAAGGTTGGCTCACCTCGACTTCCATTAACATGTACCTCCCTGCTTCAGTTCTATAACTGTCTATAACTGTTCTTTCAATTATTCCTTCCTTCTTCTGTATCTCAAACTTGGTGTTCTGAAACTGAATCATGTACTAAAACTATCTCCCATGTTAAATTGTGATTTTATGGCATTTTTGCCAATTGTGTAATTATTATCATTATTATTATTAGTAGTATACTACTACTAGTAAAACAACAACAACAACAAATAATAATCTTTTTTTTTTCAACAAAAGACAATAGTAAAATTAACACATGCATGTATTATAAAGATCAATGTATATATGTATAAAAAATAAAAAAAAGAATTTATGGAAATAAAACATAACTAATAAAACATCTAGCACATGCAAAACCAGTAACATGACCAATGGTTGTTCATGTTTTTTTTTTTTTGCACCAATCATTGGTTGTGTTATTAGTTTTGCATGTGTTAAAAGTTTTTGCACACGCTAAAGGGCGTAGTAAATCAGGCCCTAAATGTAGAATCAGTTTGACCCTGATTTTTCATAAGTATTGTCATGGTTTTTGGCAGCCCTGCTTTTATTTTGCGGTTGTTTTTTCATTTGACGTCGTTAGGTCACTCCGTTCCGGTGATTTGATCTTACACTGCAATTATCCTTCGCACCTGTGTTTGGTTTCCTTCGTCTTTATATAGCTCAGAGTTTCTGCCTTCCGGTGCTTCTGTCGTGTCAATTGTGTTTTGACTTGAAGCCGGTAAGGTATAGGATCATTAGCGACCACTTCTCTTGAAATCTTTTCAAGATGCGTGGGACTTGCCCTAGTTGCTCTTGAGTTCTTAGTTCGATAGGTTGTTTGTCTTGTTTGTACTTGGTTTACCCGTATTAAGTTTTTCTGTTCTCTCTGAGACAGATCCATTGTTTCTATTTGTTTTAGTTGCTTCTCGTTTCTGCTCTCTCTAGTTGAGAGTGAGAAGTAATTATTTTCTTTCCAGTTTTCTTTTTGTTTTCACTCTAGTTTGAGTTTATTCGCCTGCTTATCTAGAGTAGATTTTTTTTGGCGTTCTCCGGGAGTTTTTCGTCCCATTTTTTATTTCTTACTCGCCGTATTTATTTGTGGTTATTTTATTAGCAGGAATAACTTTCTGATTTCCTCTTAGTCACCTCTGGTCTTCCGCTCCGACTCCACCCTCACAAGTATTTCATAATTCATGGGCTTGCACAAAGAAAGCAATGTCTACCTTTTGTTTTGTTTTTTGTTGCATTGACTGGTTTTCACATAATTGATGCAATATGGAAAAACTCAACGCAATAAGCCAAACTGAATTGTAAAATGCAAACCTTAAGACGCATGCTACCATGTTAACATAACCCATAATACCATATGAAAATACAAAACTTTGTCTGACAGGGCACTTAATCAAACAAGCAATAGTCACTGTTGAAAACAGCTTTGTCCATATGAGAATGCAATGCCATTGAACTGATAATCAAGTGCATCAATACATACAACTCTTGAGCTGTATTTTGTGTGAAAGAAATATGTGTGTTTTCGATGGGGTATAGAAATTTGGGGGCCTGAGAAAGGTGGGCAGCCCAGGGGCCTATCATTGGTTAATCTGTGTCTGGCTAAGTCCACCTCTGTATGATTTCCAGACATCTTAGTTGACGAGAGTAACATGCATTCAGTCAAGTAAATCTCGCTGGAATAACCTGAAGTAGGCTACAAAAATAAATAAGGTCATATTTGTTTGCTGTGCTCCACACAGCTACTTTGGCAACAATGCAACAATTGCACCTTCAACTTTAGATCCAATTAAAAATGCAATTCCCAGAGTGTAATAACCTGCTAATTGATATCTAGTATGAATCCACCTGTGACACCAGATAGGGTTCGGGAGTATCAGAGAAGGCTACTATGGGAGCAATTTGTAGTCCTTGCATGTACATTTGATATGTCTCTTCTTCAATCACCACTTGTCCTGAAACCATACCTGGCACTGTGCCACACAGCCATTGACAATGAACTTTCCTCCGAAGGCCACATCATTTCCCACATATATGTTTATTCAAGACTTAAATGAGTTCTAAGTTTGTTTTTTTAACAAATGGAATGAGCTCTTTGGTCATTCATTCATAACGAGGCTATATTTGCTTGACTGATTGAAAGATAGAGGCAATCACACTGGAGTTCTAAATGACTCCACATTACAGCTGCTGCCACCAGTTTGAGGAAACCAAAAGAGTGCAAATGAGGATTAGGGATTCATCTTCATTCATCTTTAAACCATATTTATGGCAGTTTGTGGACAGATGGATATAAAGCAGAAATGATCTGCACTGAAAAGGAGCATGCATGGTGCATTTCCAGAACATTTGAAAGTTATTTTTGCAACCCTGGCCTTTAGAGCTTGGGACCTCACTGTGGGATGATGCTCCCCATGAGAACAACTCAAATTGCAGGCTAAACTCTGACCTGTGCTGTTGCCTCTGTTTATGAAAATCTTATTATTCCACTCCGGCCAAAGCAATGTGGTCTGTATAAATATCTAAATACTCCTCCTAATCAGAAGAACACACATGATAGACAAAAATACAATTTATGCTCTGGGCTATTAAGACTTATCTTCATCCTGTGCAACTGGAGTGTGTCCAGCACAGATGGGGGTACAGATAAAACTGACATGCAGACAAGCTTAGTGGATTGTGCCAGGAAATCCCTGTATTGGTACAAAACATGTCCCATTTTTATTTACTTATTTTGTTTTATCACCTGTCGGATATGACCAGCGACAGTGTGTATCAGCGGGAATGAGGAATAACAATAACAACAACAGAAAGTGCCACAATTGAGCAATGACTCAATTGAATAGCAATAGGAAGAGGGATGTTGAAAATGTGGGTTCTCTAACCTAATGTAGGCTACATATGCATATTGGCAAAGCAATCATTTAAAATTTACATGTATTTATTCAAATTGTAAATCACTTTTAAAGCTGTATTTTACAAACAACACTAACTTATATGTTCTAAATGATTATCCATAAAAGTGATAACTGGCATTGTGATAACAAGGCCTCTCAAACTTAAAAGTAGCTAACAATCTGGCTAGATAGCCAGCTGACATCATATTATCAAGTGTTAGCCATCTGGCCATTATCTGTAGCTACCTACAGCAGCATTTGTGTAAATGAGCTAGCAAATACTTCAAAAGAATGCTCACATAGTTACTTCTATCTAGTTAGCCTTTGTAATGTCAAATATAATTATCACTAGCTTGCCAGTAGTGAGAGCTGGTACAGCAGAGCTGGTGTTAGCAAGCAAATAAACAAGCAAATATTTTTAAATGAAATAACTTCTATTCAAATACCAACAACATAACTGTCCCTTAGCCCCCTACTATGGTTTTAAATTGGGGCAGTGAAAGGCAGACAGATACTAATCAGTGCTTCACAAATTTTCTTGCTGATTCTGCTTTTGGTAGCCATCAAATATCTATCCATGTAGCAAAGCCAGTTACAGTACAAGCAGACTGCGTGCAGTAGGGATACATTTTATCCTGCTTCAAATTGCTTACGCTCTCTGCAGCTCCACCTGTGTGTGTGTGTGTGTGCGTGTGCGTGTGTGCGTGAGAGAGAAAGAGAGAGAGCGAGAGCGAGAGAGAAGAGAGAGAAGAGAGAGAAGAGAGAGAGAGAGCGAGAGAGAGAGAAAGGCAGTCCTAACCCTCTTTGGCAGATCTCCATCATTTACCAATGACTTTTACCAAAAAGATAAAATCTTCCAAATATTATTGGTCAACTTGGAATAAAACATATCTGTTATAACGCAATAATGGTACAATTTCCAAATAGGGCATTCTGATTTGGACACCTCCCCAGTTGTGAAGCTGGAGGGAGGAATTTTTCATCCAGCAGAAGACTTCCTGCCAGCAAGATATTGCACATAACTATCAGAATACCATTTTACAAAAGCCACAAACAGCAGTACAGACAATCATGAATAGCACAAAGTCAGCTAGTATCACACTTAATTGCCCCAGAAGAGAAAGGACATGTGCCTAAAGTCATGTTTGAAGACCTCTACTGTCATTAGGAGAGATCCATATCCTGAGAAATCATTGAGAAATACCGAGATTATATCTGCCCTTAGAGCTGGCATGAGTAGCCTACGTATGGGTTGCTCGTTAGAATTTGAGATGTATAGTGCAGTCCGTAAGTATTTGGCCAGTGACACAATTTTTGTTGTTTTGGCTCTGTACTCCAGCACATTGGATTTGAAATGAAACGATGCATATGAGGTTAAAGTGCAGACTGTAAGCTTTAATTTGCAGGTAATTACATGTAGAATTGCTGAACCATGTAGAAATTGCAGCCCTTTTTATACATAGTTCCCCCATTTTGGGGGACCAAAAATAATTGGACATATTAACATAATAAAGTTGCCACGTTTAATGTAGGCTATTTCTATGCGTATAGTAAATTCAATCTGGTTTGGTATTTCTGATGCCAGTCTCCTTTTAAACTGTACATAACCAAATAATTGATATTCTATTCAGTCCTTGCAATAACAAAAAAAATTATAATGAATTATAAATGAATCAGTGTGTGTTTTCTGATGCGCATCCCCTCTTCCCTTCAAATGTTAATGAGATATCAATGAGGGGTGATTGCATTCAAATCATGAGAATGCTCCTCGATTCGCTGCTGAAGGTGCATGCCCCCGGGGGGCTGCCAGTACATTTTTTAAAAGGATCGTGTTGTCAGGTCCCTTATTTTTATTTATTTATTTTTGGCTGATGAGTGCTTGGCATTACCCAGCTGTAATAATTAGTCCAGCAGTCCATCTGTAATTAGCCTTTGGGGCCAAGGCAGCCTCTGCGTTCTGCATGCGGGGAAAGCAGACATGCTGGCTAATGGCAATTCAATTAAAATTCAAATGAGTCTTTCTTTTTTTTCCTATAGAGTGCAGCAAAGTAAGTATCTTTATCCATATAATACAAGCTGTTTTTCAGCTGTTTTTTTAGGTTGATTTTATAGTTGTAGTTTCTATAGCTCTATAGACACGAAAGATAACAATTAATGCAACTATTAAACATAGTTATGTTATAGCTATTAATATTACCACACAGAAGTTACTTTTTGTCAATGACTAGTTATGGGTACGTCAATGTTTCTATTAACTGATCGCACTTCTATAGGATGGATTATTCATGCATATGCTTTTGATTTATTTTAGTTCACACCACCTTATTGCATGGTTCTGATTTCATTTCCATTTTGATGTATTTTCTCTGTTCTTTACTCACATATTGTATATTTGTGTGTGTGTGTGTGTGTGCATGTGTGTGTGTGCACATGCACCATCCCCAGCTGACTCCCCACTCCATCCAAAATCGAATTATTTTGATTGTGTGACGTGTCTCTATCTAAAGATGGCTGCTCACAAGGTCATATCTGGCTATTTTTATGTGTTGAGTTAAATTAATTTTTGGCTTTATATGATGGGGAGGTGTTTCATTGAGTAAACTGCACTAAGATCACAACACAGATTCAAAAGGCGGGAGTCCAAAAGTGGATGTGCACTTGCACATTCTCATAAAAGTGCTACGCCAAATTAGATTGTTTTCAGCTGGTGTGATTGATTTCTGCAACTGGCGAACTTACGAAATGGGCAGCCGAGGTGTACACTAAGCACTTCAAACACACAAAAATCAAGATCAAAATGTTTCAACGTTTTATGAATTATCTAGTGACAGCCTTTGACCTGTCATGTAACTGTTTTATTTCTGCTCTTTTCTCTTATCGGTTTTGTTCAGAACGCTATGTGCCTGGTCAGGATTATGGAAAAAAAACTGTTAAGATCTCTTTTTACCCTGTCTCTAGTCCTGAGTCTTAACTATGGACAAGCTCAGTAAACAGATCAATCACCAGCTTCTTGCAGGTGCTGAGGTGAAGCAGTCAAATCCAAACTTTATTGAGTCCACAAGCTACTTACAAGGCACAGAAACGTACATTCTTATGGCTAACATCATTCACATATTTGAACAGAATGCTTTGACAATAGCAAGCTATATGCATACAGTATGTATATATTTTTTGTGAGTTGAATGACTATGCCAGATTGTCATTAACACATGAATCCACATTGAATACATTAATCAATGGCATGCAGTTTTTATGAATGTAATCTATTGTTTTTGTCATTTTTATTTAGAGGTGCAAGGTACTTAAAGACATGCTCAACACAGAGAGGATCACATCCTTGGAGATATTAACAAATCTGTAATGTTCACACAATTAGGGCTCATATCCCATTTCATTGAAGGAGTGGGTGGCACCAGAGACTGTTACTTCAGCCTCACAATAATTTTTGTCCTTAACTGCTCGCTTGGGAAGAGGAGCAGTTTGCATACTAACACTTTGTTGGTCCTTGTTTATGAGTCTTAACTGAAGTAGTGCCTGTTAATCAAAATGTAGTGGCATCTACTGGGCAATCAGCAGAATGCATGTCAAGAAACCAGATCGAGCAGAAAAATGTATGGCCTTAGTTATTTGTTAGTAACATCATAGAACACAACTACTTTGTAATAATAATATGGAACCTAATTAGTATTGACTGATAATTTGTATGATATTAACTTACACATGACATTTTCTACTAGTAGCCTATATGTTGTTCAGAAATGGGCACATGTTTTAAATGATTACTGTTTGTATAAGATTTGCCACAAGGGATTCATTTTGCAATCCATTCTTATTTTTCTGCTGAAACAAATGTTAATTCCTTGAGCACCCGGCAAGACAGTACTTCAGAGTCAGCTTGCTATGGGAAGCTTTTTATGCTTGTTCTAGCAGGGAAAAAAAGATATTGTGTTACTAAATCTGCTGATATAATACAGGAACCTACCCCACCCCCACGCTCAATAATCACAGATGGTAAACATTTCTGTGTGCATTGTGCAGCAGTGAGCGTAGAGTGCGCAGACAGGATACAGGAAACAAAGCAAGGCTAAACTTCTTCTTTTTCAACCGCACCATACAGGCACATTCCCCTCTACATAAATTGATGTGAAAGCTGTGGCCGACACAGTGCCTGCTTATCACTGCTGCCAGCTGTGAGTTTTTTTTTAAAGAAGAAAAAAGGGAAATGGCCTGAAGTTATGGCACTGCATTAAAAATAGATAATCTATTGTTTTATCGCTGCCTAATCCATTTTTGCCATCACAGGAAATCATCCTTTGATTTCTATATCACAAAAAATACTTTAGTATGTTGTCTTTTTTTATTTTGTGAGTTGAAAATGGTTTATCAAAAAGTAATCACACAATGCTCTCTGGATCGACAACATATTTTAGACACATGAGTGCAAAGACCCAAATAAATGTATTTCTCTCTCTCCCACACACACAAACACACACACACACATGAACGCATGCGCACACTCACACACTTAAACACATTGGGTTTTATCTTGACGATCTTAGCGCATGGTCTAAAACGAATGGCGCAATTGCATTTAGGGCATGTCCAACTCCACTTTTGCTAGTTAGAGGGCTCATATTTTGAGGGCAAAGTAAGGCGCAAGATTCAAATGGGCTGAACTTCAAGATGAGCCTCTTCATTAGTTATAGGTGTGTCTTGGGCGTAACATGCAATAAACCAATCACAGTGTTATCTCCCATTCACTTTAAAAGCCACCTGTATTTCACCTTGCCGGATTGCTAATATAATGGCAGATTTAATAAGACTGCAAAAACCGTGATTTGACAGCTGGGAAAACAAACATGCTTGTGCGCAAGGTTAAAGTGTGCGAGCAAGGAATATACGGATCAATATTATAGGATCAATATTATTCGGACTAACCATTACGACATGTCTTCATATACACAATAATAATCTTACACATTAGGGTTTAACATCGGCACAGGTTCCTGGTAATTCCCGACCAAACTATTTCCAGTTTTTCAGAAATATAATAATGGGAAAACAGAAAAATATTTTCCATTAGCTTACACCAGTGCTGTTATTTTAGAAAATATATGCAGCTTAATTTTGTTAAGAGCACCTGCAACAGCTGAGAATAAGCTACCAGAATATGGCGTCTGTCTCACCTTAGAAAACGTCAAATTAGCCTGCTTGTTTAACAAATTTTGTTTGATTATACAATGAAGCATTGTCAAACATCCATTAGGCCGTTCTCAAAGCACTCAGATCACAGACACATCCGAAGTTCATAATACGTGCATTCTAATATTGATTTATAAAATAAATAGTGTTATTTTGTCTTAATAATGACACTAAATATACTAAAACTGTCAGGTTGGGAATCTATCGGTTTATGCATATTTTCCCTTGTTTTATAATGTCCTGCTTATGGAAATATTACCAAGGTGTTTTTACTGGTAGCTTAATGCCTTAAAACAAGCCCATTTTCCCGGGATTCCCGGGACAAAGTGCGTCTATTCCGGGAGAGAAAATGTTTTATACTTCGGAAAAATATTAACCCCTATTTCACAATGTCATATTGATATTTGTATGCATGCTTGTAGGCGCCCCTGTGTGTAATAGACATGAGGGTGTATACACGTTGTGCACACGCCTATGTAGACGCACTTATATTGCGCCATTAAAATAACATTGAAACAACTGCAACATGACTGAAGACCAGGTTCGCGGTGGTTTTAGCATTTTTTGCTGCCTCACGATAGCAATACGCCAAAAATTATCCTGGCCACACCTCATCTTAAAACCAAACCGCCCAGTTCACTTGGTATTTATACAACATGAGCGCTGGGCAGTAAAATGACAACTGCTTCGCTCTGAAACTAGCAAGGATACTTGCATTTGGGTTACCGCCGCTTAAGGCCCACTGTCTTCTTCTGTGTTTTTCTTAGGTGTATGGAGGTCTTCTACGCATCTTGTAACCTTCAGCATAAGTAAAGCAATTCCCATGTAACCTTTTCCCTTGAATGTTGTTCCTGGTATGAGTAATGTGGCATGTCTTCTGTAAAACAGAATGCTTGCAGTGTGATGTCACAGCGACAGGTAGCCTGCCAGATTATGCCTTTGGGCCATGCTATAAAGGAAAAACCTGTCTCTATTCCCTATCTTATCTCATATACCTGAGAAAAATGTTTTTATCAATTGGTTTTACAGAAACCTCCTAACTCTGATATTGGTGTGCTACCTTATCTCACATATTGTATCCTAACTGAACTTTACTGTGGACAAATTACATTATATCTATCCCATGTAATTCTGAGAATTTCAATACAAAAGTGCCCATTTAGAGTTGATGGGCTACTTATCATGTCATTCAGTAAGTATATAATGATTTAAGTGTTATAAGACTTGTTAAATAGGATGGATGTTACATGTAGTAAATTCACTACTGAAGCCACTGGATGTTTCAGTATCTGCTATCAGCTATTTTTGCAGAGATAGACAGGTCCTATTTATTAGCATTGAGCCATTGGTTGTATTTCTTACCCGGAATCTTCCTCTTTGCCTTTGGTTGTATACATGTGTGTATCTATATTATACAAAGGCATAGGGAGTCATGTTTCTGCTTCAGAACAGTGCTCTGCTCTCAGCGCTCAGAATGAAAGTATGGCCAGGGTATGTCTGACATCACAAGGTGGTGAGTTTTTCTCTCTTAGTCCGAGCACTATCTTCTGCATCCTGTGTACTGTTTACCATATACTGTTTAGTATGCAATGTGCAGTATGCAAATAATATTCCCCATACTATTTTCCAACAGTACTGTAGAAGTGTTGTAAGACGTCCCACACTTGTGTGGCCACGTCAGGTGTTGTTCCTAAAGCGAAGCTCCACATCCGTCATATATATGCGACCAAAATGTTTGCTTACAAACGCTTTGCAAAATGTAGGCTCCCGAATATACTCAGCGAAACCCCAGAAGTAAATATATAATCCGGGGTATACTTCATTTAGAGAAAGGTTTGCTGCTATCTTGTCCAGTGTACTCAACAAGCATAATAGTATGGAAAGGTGCTGATTCGGACACAGTCTAGTTGACTCTGTATGTGAGACGTGAGGTTTGATATGCTGACACTTACTGGAGCTTCCAGTGCATACAGGTGAGTTTACATTCCTCCTGTGAGAGCTAAGTCACACCATAGACTTAGTCACATCATGGTAAAGGTCTTACATCACTAAGGCAGCCTGGGTCCAATTAACCAATGTGCATATGTCCTGTAACTGGCATTGGGTTAGTCCACTGCTTCATCAAGCTGTGTGGCAGAAGGAATGTGCAGGTTTATGAAAAATGGTTATATAAGCCTTTTCAATGGAAGGGACAGAATGTTATTAATGTTGAAATGATGTTCTCCGCTTTGACTATCCCCGCCTGCGTCCGGAAACATAGGTGTTCTGTCCCCGGAGGGAGTTCAGCAGAGACCTTGAGACAGACGTCGCAAGTATTGCAGAGAACAATAAAGCGCTCCGTCCTCCAGCGAGGAAACGTTGCCTAGCAGCAGCAGCCCTGTGACGCCATCCTCAGTGCGCAGCCAGTGGGCGGGGCTCCAGCATGCAGTTCTTGGGAGATTTACTGTGGAAAGAAACTACTCCCTGTGTGGTTGCGGCTTGATGTAGAAAACGTGCAACCCCCCTGCCACTACTAGCCCCCCTCTACATAAATCCTCTTGTAAAGTAGACAGGGAAGAGGCAGTATTGCTACATGCACCTCACTACCGCGCGTGCTGTCATAAGTTTTAATGAGCACTTTCATTTGCCTACTGCATTCCATTTCTATAAATGATTATTGATTCTGCAAGCATTGAGTTGTGAGCTTGGGGGGGTTGCACAGTGACTCACTGCCTCATTCATGCATGAATTCAGCAGTGCCCCTGGATTGACCCTAACCGCCCCACACCCCCCACTCCCACCCCAAACCGAAGGGGCAGGTTTGCTATAAATTTCTCTGTGGCTCAGTTATTGGGTAGAGCAAGATATTTAACATCAATTACATGGATCACTGCACATGATTGGCTTCCTCTTCCGCATGGTTGCATCACAGTACTGTATGCCCCAGCAGTCTTGATGCTACCCCTCTTCCACACTGCTCCAACACAGAGAGTCCAGGGAGCTGGTCGTGCATGTCCCTCTCCACAGCACCTGGCAACACTCCGTTTAATGTATTTTTGCACATGTGTATGATTCATTCTGTTGCCCCTGGAACACCCATTCACAATAGAGCAATCCACCTTTGTGCAGCTTCCATACATAATGAATGACCTTACAGTTTAACGTGGGTGTTCAATAAGAGAGGACATCCTGTACTTGTTGCTGTGAAGGAAATGTTCTCTATTTCTCTCTGTACTTTCCCTCTAGCTCCCTGCCTCCCTTCTTCCTTGGCTTTTTTCTCTTGCTTTGTCTCTCTCTCTATTTTTCTTTTCCTTTTTTTCCCTTTCAGTCTGGTGGCAGACATACTGCCCTCTTTATTGCACTAGTAATGGATTGTTAAGATAAAGAACTCAACCAAAATATACAGCCACCTCTTAGTCAGAATGGATGCTAGAGAGGTTAATTTGATTAATTGAATCTAAATACACATGGAACTACAATCGGAGCAAACAACTAAATTTTGCTAGTAAGGGTATGGTAGAATAGAATAGAATAACATTTATTTTCCCGTTAGGGAACTTCAGTTATAGCCACCAGCAACAACAATAAAGACATAGACAGTGGGGCAGACCCACAACACACAAACAAACATATCAAATAAAGACATTCAATAGAATCATCGCATTAATCAAACTAATTAAGTGAATTAAAGTGGAATACAGCCATCGTCATGATTAAAAATAGCCCCCGCTATCCCGAGATGTCCAATGTCCTCAAGCAGACCAACACACAAACTCCATAGTTTATATTTATATCCTCCATAGGCTACACGACTTTCCTCCATAGGCTACACGCAGTGTCATGGTCTCTGTCCACTGTTGAAACAGAGCTCAGCCTTCCCAGTCACCACCTCACTCCTCCCCCGCATTATCTTCTCCTTTCCTTCACTGGTGGTCACGGTGTGGCCAATTGGGATCACTGAAATGCAGGCAGTGGTGATGTCAGCGAGTCTATTTCATGTCCAGCTCAACGTATGAATGTTTTAATAGCCTTTGTCTTCCCCAGGAATAGTTGCTGGTAGTCATCTCCATGCTGCAGGGCACAAGCTGCCTGTGCATTCATAATGTCACTGGGTAAGGTTGCAACATTCCAGAAAGCATACTAGGTTCCATGGGCTGTTATGAGTGGAAGTGCAGATGTATATAAGTTTTTTAACACTATAAACTTTGCCCCTAGTGGTTGAGATGTATCTGTCTCAATTACAGAATTCATGTTTGTCTGAAATTATAAACTACAGCTTTAAGAAAACCCTGTAGATTTTGATGCAGGATTATTTAAAAGGGTAGCCGCTTGCGAAAACTTCCACTTCTCCAGTTACACCGCAGTGCAATAAAATAGAAGAGTGCTACAGCCACAAAATGCATAAAATGCACTGTAAAATGCATAAAATGCATCGTTTATACACGCTAAAAAAAATGTGTTCACATATAGAAACAATCATATATTTTTAAAACGTTGTACAAATGAGCATTCGCCGTTTTGCCTTGCTTACTGTACTATATACAGTACCTGATGCACTCCAAGTACTTTACCAGTAGCTATATTCGGCTACAGCTGACCCTGAACAGTTTATCTTGTTACATTTCACCAAAGTCCCGTACAGTCGACATTTCCACAGCGACCACCTATCGCACTTAGGACTGAAATACGCTTCTGTTGTTCTGTAAAAACACACGCACTTTTGTAAAAAAAAATTTAAACGTATTTTAACACATTAGGCTACGTATGTTATGGTTATTATGTATATAATGTATGTGACTATTCTGAAATAAATGTTTTTTGTTGCAAATTTCTGAATGATACAGCTTCTTCTTCAATTTGAACTTTAAACCATGGATGTGCAGGGAATAATTTTTTGAGATATTCACATTTAAATAAAACTAGTCGAAACTATATGGAACTTGCCTCTGGAGGGCCAAAGTAAATAGAGTTAATTCAATTCAATAACGTGTGGTGCTACCATGTAAGACAATTGTCCAATCCAAACAATGCATTTGTATGTGCAGCATGTGCCATTTGTGAAACTATGTTTATGTTCTACTGTATTTGGGCACCTTTGATGTTCTGGAACCCTGCAGATCATTTGTGAGGTTCTGTTGACGGCTCACAGAGCTGTCAAAGCATCCTGTACAAAGATTCTAAGAAAATGTGATCTAGACAATGCTATTTTGATCAAAGGCAGTGGTTCCCAACCTCCACAGGAACGAGGGTGGGAAACACTGGTCTAAGGCATCGTTTAATTCCTGTTGAAACCTACACACAGCCTTTACCGGACTATGGTGCTTCTTTTCCGTTTTTTTTTTTTAATAAAAAAATTTGGCTCTGCTTGTTCTTTAGAGTACAGCCTGTGATAAAAAAAATGTTATCCAGAAATGTGGTTTATTAGTATTATAAGATGGGGTTCAATAATTTTCTCAAGGCCTTCATTCATGGTCATTTATGGCTCCTCAATAAAACATTTGACACATTTTTCCGACACCCTCTAGGGACTGCCACAATACCACACAAGATTACCTTTTAAGCAACTGGTGAACACTTTTATCCAGAATGACTTACACAGCTTACATTCTTTAAATTCAATCCATTTATACAGCTGGATATTTACTGAAGCAATTCAGGTTAACTACCCAGCTCAAGGGTGCAATGGCAGTGTTCTATCTGAGAATCGCACAAGCCCACTTCCCTAACCATTATGCTACACCGCCCCCAGAAATGGCATCATGGACATGTCTTTAAATTGTGATGTCATTACTTTAAGGATCTAGTAGTATTGAACAAAAAAAAACTTTTTTAATCAATGTAATGGCCCATAATAGGGTATTGGGTTACCAGCATGCAGATAATTGCCAAAGGAATACAAGACCAGAGAAATGCAATACCACTCTTCCACAAGAAAGTCAGTCAACTCATGCTTAATTCATGGAGGTATAAAATGCTGCCTCAGGCATTGTTCCAGAATATACCATAAATTCTTTATTGGGTTCAGAAGTGATTGAGAAGGCTGTGACATATGGGTAATGTCAATATCATGCTTCTCGACTAATAGGCAACTACAAATGCTCTGGTTCATCCTTAAAGATAGCCCTCTCAATATGAAATAACTGCTTTACATGGGATGGAGATGATCACTTGGTAGCATTAACTAAGGATTGACATCAACCTTGCCTTCAATGCATTTGAGTAAAGTAAAGGAAATGACCATACCAGTTAATTACACCCCACACCTGTACCAACAGAACCCTTCACCAATGTGTTTACATTATTGTGTTCACTACCTGTAGAGGTCTAGAAGAGGGTAATATAAACAAAACATTCTGAGTCCCTGCAACTACAGGATTTTATAACCCCTGTCGTATGAGAAGAAATACATTGTCCTGTAGGTACCTCTGTGTCTTTCCCACTGTAGTGTGTGTGTATATGTGTGTTTGTGTGTGTGTGGTAATGAGAGAAAGATGGTACATATGTATGCATGTGCATGTTTTTGTGTGTGCTCGTGTGTAGAGGGTGTGTGCATGCCTGTGTGTCTGCACATGTGGATGTGTGTGTTTATCCAGGGTACAGCATCTCCAGTGCTATAAGCCTCCTGCGGAAATCCTCTAAGTGACCCTGTTTGACCTTTGTGTTTACGATATATAGCACATAGGTACATGATTTCATATTTCATCCATCACAATTTGAAAGCAATCTGAAACTGAAAGAACAAAGGTTAGATATTAGACTTACTTACTCACTCCCTCACTGGCTCACTCACTGACTTACTTCATTTTATTTGTTTATTGATTTTTTTTTAAAGGTAAGTCCATTTCACATTCTCATATGGCTCATGTGGAAACCCACATTAATAGCCTGATAGCCTTGCCTATTTGGGTGTGTACTGTTGAATGTAGTGCAAAATATAGATCATTTGATATTTGATATACATAATTAAAAGCTACAGAAATCAGAGAGGCAAAACTTTTTCAAGGTTTCCTTCTCTCCATCTTGTCGACAGAGCCTGAAATGCCCTTTAGGCATCCACCGCTTAGTTTTAAAATCATAGAAATAGAAACTCATCACTCAGTAACGACCCTCATTAAAACACAAGCTGGCACATTCAGCCTAGACACTGCAGATTTGAGCTTGGGCTGAGTCATTAGCTGCAAGACACAGTTGGCTTTGTCCCACCAGGTATAGGGTGAGGTTAAACTAGCCAGGATTCTTCAGGTTACTGTTCAACTGTTTGGTGCATTTTAAACCTATGCATGGTGGCCCCCTAGTGGTAGTCGGATCTGTCCAAATTACAGTAGTTTTTCTGAAATGATAAACTACCGCTTTAAGAAAACTGAAAAAAATCCAACTCTGGGTTGTTCAGAAGGGTCATGGCTTGCAAAAACACCTACCTCTCTCAAGTTGCACTGCAGGGCAATAAAACAGCAGGGTGCTAATAGCCCAAACCATGTTTACAATCTTCAACTTGCCATAATTTCAGGCAATAAAATGCACCTGTATACATGCTAAGAAAATCATGCTCCTATATAGGAACAATAATATATATTTTAAAACATTGTACAAATAAGCATTCTGTGTTTTTCGCTTGCTTATTGTACTATGTACAGTACCCAATGTACTGTTAGTTTAGTAGACACTTCATTTTTTTCTTAAAAATTTCTGGTTAACCCTGAAGAATTTATCTTATTGCATTTCACAAAAGTCCAGTACAGTCGACATTTCTGCAGCAACCAATTATTGCACTTGTGACTGTAATACGTTGTTGTTGTTGTTGTTATGTAAAACCACATGTACTTTTTTTTTTTTTTTTTACGTATATAAAAACATTAGGCTACGCATTTGTAGGTGTATTATGTATATACTGTATGTGATGATTTTGACATAACTGTATTCTGTTGCAAATTTCTGAGTGATACATGAGTGAATATGTTTTTTAGATATTTACACTTAAATAAAATAGAAACTAGGTGAAAAATGCCTTTTGTGGGTGAAAGTTAGCTAGGGTTAAATAAGTAAAATTGCCCTGGTGAGCTCAGCATTAGCAAACAACCTGGTAGGCCATGGAAAAGAGTGGATGACCGAAGAATACTTTCAATTGTGAAGAAAAACCCCTGTTGAACAAATCAAGTACACTCTCCAACATGTAGGCATAGATATGTCAAAGACTAAAATAAAGAGAAGACTACAACAACATAACATCAGAGGGTTCACTGCAAGATGCAAACCACTGTTAAACCTCGTGAATAGAATGGCCCGGTTAGAGTTTGTTTAAAAAGTACATTTAAAAAACTGTAGAGTTCTGGAACAACCTTTTGTGGATATATGAGATGAGTATAACCTGTACCAAAGTCATGGAATGTGAAAGGTGTTGGAGAAAGAAAGGAATTGCTCATGATCCAAAGCACCCCCCTCATTTTTTAAACTTGGTGAAGGTAGTGTTATGGCTTGGTCATGTATGGCTGCCACTGCTCACTTGTCTTTACTGATGATGTGACTGCTGACAGCAGCAGCAGGATGAATTCTGAAGTGTGCAGAAACATTTTATCTGCTCAGATCCAACCAATTCCTCAAAATTAATTGGACGATACTTTACCTTGCAGCAGGACAATGATCACAAACACAATCAAGGAGGTATTTGGGGCCAAAAAGTGGAATTTTCTTATCTGGCTAAATCAATCACCCGATCTGAATCTAATTTAACAGGCATTTTTCTTTCTGAAGAAAGAACTGAAGGCAAAAATCCCCCAAGTAGTACAGTACAGGCCCGACAGAGCAATAACAGGAAAGATTTCCAACGTCTGGTGATGTCTATGGGTCGCAGACTTCAGGCAGTCATTGAACGCAAAGGATTTGCAACCAAGTACTAAATAAGATGAATCTATTTAAGATTATGTTAATTCCAATTACGTCCAATTATTACTGGATCACTGGATATGGATGTAAATACCCATAAATTAAAGCTGACCATCTGTGCTTAAACCTCATATTCATTGTTCAATTTCAAATGAAATGTGCTGGAGTACAGAGCCAAAACAGCAAAATATATATAATGTCAGATTATTTCTCAAAGAATTTTACAACCTAAAAGATTCATTCTGATGAAAGAGTAGGACTATCAAAATTACATTTGAATTTTTGAATCAATAGCCAATAACAAGAAGCATCAACAAGAAAACATTTCTCTAGAGATATGTACAATCTTGTCAGTCTGTATCCAGAACATTTTGTGCACTGTGAAGATATTTTGATATGCTTCAGTGGTTTTGTCTCTGTCAGCCTGGTACGACCGAGAGCACGCTTAAAAATGTCACCATAGCTACAGTTGGCCAGTTCTTAATGCTGCTGTCTTAATTTGTTATTTTTGATGAGTTGAGCCTGGAGCTAATATCAAGCAAATGGCCATCTTCACAGCTAACCAGATAGATCACTGTAGGCACTGTGTTCAGTAGTCATTTGACAATCAGCACATACATGTGATTAATTGCAGTTTTTTTGGACTATTATGTGGTGTTTATCAATGCAGAACAATAAAATGACAGTTACAGATAAGCGCGTAAAATGTGGACACACAGCAACATCAAGATTTATGACAGAGTAAAACAATATTCCACTAGCACATTGCATACTGATGGATTTAATTTATTTTGCAGCTTGCAACAGGGCAGAGAATACAATAGACTGGTACTGAAATATATAAAAACACAAACAATTACAGTGTGAGGCAGACAGGTGAGGTCAAAGCAATTGCAATGTGAGGCAGACAGGTGAGGTCAAAGCAATTACAGTGTGAGGCAGACAGGTGAGGTCAAAGCAATTACAGTGTGAGGCAGACAGGTGAGGTCAAAGCAATTACAGTGTGAGGCAGACAGGTGAGGTCAAAGCAATTACAGTGTGAGGCAGACAGGTGAGGTCAAAGCAATTACAGTGTGAGGCAGACAGGTGAGGTCAAAGCAATTACAGTGTGAGGCAGACAGGTGAGGTCAAAGCAATTACAGTGTGAGGCAGACAGGTGAGGTCAAAGCAATTACAGTGTGAGGCAGACAGGTGAGGTCAAAGCAATTACAGTGTGAGGCAGACAGGTGAGGTCAAAGCAATTACAGTGTGAGGCAGACAGGTGAGGTCAAAGCAATTACAGTGTGAGGCAGACAGGTGAGGTCAAAGCAATTACAGTGTGAGGCAGACAGGTGAGGTCAAAGCAATTACAGTGTGAGGCAGACAGGTGAGGTCAAAGCAATTACAGTGTGAGGCAGACAGGTGAGGTCAAAGCAATTACAGTGTGAGGCAGACAGGTGAGGTCAAAGCAATTACAGTGTGAGGCAGACAGGTGAGGTCAAAGCAATTACAGTGTGAGGCAGACAGGTGAGGTCAAAGCAATTACAGTGTGAGGCAGACAGGTGAGGTCAAAGCAATTACAGTGTGAGGCAGACAGGTGAGGTCAAAGCAATTACAGTGTGAGGCAGACAGGTGAGGTCAAAGCAATTACAGTGTGAGGCAGACAGGTGAGGTCAAAGCAATTACAGTGTGAGGCAGACAGGTGAGGTCAAAGCAATTACAGTGTGAGGCAGACAGGTGAGGTCAAAGCAATTACAGTGTGAGGCAGACAGGTGAGGTCAAAGCAATTACAGTGTGAGGCAGACAAGTGAGGTCAAAGCCATTGTCAAAAAGCATAATGGAAAGGCAGCAGTGAGCAGTGAGCAGTGAGCAGTGAGCAGTCAGCAGTGAGCAGTGAGCAGTCAGCAGTCAGCAGTGAGCAGTGAGCAGTGAGCAGTCAGCAGTGAGCAGTGAGCAGTCAGCAGTGAGGTCAAAGCAGTGAGCAGTGAGCAGACAGGTGAGCAGTCAGCAATCAGCAGTGAGCAGTGAGACAGGTGAGGTCAAAGCAATTCAGCAGTGAGGCAGACAGGTGAGGTCAAAGCAATTACAGCAGTCAGCAGTGAGCAGTGAGCAGTGAGCAGTCAGCAGTCAGCAGTGAGCAGTGAGCAGTGAGCAGTCAGCAGTCAGCAGTGAGCAGTGAGCAGTCAGCAGTGAGCAGTGAGCAGTGAGCAGTCAGCAGTCAGCAGTCAGCAGTGAGCAGTGAGCAGTGAGCAGTGAGCAGTCAGCAGTCAGCAGTCAGCAGTGAGCAGTGAGCAGTGAGCAGTCAGCAGTCAGCAGTGAGCAGTGAGCAGTGAGCAGTCAGCATTATTTAAATTAATAACTTTAATTATTAATGCCATTTGTCAATGAAAATGTTCTTACTGAAAAAGTGGATCATCCAAAATGATGTGCATTTTTTAATGCATGGTAGAAAGTGTGTCAATCAGAAAAACAAGAAACATCTGAACCTAACATCTGAAACATTTCAAGACAAAAAGTCAAGACAGTTGTGGATCCTTAAGTATAAAGCTGACAGTAAATCTCACTTGAATATGAAGTATATGTGAATGTGAAAATGGAAAGGTACAAAAATAAAGTACTACTTAAAATGTTTTCTTTCAGTCCCACGATTACAGACACAGTTGAACTGTACACTGACAGGGAACAGGACCGTTTAAAAAATTTCAGCAGCAAAAATACGTTTTTAGGTGAATTAGGTGTTAATGTCCACAGTAATACTATAAGAAAATGTATGTCAGGACATCTATTGATTTAAATGTTTTTTTTAAAGGTGCACAATGCAGAATTTTTTACATAGTGCATAGCCTCTGTCTAAAACCCCACCCACTTACCTCCGTTGAGGGCACAAAAACACACTTTAGTGCAGCAAGCAAAATGTCAAGCGAAGATAAAATGAAAATAAGATTTTTAGCAACATGCATTGTTAGCAATTGAGTAGCAAGGTTTACGCTTTTTTTTTTTCAACAAAAATTTTCAGTACCTCACAGATATGACTGAGCATGGTTATTTTATTATATTTTCTAGGAATAAATCCTGCATACTGCATCTCTAACCAAAAAAAAAAAAGATTCTACTGAAAAACAATCAGCTAATAAATATGTGATTGTAGCCATGGCAACTACTGGTTCAATATTAAAACAGCAAGTACAAGGTCAACAAAAACATAGGTAGCCTACTGGTAATTATGACTTTGCTCTCTATCCTGAAATAAAGTAGCATGTCAACCACATTACCCTAAGGAATCTATGTATTGTAATATGAAGACAAGTCTAGATATTAAGTCCATTGTTCCGTGAATAGTTTATTTACATATCTACAATATTTAAAGAAAAAATATCATTAAAAAACATTCTGACATGTCAAAATAGCAAAAGAAATGTTTAACTCCCTTGGCTGTGTCCCCTCTCAAAATTAGACTCAGTGAGATGATGTCATACCCAATTTAGATTTTTTAACTATGTAATTCAAGGATAACAGACTTTATAAGAAGCTGGAAATATTTGGCTGCCAGTATTGACTATCCAAAGCATAGATTCCAGTATTTTTCGGTCTTAGTTACTTCCATGGTAAAAACAGTCACATAATTTTGTGTGACTATCCCTTCAACTTTCAAAAGTTGCTTCTTTCTCACTCACCTCCATGCCACTTGCTCTTTCTTTTCTGTCAACATCCTCCTGAACTCTCACTGTCCCTTCCTCTCTTCACCCTGAACCCACCAGAGCAAACATGAAAGTAATTCAGAAAACTAGTGCCTCCTATCAATGCAAGTTAGCCACAATGAGATGAGATTATTGTCATTGTATTCTGTCTTAACTTTCAATATTTACTTCCATCTCACTCACCTCCATGACACCTGCTCTTTCTGCCCTGTCACAATCTTCCTGTACTCTTTCTCTCTCTCCCTCTCCGCATATCTCTTACCCACCGCACTGCAATGCAGCTGTATTGTACATATTATGATGGCAAGTTTGTTGGCACACTTTGTTCTGGCCTGCCATCAATTTTTTTCAGAGGGCAGAGGCTATAAAAACTGGGCTGTGTTCTCCCTCCCTGTGCACTGTTCCATTAAAGGGCTGGAGCCCAGAGACCGCCTGTCTCACACTTTTATATCAATCTCAGGCAATCCGCGCAGAGCAGCACACTCCCAGCTGAAGTTTAACACCTTGTTATGTCTCTCTCCGTGATGTTGCTCATTAAATGAACCCTGGGCTTGAACCGAAGCCTCAGGAACAAAATCATGCACTTCGCCTCACTGACACCAATCACCAGGGTCAATTATACCTGTGGTGTTGTTGAAATTAAGGATATGTCCACCAGAGGGCACATTCCTACTATCCATAGGATACTATCAGCCTGATTTACAAAGAACTTTAGCATGTGCAAAACCTTTTAGTACACGCAAAAATAATAACACAATGATTGGTGCAAAAAAAATACCACCAAAATCACTAGTTATGTTATTGGTTTTGCATGTGCTAAAAGGTTTTAGTTAATCAGGCCCATCATATTATTATGAGTCATGGGAATGGCACACAAGGTCGTTTTTTCATGCTTACTCTTTGCAATGTGGTGAAAAAATCTATGAAAAAGTATAAATCTTGTTGTGTAAAAAGTAGACTGAGTAGGCACAAAACAGTTTATAGCCTTTTATATTACATTCTCAGTTTTGTATTTTGGCAAGGACACACAGCTTGATAACATGCAATTTTAAAATTGTTAAAATATAAATAAACACATTGGACCTCACGGTGCATACATACAAAAAAGATGCGTATGCCAGTTTCCCCGCCATCTGAGTCGCCATTTCTCACAGTCTCAAAAATGTGTGCACGCATGAGTCATACTCTGCGTAATTGTGTGCATGTTTTGTCATCAAGTTTGTTTTTATAAATTCCAAATCCATGGGGAAAGGGGTGTACACATATTTTTTGTAAGCATTCAACTTGTATACATGAGGCTCATTATGTGAACATTATGTACAATTTCTGGAGTGCTTGTGAGTTTTCTGGAGTGAAATTCATGTGGATAGTGTAAAAACATCCATGGCAATAACAATTATATGAAGGCTGCGGCATTCTCACCATACTGTTCCTCGTAATTTGTTGTTCATAGCTTTTCACCGTGGTAGATTAACGGTGAAAATAAACACATACAGTGAGCACAATAATTCATTGGACAGTGACATTTTTTGTTATTTTGGGTCTGTACTGTAAGTGTAGACTGTCAGCTTTAATTTGAGGGTATTTTCTTTCATATTGGGGGAACCGTTTAGAAATTATAGAACCTTTAGTACATAGAAGAAGAAACCATTCAAGTTATCCATCCATATCTACTGCATATCTGGCAGCAGAGTGATGGTTTAAGGCTTGTTTGATACGTAAGACGGTGAGCCCCTTGATGACTTAGAGCCATTTAGCCAACCATGTGTTCCATACTGTTCCAGTGTAATTTACAGCTAAATCTAGTCCCACCCGCCAATTCCCATAGAGATCCATTCAAATGCAGAGAGGTTATAGTATTGTTTGTACAAGTACCAGAAAAGAAGATATTACAAGTTTTTTGATATTGTTGGGTCATAGACATCAGGAAGTCATGGCATGCAAAGGATATGTGACCAAATATAAAAAATGATTACTTTATTCTATGTTAAACTGTCCAAAAAATGGGGGGGACTATGTACAAAAGGTTCTATAATTCTAAATGGTTCATCTGATATGGATGAAAATACCCTCAAATTAAACCTGACAGTCTGCATTTCAACCTCATTGTCATGTATCCTTTGAAACTCAAAGTGCTAGCGTACAGAACCAAAATAACAAAGCATGTGTCACTGTCCAATGAATTATGGTGCTCACTGTATATCTGCATTTAGAATTCACATCAATGTACACATTCATGAATATTGCATGCCGTTCCTATAGCAAAAATGTACAACAAACATTGTGTTTCATTTTGAGAGCGTGTCTCAGTTATTTACTGTACGTCACTCATAGCCCATTAGGTTTAGCTTTTAGATTGAGAAGGAATTTCAATCATCATTCTCATCATTCTCAAAGAGTTATATTGAAAACTTTGATCAATACAGCCCCAGATCGAGAGTCAACCGAGACAGTGTATTCTTCACTGCCTTATGTTTATCAGCAAATTTATCATTTCTGCCTCAAGGCTATATACCTCTCATCTTGTAGCAGCTATGTTAGCCACCTTACACTGTGTAGAAAATGATCACTTGGCAGGATATTCTTACTACACGGTACACATTAACTATTTTTAAATTATGCATTATCATTGGATACGCTTGCCACAAATGTCACAGTAAGCATTTATTTCTTGATGATGAAAAACTGGAATTGGAATTATACCAAAGCTACATCTAAGACATCAGATTTACTTTACACATGAAATTCTAAAATTGTAGTTTAGAACTGAGAGTTACATCACACAAACTCCTAAGGTCAACCACACATTCTATAGATCTACCAGATACTTGGCTTTCTTAACTTATATTGTAGGCCTCCCTACTGTTGAAGCCCAAAAATGCCAGCTTGATGAGCCTTTTGTGAAAGAACAAGTACAATACTGTGGTGATGGATGTTCTACACAGTAGTACAATACCAGAAACCCCTGATGCCGACATGAACCTAAGGAACGCAAAGTTGGCCATCTTAGTTAGCCTATAGAATCTGGTTCTGCACCCAACGGTAATGTACCTCATTTTAACATTAACCAATGTGACGCTGCCACTTGGTTCTATTTAAAAAAAGATTAATTAAAATGTTATTATCAAATGGCATTTAATTAGGAACATAATGGGAACACAGTCTCCTTTCTCTTCTGACAAACGAGTGTCTGCACCACTGATTATATTGTATGTTTGCCCCGAAATAGTCAACTGTATTGTATTGCCCCCTCTGTCAGACCTCTGTAGCTCCTCAGAGTGGCTTAAATGGTTTGCACTGCCAAGGAGCAGATTGCATGAATCAAACGCATCTATAAGGCCTATATGTGTACCCACATGTCCTATCGCCAAAGGAAACCTCAACACTTTGTTCCAATCAGCTCTGCATTTGACCGAGAATCACTTGTAATTCAATACGCGACGGGAGAAATGAGTCTCGGCACCGACTGGGATCTGAGGATAGTGCTGGGATTAGCTGGTGCAGTGCTCTTTCTCTCTCCCTCCTTTTCATTATGAAATCACTCAACAGTGAGAGAACAGAGGATCCCAGTAAGGAGCAATGCCTGCTTTTCGAGACTGTAGTGGCTATAGACACATTGGGCCTCATTCATGAAATGTGAGCAGAACAAATTTGTACGTAAATAGTTTGTATTTGCATTTTTGCCCGTATTTTGGTATTCATCAACATTTTCGTATATGAGATTTGTTAGTACCTCCTGTACAAAATGTACACCTGCTCCGGAGCATGCGTACCTCGTTCATAAATTCAGAATGCCAGTAAGCTTCTGAGTGATAATTAGAATATGAATTTTTATTTATTTTTTTGTTAAATTCACAAGACTAAATGTAGCCTTTGAAATACACATTGCAAATGAAATAAATGATGATTGTAAAAAACAAACACTTTAGATTATGCCTATTAATCAATTGTAGGCTATGAAGCTGTTTAATTAGACCCATAATGTAATCTAGTGAACACTTCCAGTAGCCTACTATTTTTTCTAAATTGCTAAAAAGTTTAATTCTACATGACCTTACATAGGCTGTGCTATAACACACATTTAACCAATGCACAACATGTGCTTTAAAGTGGCTTACATGTCTGTAGCCTGGGTTGCAATTGTGGTCAACAGCTTAATCCAGCTAATGCCAGCGAACATCCAGTTCCCCTACAAGATGCAAAGACAGGTGGAGGTAAAGCAGGGTTTTTATGAAATTGCCAACCTGTCGAATGTTATCGGTGCCATAGACTGCACACCCCAGTGCACGTTTTTGTTGAAAAGTCGGTGAAACACCGTCTCACGTTCAGGGGGAAAACCGGAAAAACTTTATTTAAAAGTGAAAGTTTATTAACCGGTTAGAATGTAGCCAGTAGGCTATATCCCGGTAAAACCTGAGCTGTGTGGGACACGTACATCAATTTGACCGCAATTAGAACTCGCCAGAGAGATTCTAAAATAAGGTAGCCCATGTGATTACCCGATTTCAAACCACAACTCACATGCACAGAACCCCAACAAAATTACAAAATGAATCATGTTTAATTTATTTCCAGGCTGCGATAAAGCAATGCGCTCATATGGTACATATGGTACATTATCTCCTGCTAGGCTTTTACTTTACCAGTTAATGACGCCGGTACTGACAATATTAAACTGACAATTGTTTTTCTTTGATTGCTTTGATTTCAGTGTCAGAATAATTTATTCCTTTGCTTTTTCTGGGCCATTCTGACTAGGCATGAACCTTTAAATAGAAGTGACAGCCTCCATATAAGGCAATTTATGGGCGTGGATTTATGCTAATCACAAAATAACATGAACGCGCATCGTAAGAATACAAAAAAATCTACCTTTTTCACACAGTTTGATGAATCCGGCGTACATTTTTCATCGCAACTCCCTTCGGACATAAATGTACGTGTATATTTAGGAACGCTTCATGAATGAGGCCCAATATCATTTCAACTTGGAACTGGTACATGGAGAATCAACTACGGGCTGGGGGGAAAGCAAAGGGGACATGGGTTGGGAGGGAGACCCACCGCACAGTCTGTCAAACTTCACACAGAAACGTTTAGTTTAAGACGGTTAAGACAGTTTAGCGTTCAGTGGTAGATGCTAGTCCACGTCCGGCTAATTCCTCTGGCTCCTGGCTTTTTGTCTCAGACAAGAACAAGGAGGGAATGCTATAACAGAAGCTGTGAAGCATGCACTAGCTGGAGCCTGAATCAGTTTACTCTGTGTGCATTCACGTGGCATCTCTTTCCTTTATGGGGTCACTAGTCTCTTGTCCTGGCATTTCAAAGACGTGCAGCACAGACATTTGAAACGGTTCCCAGTTACTTGGACCTTGGACAGCAAAATGGATCTTTCGGCGCTGAAACAGAGTTGTAGGGCAGGGGGTCATTTTGGGGAAGCCCCTCATTGTTCGTAAGTGATTCACCCCTCGAGGCAACATTGACCTTTTCGATCCGCTGATCCATGGAGAAGGGAAAGTGTGTTTGTATTGTAGGCATTTTTGGGGCCAACAGTATCTAAGAGAGTAGTAGTGATTGTGGGTGTATGTGTGTGAGTGTGTGTGTGTGTGTGTTGTTGTTGTTTTTGCATAAATCATAGTTTTTTTATTATTGTTTTAAAAAGCTATTAATTGTTGAACATTTCTGCTGTCATATTCATTCAGCAGCACCAAAAATGTATTAGTAGTTTACAATGTATTTATATATTTGGCAGTTTACTATTTTCTGTTTTGTCTGTTGTTGATTCTTATGTATTTGAGGTGTGTGGATTTAAAAAAAAAAAAAGATTTATCATTGATTTAATGGAAGGGGCGGCTTGCAAACCCTTTTATATGTTTTGAATCCTGTTTTATGTTTTAGTTGTTTTTTCTGTAGAGTGATTTTCCCTAGAAACAATCAAATACTCTTTGCCAGTTTAGGGGCATATACAATTGAATCAAACCAGACTTACATACAGATGCTGTTTCATATTTGAACAAACAATTTAAAGTTTTTTCATTCTGAAAAATCTAAGAAACAGTGGGGGTGGCCTGAAAATTGCCTGTCTAATGTCACAGTCTTCACAGTCTTCACAATTAATATCTATATTGAGGTGCAGCGACCAAGTAAGAAGCTGGTGCCATTGAGTTTCATCTAATGATTGACACTCCTGCTTGTGATTCATTGATCAGACCACTTTTGAAATACCCACCTTTTCAAACCAAAAGCTGTTTGGTTACATTTTTTATATAGAAAGAGAGAGAGAGCGTATGTATGTATGTGAGTGTGAGTGTGTGAGAGAGAGAGAGAGAGAGAGAGAGAGAGAGAGCGAGAGAGAATATGTGGGGTGGGGTGGTGTATTTCCCAGTCCCAATGGCAATCAGTGTAGAATGCACCATATGGGAAACAGTCTAAAACACCTCAGTTCCTGAAATTACACAGCCTGCTGGAGAGCCTGATGTACTACAGTAAAAAAAAAATCTTCTCCCCAAGCGCAAACACAAGTACAAATTATCAGAAGCCGGTGCAGGAAAACAGAGTGTTAGTCTGGAGCTTCCTCCTGGCAGTAAAGCAATAACCTTCACTCTAGCGTGGATTACATTCACAATATATAGCAGGAGGCCCTCCAGACAGCCATCATCAAGCAAGACACAATTAGGCCTGCGGTGCAACAGAGACTCAGTAGCCAATAATGCAGAAGGTATGCATACTGGGGGCATACGAAAGAGTGAAACCCTGCCTCCAACCCGGCTTTCTCAGATGGCACAGTTGGAGCCTGTTAGAGTCACCAGGGGTGCCGCGAGATCCAGTTTGCTGGAATACACCTCTTTTGCTACAATAACTCTGATCTCATTCCCCAGTGTTACTACCATTTCTGCTGTAAATGCAGCCTCGCCGGGTCAAGACGGAATTTGATTACTTTCCTTACTATCCGAAAGTAAGGGCTCTGAATTCCCTGATGGCCTTCTAATCTAGCACAGTGCAGGTGATGGGTTTTGAGTTCCCAACTCTGATAATGTGCCAGGGCTGTGACCTCGGTCAGATTAAACCGGTCTCACGAATGGAGAGGAGATAGTGCTTGGAGTGTCTCCCGAAGAGCGCAGAGTCGTCGTCAGTCTGCGGTAAGCACGGCGATGCTGAGGTGGGCAAAGCTCGGAAGGACTGTCTGAGTTGGTTCGCCTTTCAATTTTTCAAACTGGAGTCAGTCAGTCATGTGGCCGTTCTGTCTTCTGTCATTGGTCAGGGCAACTGTCACAATCTTCTACAAATGATACGAGCAGAAGCGAAATATTTATTTCACATTTGTACTCAGTACCAGGATTTCATTGGGATTTTAAAACCCTGCACTGCGGTACAATGCTTCATTCCTGTCATTCTGTGCGGAAGTTAATTCAGTGTGACGAAGTGTGAACTCCAGTCCAATCAATGTTTTCTTTAAACCTGAGCTTAAAACGTTTTTAGCCAATGCAGAGAAATTGAAGTAGACATGGTATACTGAATTTCATTTTCAGCCACTCAACGAGTAATGATAGTCCATAGTTGCAGCCGTATGTGGATTTGTCACAGTCTTCTTATCTCTGCTTTATTTTGCAAGAGAAAATTATCATCTGACAGTCCATGTTGTGGTGGGGGGGGGGGGGGGGCAGTTATTTCCAGCCCAGTGGCCCACTGTGTGTCACTAACCGGTTTCTTATCATTGCTGGAGGGGGACGGTGCATTAGAAACAGTGCCTCATTCCCTCACCTGAATGCTAAACTGCTTCCTCCTGGCGTGGTTTTGACTGAGAATATGCATTGACAGTTCTATTGGGTTCCTGAAGAGATGTCTGATAGTAGCCACAGCAAGGAAACATTCCCCTCTCTCAGTATAGCATTCTCACAGTCTACAATGATCATTTACTATTTAGATTGCAGCCTAATTATATAGTCTTCTCTCAGTTCATTATTCCAATGACTTTTAGATTTAATTTTCATTCAGTAATGCTGTGCCATTATTCATTTCTTTATGTTATTTTTTCCATAATAAGATTACTTAAATGTGTTGTAAATGAGCTTCCCGGAAATGCCTTTTAAAAAGAAGTACCTTATTTTATATTGCAAGACTCTGAAAGCATCTCAAGGTAATGTACCTCATCTTAATATTAACCAATGTGATGTGGCCATTTGGTTCTATTTAAAAAAAGATTAATTTGATTATTAATTAATGATCAAACTGGGGGGAATTGTTTGGCAACAAGTTGCCATCAAATGTAACACCTTAGTCTTAGCCTGCCAGTATACCAAAGAAACTATCCTTCATATCTGCAGAGGATTGTCAGACCATACACACCAGCCAGACCCCTCTGTTATACACCATAGCTTTTCCACTAACCCTAACCTTAACCCTAACCCAAACCCTAACCCTTAACCCTTAACCCAAACCTTAACCCTTGTCCCCTCTCTAGCACATTTACCTGATTAGGTGTACCATTTTTGTTGGTGTGTTTTTTTTTTCCAGAGCCTGCAGTTCTTTGCTGTTGTTCACTTAATGTAGATTAATGCTATATCGGGTAGTTTTGTTATTGTTTGTATTACTTAATTTAATGTTCAACAGGGTTATCGACAAGCTGTCAATCCAGTCAGAATTTTCCGCTCCACAATCCAGTCTACTTTCGGTCTCTTTTAGGACTGTGCTTACCTCCTCTCTGGAGAGTCTGCTAAATGCCAGTAAAGTAATGTAAAGGCTAGATTGTAAACTTGGCAGACCACTGGAATTAATAACCCATGTCTTTTCAATAAGCGCCATGAGTCCCTTGCAGCCCTTCACAGAGAAATTCAATTTTACACTGGGTCCAAAAGTAGAAGGACTTTCTAATCCCATAATGCAGCGACCTGATTTTACTTAGAGTTTCTCATCAGCATATGAACCAAATCCAGCCCTGTCACTCATCCACCAGTATATAAAGGTTGAAGTGTTATTGATAATGTTGCTTGCTGTAATGATCATTATTTATTGTTCGTATGTGTGCTGTTGTAGAAACACACAATAGGATTTAAGAGGTGGCAATAACTGAAGAGATGGTGACGCACAGGTAATGAGGTCATGGTCGCAAGTGTGGACATCCCCTAACTCAATACACGTATGCAGCACTGCTTGCTCTGTTTCTCTCACATGATGATACTTCTCCTTTAGTCAAATGAAAACAAGAACTGGAACCAGTGGTGCATGCGTTACATTTCAGGATTGTGTATCATTTTGGAGGAGCACTAAAAAAAGAAACGCACAAGAGTCTACACAATGCGGATCACGAATGCTGAGAGCTGTGTTGCTTTTGTTAGGAATCATCTTTTACCCCACTAGTGTTCTGATACACATTCGGTCAGCTGAAAAAAGGGAGTTGGTAATCGGGTTAGCTGCCAAGTTTCTTACTGGAGTGTGTAAGGTGCTTTTGTATTAAGATTACTTTTCAGCACAATTTTCTTTAAATCTCAATGACTTTCCTGAAGGACAGGTGTTGGCCTTAAAAGGATAGTTCACCGTAAAATAATGTATGTTATTTCCTTTTCTTTAGAACTGTCTTTTGACCTGGCAATGGCAGCTCTCCCAGGCGTCTCTTTGAGGATTTGATTAGATTGTAAAATAGGGCCTCACATGGCCTCGTTTTCAATATGAATGGAAGGCTATAGATGAGCAAGATTCAGCTAAGGTTCTTCTTTAAAATATTCCGGAAATACCCAAAATACCAAAACTAAATGACACCCTTTAAATTGCATTCAACGGCTGTACTTGCAGTTACAACCTTTTCAATAATGATTTAGAAACCTGCTAACAAGCACTTGCTACCTCAGCAAAATCTGGGGAAAGATGATGGCCTTTCATAGTAGATCATTAATTTGACAATTCGCTGTCAAGCATTCTGCGATTAATTACATACCAACCTCCAAATTGGGACTAGCAAAGGTTCTACCAGGGAGACTTCTGGGATAATCTACTAAGGCCACACCTACTTCTATATAAGAGGTCGCTCACTCATGCCTCATTGTTTTTTCAGCATTCTTACAAAAATATATTTCAAAACTTTTGCTTTTGTATATTTTCAAAACTTTTGTTCTTCCCTGTCCACAGACTTTAGCAAATTCAGCCATTCATTTAGCTTTCAGGAGCATAAATCTGATAAAAAAGACACTGCAGATAGCTGGCATCGTTGGGTCAAAAGACATTTTTTGAAGTAGGAAAATCAATAGCATTAATTTCTGGGGTAAACTATTCCTCTAAATTGTTGTGGTTTTTTTGAGTTGAGAAATGCTCTGTATTTGTGAAGTACAGTACACAGAATATCTACGACTTCCTCTACTGTTTGAAAGCATATCCATTTTAAACATAGAACAAGGCTTCAATATTAATAAAATTTTTTATACTCACACAGATGCAAAAGAAATAGCATAGAATGTTCCAGGTCTGTCACCAAAGTGTAGAACGATGCAACCGGATATCCATTATGTGTAATGGGGAAGTGGCATCACTCTCTGGGAGAAACATGGTGCTAATGGAAGGAACCTTTCTCTGCATACCGCACAGACAGAACTAGGTCCACAGACAGATTCATCCGGGCCATTGTCGCATGTCTGATCCTCTCAATTTGACTCTGAAAACCCCCCCAACTCTCACTGGCTGTGACTACCTGCTCAGCGCTGTGCGCACACCTCACACTCTTCGCATGCCACTGAAGTTTGAGCGGCTGCAGAGCGCACTTACTGTGTGTGGTCTCCGGAGAGGATCCTACAGTGTATAAAAGTGCTGCCTCTGCCCGAGCCATTGTTCTGCATGTCCATCCAGCTGCATGTGTTTGACTGAGGTATAGGCCCTGCCTGAAATGACCTGATGTATTATACCATTTAAATAAAAGCAACTTCTACCCTTTGTGTTGCGTGTCTCTTTACAAGAGATTGTAAGAACAATGTTATCAACACTGCATTTTCTCTGTGCGTGGAGTATAGTGGAGGGCGGATTGTTGCCAGTGTACTGCATGTGTGTAATAGTCGTGGGTCCCAAAAGCAGGCACCTTTGTGGGCTCTGCTCAGTACCTTAGTGAAAGCAATTGTCAGCCCTCCTTCCCCACTACAAATCTTCAGTGTAGAGGCGCCGCTGGTGCCATTACACACGTGGGGCCCCAGCCCCCCGACTTCCTCTTGTGACAGCTCACCGGGTCGACTCTGCGGCTCTCGCTGTCTCTGCCAGCACTCAGATTAAAGTGCAGGGGGATGTAGAAGATTAAACCACTCAGATGCAGCCTACCGTGATATTACTGCATTCTCCTCCACCCCCACCCATGCCGGTACTCCACCGCTGACACCGCCCTTCCTCCCCACGGAGAAAACTGCTGATGGAGACTTTAGTCTGACTGCAGTCCCTTTCCACAGCGACATGGGAAGATCTGCATCTGCAGAATGAGGTCCAATTTTTTGTTTATTCAGACACATTGATACAGAGGGACCTTGTCGTTGCTTTTGCCGTTCACATCATGGACTGAATAAGCCTTTTTCTTTGGTCCATTCTCGTCATGTCACCACTTTCTCAGTCTTTGACTCTCTCTATTTCTCATTCTCACTCTCTCTCACCCTTTATCTCTCTTGCGCTCTCTCAATTCAAAATTAAACTTTAGAGTGAACTTAGAGTGATTCATTTGCATGACATGCAGTACATGCATTTTGCCGAAGAATAAACGACAGTCAATGAAAAATGCAGAAGAAATCAATTAATTATATCTTTCATGCAATGACTAACAATGACAATCAATAACTAATAATTAAAATAATTACTAAAGTTACTAAAGTGACTGCCTCTAGCGTAGCTTCCAACTTTATCACTTCCAACATCACTGGTTATAAAATAATATTATAATATTAATAAAAATAGATCTCTCTCAAAATAGGACATGGAAACAAAAACGTCAACACATCACTTTGGCTATGTTCCAATTTGCTACAATGCTGATTTACACGGTGATATTTCAAGGCAGAAAGTTTTAGGTGCTGTTCCAATTTCACTGAACTTGAAGGCAGGATAAGATTAATCCTACGCCAGGTAGGATATCCCATAAATCTTTGTAAGGACATTAAAAGTATTTCTGTTAAAAAATGGCAGCCAATATCACTTTAGCAATCTGCTGGGACACTGGGAGGTGGTTTACAATTGTAGCGCACCAACCATGCAATCTAATTATGGCTATGTGGGCTTTCCATAAGCTAGCTAGTTAATTGGCATAACATTACTAGCTCATAGAGCTAGCTAATGTGCTTTAGCCTGTGTGAATGTAGATGGGCTCAACAAATCAGGAAAAATACTGTGGAGTTTTACCCAAACAGCCATAATTGCTGTTTTACTGCACAAAAAAGCTGCCTATAGCTAAAGAGATTGTTTAAAAATGTATAGATTTTTTTTTCCCTTTCACTGTCAGGCCCTGAGCCTTCTGCAATGTAAAGATCGGCTCTCATGTGTAATGCACAAATGAATACCAGGCCAGCCTCTCTGCTGCTGCTGCTCGCTGAGCCTGCTGCTTGGCTGAGGTGGTGTGTGTTGTGGGTGTGGGGGTGAACTGGGTGGCTGAAAAAAAGTGGTGTTGCTGGGTGGTGTGGTTGGGGTGGGGGGGAGGGGCAATCTTCCAAAAAAAAAAAAAAAAAAAGTGACAGGATGCCAGTGTGGGGACACTGGGACACTGGAGATGCGAGATTCCGTCTTCGAGATGTTAAGGTACGGTCCTGACTCACTGTGTACTCATTTTAAATCCCATATGACTTATCGTAAAGAGTCCCCGGTTTCCCCGTCCCTGGCTAAAATTCCAACCTGGCTTTTTCAATCTGCCACCTAATCATCCCCCAGTAATTGGCTAAAAAAATTCTTCTCCTCTCCCTCTCCACCTCAGTGTGTGTGTGTTCTGGCGCAAAATGGCTGCCGTTGCCGTTGCAGGTGGGGGTGGTACACATGGGTGGTGGGTGGAGAGAGATTCCCCCCCCTCATCACTGTAAAGCGCTTTGAGTGTCGAGAAAGGCGCTATATAAATACAAGGTATTATTATTATTATTATTATTATTAAATGTGTGCTGGCATAGATGCAACCCTCATAGGTTTTTCTATTTGCAAGAGAATACCTTGATGCCTCAGTCAGAGAAACTATTTCTCACATGATGTGGTCTTAAAAGGGTAAATCATCTCTCAATGGACATTAAGAACTATTAACAGCTTGTTACAATTCAGGGGTTGCAATTATGGTTGAAAGTAATACCAGCATACACAAGAGGGCCCCAGAACATAGTTTGAGTAAGCCTGGTTCAATGCATCACGATGAGTCCGATGTGGTGAATGTTAGTGAACATACACATTGCACTGTCAGTCTTCCCTTGCACCCGATTAAGTGATAATTGAATGATAAACTGAGATTACTTCCACAATTAATTTAATGATTGTCCGACACATGAAAAGAGAGGCTTGAAAGAAAGGCTCCATCGACCCCTTGGATGTAGAGGGCTGAAACAGATGCAAGATAACAACCGAAGATTCTCTCTGGGCCCTAACAACCGAAGATTCTCTCTGGGCCCTAACAACCAAAGATTCTCTCTGGGCCCCATGAATACCCAATGCAATGAATTTTACATAAATCTGAAAAACACAAAATAAAATGGCACAGTGGTTTTTCAATTCATATAATACTCTGGAGTGTGGATGTGTCCCATCCTCTGAAATGTGTGTATAATGTGTTGTATTGACCAGGGGATTTCAGTTTGTGGAGTCGTGTCCTCACACACAACCTGTTTGGGGGGCTAGAGGGTGGTTATTGCAGTGACAGATTATGTGCATTAAAAAAACGAAACATCCAATCCATCCAAGTATCGAGGGCATAAGACCCCTTTAGGGAAGGAAATGAACAGAGAGACAGTTAGGTTTCTGGCTAGTGGAGGCATCACAGCTCACTCTCACAGTGGACTTTCAGTGTTAATTTCAGTTTTTTCTATAGGATTGAGTAATGTGTCATGTGCTTCCATTCTTTTAAAAATGTTGACAGACAGCAAAATATATTTGTTCCCCATGTCATTCAATGTTCTGAATAGGGCACATTCATTCTTTATTGAAGTCCCCAATTAATGGGGAATTGTTAGCGACTTGTGATTAACTGAATAAAGAAGCACGTCACAGTAAAACTGTGCTGCTGACCTCATTTGGCTACTGACCCTGGTTAAGTCTCCCAGCACTCTCCCTGCCCTGTGCAGTGCGATGCAGAAACAGATGACCAGGCCGTGCTCATGAACACCGACGGCGAGTCTATTTATGGGGCCAAAATCAAGAACAGATTTCATGACCAGTTCTAATCCTGCGCAATTGAGTTGCTTTTTATTTTGTCCATTTTGAATAGCTATTTTGTAACAGCGTAACAACTACATTTGATGGATCATTTAGAATAATACATTCTGACTGCTATTTACATTTTATTTTAGCCCCTGTCCACTTGCCTCTCTACAGTCTCTGGAATGAATTGCATAGCTGCCCTTACCCCCATCCTGCCTCCCCCACACATGGAAAAAAAACCTCATTACCCATTGCACCCTGTTTTACTTTGCTGTCAGTATCACACTATAAGGCAGCCATTACTCAGGCTTCTATCATCAATAAATAAATACAGCATGGATGTCTATGATACTACATTGGCTATGGCTTCAATCCCTAACAATTAAGAGGAGAAACTCAACAGGACGGTGAGGATGAAAATAGGATTGAGTTAATTGACTGTTTTTACGGCACTTAAATATTTTGAACGATTCTGATGAAGTTCACATCACAGGAATGCTCAAACCACTGGGGGGGGGGGGCGCAGTCTAAGGGAATCTCAAGATAGACCACATACGGACAGAAAAGAATATGTAAATTGCATTCGTGTGCAACACATGACATTGTCTTCTAGAGGATAGCGGATTGAAGTTCAGGAAATGTATTGCAAGACGGGGAAAAAAAACACATTAACGCGGCCCCATGACCTCTGACCCCTGAAGCATTGTGTGTGGTAGTACATCACATTTGAGGCTCAATGCTGATCTGATGCAGATCACTGAAATGCTATGACTATGTGGGGCAGGCAATAAATCACACTGACAAATGACAAATGAGTATGCCCCCACAAGTATGGAAGTGAAGGTCAACTTGAACGCACTCACTGTCAATAACGAAGAGACGTTTCATTAAGAGCTCGATGTAGCAAGATTGTAAGCTCTGTATCTATTATTTCGCGTATGCTTTATATCTGTACTTCTGATAGGTAAAACAAAATCTGTTAAGGCTAAGGGGTGTGTGCCTTGCATCAGTGTTTGACTGGATCTGAGTGTGTTCCTCTTTAGGTTAGCTTTACCTACCGCCTTTACTGTTTTACTGGCTGTTTGTTAACAAGGAGGTACTGAATGTAAAGTGCATGGTGGGGTACTTGCTTATTGTCCTGGATATATTATCAGAAATATCCACTGCCCATGTGCATGTATATTATACATTTACAGAATTGTTGCTGACATGCTGTCAGGCCTAAAAAAATGGTTGATAAGCAAAAATATAAGGTGAGCATATGTGACTGTGTGTATGTGTATATGTGGAATGTGTGCATGCTTGTGTGCACGTGGAAATGTGTGTTTGTGCGCATAGTGTATATGTGTGTGTGTGTGTGTGTGTGTGTGTGTGTGTGTGTGTCTGTGTTTGCACATTTTTGAATGTGTGTGTCTGAGCGTTAGAGTGGATGTACAGTATTCATGTTTAATGGACAACACCCACTCACTCCTGTGGCACAGTTGACAGGTTAATGCATTGTCAAATACATCCATTATGTTGAAAGTGCACTGGAATACAATCGCTCACACATGCACACAAACACACATGTGCACACATAAATACACCCAATTACATCCCCACTCCATCCATGCAATCTTGCTTGCCACATAGTGAATGAGGACAGGGGATTTACAGCCATGGGAACATCGTCTCCCTGGTCAGGAATAAACCATGCTCCATTATAATTTCTTATTAAGACCTTTCAATGTAAGTGATTGAAGCAGTACAAAGGTTTTCGGCCTGCTTTCCGTTCAGGGAAGTGTAATTAAAACTACTGTCACACTGAGAGGAGTGGAGAGCTTACAATTTAAAGCCCTCGAGATGGGAGAAAGAGGGTAACAGAGCGGACACTGGGGGGGTCAGAGTTCAGAGATGAAGTCAGTGTCTGACACAGAGAGAGGGCACTGCCAGGGACCAGAGCCAAAGGAAGAATTGGGAAGAGAAAATGAGGCTCCTGAGTGTATGTCAGTAAAGGCACTCACAGTGAGCACAAGCTGGGCCCTATAGCCACTAGTCCAGGTCCTGGCCTTGGCCGGCTATGACCGTGAAGGCACAGTGACAGGACGCAGCACCTTGTTCCATCTGGGATAAGTCTGCCAGGGTTCTTCAGCATACCAATAAACTAGTTCTTGCTAATGGTGTGCAAGAGATCTGCACTAAAATGACAACAGTTCTCTCTTGCACAACTGTGTGGCTATTAAATAATCACTGGCTTGATGGCGTGTGCATTGGGGGAGCACATTGAGTTGTAGCATTACTGGTGTGCAAGTGTTGATACCAAAGCAGCAACTTCAAAGGCACAGTTGCATAATGTGGAGCAATTTTATATTGGTGGCGGAAAGACGGAAAAAAAAAAACTATGAAAAAGAATATGGGTGCAGCAACAGCCTCAATAGACAGAACTGCCACAATGAGCATAACATCCAGAGGATGTGGGAGGATTACTGATGATGTCACTGATCAGCCAGGGGGCTCCTACTTTCATATAAATTAAACATTGTCTTACTGTGATTGAGAAATGATACCAAGAATTCCTCATTGAAGGGAAAACGAAATATGTTAAAGGAAGGAAAAATATGTGTACTATTATGAACTATTTAGAGACACATTTCAAGTCTTTGCAGCCTCACATCACATGCAGGTGTGAGAGGCACTGAGGTCCACAGAGAAATTCCCACTGTTGGGCTCTGCCACATATCAACAAAAGGATAGTGGGATTTCTGCCATATATCTAATCAATAGCTTCCACTGCAAACAATATTTTATTACTGGCTGCGGTTACACGTTCCACATTAGGGCCTCCTGCCAATCATAACTCCCTGTGCCGCCATTGCACATTCTAACCAAAGAGAAATAATGAACCTTTGGTTTTCGAAATACTGCGGTTCTGCTCAAAGCATGTTCAGTTAAACGCCAGAGCACAAATTAAATGGCTGCGCACTGAGGGGGAATTGTAGTTTAGCCAGCCATAGATAGAAATGAGCACATACAGCTACCCAGAAACAATAACGCATGGAGAACTGTAACTAACAATGTAGTTAATGATGCTCGCTGGCTCGCAGCATTTTTTAATCAGAGAGGAGGAGGAGACAGGGGACACTCATACACCATCAACTTTGGAACAGCTGCTGAGTGGTGCTAAATTGTCATTAAGAAAAGCAAGGTGATATTTGACAACGGCAAATTAATGTCTCACTGAAATTCATTAACTATCTACGTGTCGAGAAAATGTGATGTCATTTTGCGGCATAAACTCAGAAGCTGCTGCTGCCTCTCTCTCAATTGATACGTGGTGGCTGCCCCGTTTTGTGGCGTGACAGGTACCTGCATACCTGCATTTCTCTGCATACCTCAGCCGCTGCGCCCCCACCCCTCACCCAAATCTGATTATGTGCGTCCCCCAGGGGCTTGTTGATGGCTCCCCTCACAGTCACAGTCACTCTATCCACTTCCTGTCACACACTTTGCACCGCAGCTCTGTTGTCATACGTTCAGCCCTCTATTGACTAAAAATAAAAGCGAGCCACGTGAGTCGCCATATCTACAGATTTATTTAAGCTCTGTCTTCTGATGTCAGGGGATTTACCCACATTACACGGACTAATGATGATCTTACCAGTTTGGGGAATGCACAATAAAACCTTTGTCATGTCATATGTGTCATTATGCAAGCACTGTTGGGAACAGCATTGAAACAGGGATGCACCAGAGACCCCTACTTTGCCCATCATTGACCAATCCGCAGCACTCCCCCTCCTTCTTCAGCATGAGCACCACCCAATCTCCCTCGCTACCATGGCCTGTTATCCTGTGTTTGGGAAAAATCAATCCCACCCATGTAGCGGCGGGTAATTTGTCCTTGGCCTTGACAGCAGCTTCAGTCAATAAAGCTATTGCGCCGGTACTCCCTCCCAGACCATAGCAGGGCCTCTGCTTGACACAGCAATATACTGACTGGCATTTTGTCATGATGGACGGCGCAAGCATGTCCACTCATTCACCCCAGCGCAAGTGCTCCAGAATGCATCCATCCATCTCTCTGTCTTTCTATTATTCTGTGCATTCCATAGCCCCCGTGAAGGGAAACGAAAGCACGTGAATGAAGCTAAATGAAACACTGGAACAGCAGCCAATGAGATCACCTGCATTGGTCCTGTTTGTTTGACAGTGTCAGTGGGGACTTTCCACTAAGGAGCACAAGACATCAAAGGGTCGATTTACTAAGATCCTAAATAAGGGGTGTTATTTTGCGTATCTGCACGTGTTATTATTTCACACTTTGCGGGTGATCGACTAAGTGTCATTATGTAAATTACTCCAGCCGCAAATGAGAGATTTTGCGTGTTTGGAATGGTTACTCTGTAAAAAAATATCTCGTAAGAGAACGGTGAAAAAACAGGCAGAAATGTTGCCAGTGAAAAATCATTTAATGAATGGGAAAAAATGATAAATCCTATTAATTTAGCAAATGACTGCAAAAGAATTATTCTACATGACATTTGAAATTTTTTTACAAGCATTTTACTTTAAAAATATATTTTTTTCCACAGTACGCTCTAAACAAAGCTGTTACAGGATTTCACAGTTTTTTTTAACACTGTCAAAGTCATGTAGAATAACAACAATAACTAATTATTTATTGCTTATAAAATAATACAGTTATTTATACAGTTAAATAATAGGATTTATAGGCTCCAGCTAAATTACAGGATTCATACAGTTTTCCCCTTCATTAAATAGTTTTTCACTGGCAACATTGTTGCCTTTTTTTATAGTTTTTTTTATAATGTAGGTAGCCTATAGAATACTGTTACACTGAACGTTCAGTTATGGATATTCCAAACACACCCATACATGTCTTGCTACAATGACAGTCTTCATCTTTTCAATTGTGTGTCTTAATACCTGCTTCTCCATTTGTACAAAAATGCACACACAGGAACTTGCTTTCGGGCTTAGTAAATCACCTTACATGTGGTAAAGTAATCTATTTGCATGACTTCCTCCCACTATTTCTGGAACTAAGGTAGGGACACCAAATTTTGCATATTCATTCAGGCTACACGCAAAACCGGAAAATCCATGTATCTTTTCATTTTAACACGCGCTGTCCTCTTAGTTGATCACCTCAAATGATTTTGGTGTCTGCTAACATTTTTAACGTGATTTCGTACACGCAAACCTTTAGTAAATCGACCCTTAAGTGTGGGAAGAGTCGGGAAGTGAGGACCAGACTCGACTGTGAGGAGATCAGAAAGTTACCCACAAGGCGTGAGAACCACTAAAATAGGGAAAGAAAAGTCTGCGAACGGAGCAGAGAAATAAAAGGGAAAAAAACCCCCGGCGTAAAGCCAAAGAATAGCAACCCAGAAAAGCGGGTGAAAGGGCTCGCAGACTCGAACAGTAAATAGAGAAAGAAAAAGACTTACCTCTAGCTCAATAGACTATAAAAGAGCTAAAATAAAGGGGTAAGCGGAAACTAGGGGGAGACAAACCGAAGTTACTGACAAATAGAAAGACAGGAAACAGAAAACCAAAGAAAGAACTAAGTGTGATCGAGAAAAGAACTCCTAATAAAAAAACTCTTAAACACACCACAGGCAAGTCCCACGTGTCAATTTAGCAAAATAGCGGACGCCTGAGATCCTATACCTGCGTTACCTGGCTTAGCGCGGCAAGATTGACAGAAGCGCCGGAAACAGAAAGCACAGCGCCTAAGTAGCTAGCTAAACACCTGAAACAGGTGCGATAGATAAGTGCCGGGCGGCGGAAAAACACGGCAAGGACGCCGTCTGGAGACTGCGAGGGAAACCTCAGCAGAGAACGGATGGCAACCTGCAAAACCATGACAGTAGTACCTTCTTTTCAGGTCTCTTGTGCATTGAAAAGAAGACCCAATGAGGCCCTGTGAGTAAATAGTTGTATTAATGAGAAGTTTGAGGTCTTGGAAATATACATTGTTGTTTTATTCATGTTTCTCATCAGAGATAAGGTGCAGTACACTTGTAAATTGTTCCCCATCTTGCAGCCTATGATTTTGATGATTTTGAACATTTTTCACAAAAGGCTGACATTCAACTGAATTTCTGCCTACTTCAAATTAATCACCTTGGTGGATAAACAATTTTTTTCATCACCAGACCTGAATTTTACACAATAGAATAAAAAAATAAAAAACCCTTACCTACTTCTTTACCATGTGAGTCATTATCCGGTGACCTGACCTTAACCTTCACCTAAAACATTTACTCTCACTGCTCATATTCATATTCCAGTCACACGCTCCACCCTCCTACCTTCGCCGCAACACATTACCCCTTAAATAATACAGTCTAGTGCTATGTGAGTAGATACAAAACTTGTTTTTCAGTTTATTTCAGCTTGGTCAAAGACGACATGAAAGTCTGTTACCACAGAAACTCAGCATGTGCTAATGTTTTCATGGTGGAATTTCCCCTACGTGATCGTTATCTGAAATAGGCCATACTACTTCCTTGTTCGCTACAAAACGCCCTGAGACGCCAGCCTAGAACTTCCGACAAGACCAGCTCAAATCATTGCGTCAGGTAAAACACATTTATTTGTCCACAGTATATTTTTTATTTCATTCTTATTCTCACTTATATTGTGGTTAACATCGAATCCGTCAATCGGTACGCTTTAGTAGCACCCACACAACATACAACATGTTGTAAATACAGGTGAAATCCAGTTTCTTTAACTTCCTATGTTGCTTTTCTTGACGAGTATTGCATGCGCATAGGGGGCTGATTGAGCTTTTTCTTCGAGCTCTGTCTAAATACACAGCATTTGTCATGTCTCATCCAGTATTTTGTTGAATTACTATAAAGAAGCGGAGTAGCCAAACTAATTTTCTCTTTGATCTAAGACTCAGAATCCAAAATGGATGGGACCTCGCTGTCTTCGCATTCTTCATCCTCAGAACAGGAGGTCCAGTCACATGACAACAGTACTCTTCAGAGCCCACAGGAGCACAGTAATGCACAACCTACCGTCATGAGGTAAGCGCAGGACCACCATGCAAGTTTTCTGCTACATGAACGCAACGAACAGCCTTGGTCACCTGTCCTTTTAAATTAAATAATGAAGTAACGCGTGGCAGCTCAACCCTCGCTGTAAGGGATAATATTCGAGATGCTGGTGACTAGCAGTGTCATGCAGCAAAAATGCTGGTTTAAATCTAACACTACCGGTGTACATTTAACACCCCTAGGGTGTTTATATGGAATTGCAGTCACTCCATTTTTGCTGCGCAGCTGTTCCGGTGCTATGATCAGGTTTTCACATTTTCCTTTTCTTATTTCCAAGCTATGTCGCCTAGTTACTGTTAGCATCAGCTATCAACGCAAGAGCTTAGCACAATAGAATGCTCTCTGAGTAGCCTACTTGGCTAAGTCTAGTGCTGATATAGTCAGGTGTGAAACAGCGGCCATTATTTGTGGAATATTTTATTCTGATCGGCCATTGTTTGCTGTATTGACCAATCAGAATGGAGAATCCACAAAGCCATGGTAAAGTCATTGTTAAAAACCATCAACTCTGTTGAAGCTCTGTTGTTGAATAATATTTTATAAGCAATACTACTACAATACAACTTTCTTGTGTACCTGCCACTTAAAATTGTTATATTATATTATATAAAAGATCTGAAAATATACCTTTTTCACTGGCAGATGGCTCCCCACAGCATTTTATTTGCTGAAATTGTAGCTGCTTCTGACCGCCCGAGTGGATGATGCATTATTCTGATAACTTTTTGCCTTCCAGAGTTAGCAAGAGGGGAAGATATTATTTTCCCCTTTTTCACATCAGATGACAATAAATTCTCATTTTCCCAGCAGGGGGAAAAAAATCACATTTTGGTGTCCTTTCAGAAAAGCAGACATGATTGAAAACTCTATGAAACTGGGTCACATATTTCAAATTCTGAAAGAGAAAAAAGTACTGTGAGAAATAAAATGAAAGAAAAAAGGCCCTACACTTCGACTGCATCTGTAAAGCTAATGTGACAAGAGAGGTGTGGTTGGTCCTTACAACGTGGTTGTGACTTACAATGCTCTTCAGGCTATGGTGCAGGGATCCCAAAATAGCTCGGTGAAGTACTTAAAAACAATGACATATTTGAATTTATTCCCCAAATACACATTTTCTGCCAAGAGTAGTATGGTAGCAAGTACGTCTTTCAGGGCAAAAACACGTGCAACACTCAGTCTTAAGTAGCTTCTTGATGTACAGGTATGGTCCACATTATTAAGTCATAGTCATCACATAATGGATCAACATGTATGAGTTTGCTCAAAATGGAGTCACTGCAGAGTGCGGAATGTATGGAATGAGTGTTACCACACAGGCTCCTGCATGGATGGACAATTTTCCAGGCAGATGTTTTGGCTGGCAGTTCCTTAAACAGTGCCCTGCCACAGTTACATAAAACTGCCATTTTCAGAGGATTAGACTCTGACTATGAGGCAGCTGGATTTTATTTTGGAGCAGGTGCAGCACCGTGCAGACTAAACGTGTGTCACACCGCGAGTATGAACCTTGTGCGGCAGTGGAGGGAGAGGGAAGGGAGATGTGATGGACAGCTACTCTATGATGGAGACAAGAGAAGGCTTCTGCCACTAAACCGAAAAGCATTTAAACGTAAGGGGTGAAATTCCGGAAATCCATATTTGTAATTACCAACTAACAAAGCTGGCAAGCTTTCATTGTTTCAAAGTTTTTTTTTTTGTCACATTCCATTTTAGGTCTGTTTGTAGTTATTATTGCAAATATTTATAGATTTTTTGTGTTTTTTGTTTACATTAGAGACCTTTGTTAGGGGGATTTTCTGTCAGTGTGGGGTTTGATTGCTGTACACTTACATTAGGGCCTACACTTAGGGTCTGAGACTGTGAAAATCGGATAACATTTCTAATTTTTTCGTTTTCCTAGCTATGCAGTTTACCCCTGAGCTAGGATTTTCTTTTTTCACTCTCATTTTCCGAGCCCGCTCAACCATAATAGCGGAAGACATTTACAGAAAAGCTATATTACCATAAATTAACATTCTACCACATGTTTTTTTTCTGAAGTCATACTAATATATAATACATGTACAAGTAATGGAAACAGTATTCATAAAAATGCATTCTGCTGAAATCTTCTTTGGAAAATGTATTATGTAGAGAAAGGTAAATTGAGGGGAAGTCTTTTGGATTCCTAAATAGTGTTTTCCTATTGTTCCATGAGCAAGTTGTGAAAAATAAATGTTTGCTTGAAATACTGAAAATAAAAAAACCATGTTATATAAATTGATAAAAACTTAAAGCGGCATTTAGGAAAGTGTCCATCAGCATATTCAGTGTGAATATATGCATTTTGATTTGGTCATACACCAGCAAACACTGGCCACATATTTCATTTTAAAAGGTGATCCCATTGTTTAATTTTTGTTGGGGGTGTATAGGAAGATGGCTCTCTGGGGTTGCGGGAGGGGGAGAGTATATATATCAATAAGAAGATTATCAACAGCCATCAACACAAAGAGAAAGTTGTTGCAGTGAGTCAGACAGTAATCAGCCGCGATCTTGAACTGTGGGCTCTGGACTAAATGTGAAAAAGAGCAAGTTGTAGATGAGAGGTCGCGAAAGTCAGGCCCGGAGCAGCGGTCTATGACCTCCATCTTCTGGGCTGATCCCAGAGCAGCGGGGCGGCCTCACCTCAGCTTCACTTTCACAGGCACTTCTCTTACTGGGTAATTCCGCACTGCCAGGATGCGTCACCACTAAACAGGGAAAGAAAACAGAAATAAACAGAGATAGGACATCAAGCCGCCTCACTGCAGTCATGCTGTCCATTACAGTAACTAAGCATTATGAGGTAGGATAAATAGGCATGGCACAGTTCTCTAATGAATCATTAGCACTTTGTATTAATCTCGCGCAATGGCAGCACTGCGATAATTGAATGCCCTTGAGGCAATTGAATGGACGAGGGCACTTTTGTTTGTGTTTTAAGTGCTCCATTGTGACCGCACTGTAGTGTGTCGATTGTGCATGTGCCAGTGTTTTATCAGGTTTATTTGAGTTCATGGCTATGCAATCCCTGTGCATAGCTAATAGATATAGGCTACTGTTTGTGCTTTTGTGTGTCACTTTTTGCGTATTTATTTTGTGCGTTCGCTGAGCAGTAGCAATGTTTATTCTTTAGTGTTAGTGCTTGTTTCGGCTTATGGCGGCGTGATCATTGTGTGAAAAGCGAGCGAGCGAGTGTATTTGAGATTGTGTTTATGTGGGTTGCAGGGCCGCAGATGAAGCCTCACAAGGGGACAGGCTATTGTCCGAGGAAGAGCAGGTGACCCTGATAACAGAGAGCATGTCCATCACTTCAGCCGATGAGGAGAAGCTCCTGCTATTGAACAGGAACACGGAGCTACGCAGACTCAACAAAGAGGTGAGAAGCGTGGCAGATACAAATACTGTGCCCTCCCATAAATAGCCTTAATCTTTATAGCTGGATATTTACTGACTCAAGTAAGGCTGTATTTTTCTTAAGGGTACAATAACTGTACATGGCTTGGGACTTGAGCCTTTGGATTAGATTATATAACCTTATTACGTATATACCACACTGCCATCTTGGGTTGGATAAGGAGACTCGGGGAATGTCAGGTGAGGGCAAGGAGAAAGACAAGGAGAGGGAAAAGAGAGATTGATATATTAATATAACCATTATGGGCAACATTCCCAACCTGTGGGCCACATTCAGGCACTTAGTACCTGGCTTGTGTTTGTCAGCTGATGAAGCTGAATGAGGACTGGGACCACATCTACCGCAACACCACCCTGGGTCTGCAGCAACGGTTAGCGGCCATAGAACAGGAGGGCTCCACTCTCAAGCATATTAACCACCGACTGCTTCTCAAAGTAGAGCATGAGCAGGTACCTGTGTGTGTGTGTGTGTGTGTGTGTGTGTGTGTGTGTGTGTGTGTGTGTGTGTGTGTGTGTGTGTGTGTGATTGTGTATATGTGGGAGGGTTTTATTGCATGTATTGTGAGGTTTGGGTTTCTAGTCGTATAGGTGTGTTGGAGCGTCTTTAGTATGCTTGTGTAAGCACGTGGGTGGGTTTGTAATGGTTTTGCTGGTGTGTGTGGTGGGAGAAAGGGGCTTGTTGACAGTGTTGCTCTCTGGCACCAGTGCGGTTGGCTCCAGTATAGGTCCTTCTGGCCTGTTTTTCAATGCAAATCAATGTTATCAAATGCAGTCAAAATACAAAGTCAATACATTTTTCTCACAAGAACATGTAGTCGCAATAGGCGCTGTTTCTCTGTCTAATGTCTCCCCATGTGCTGATTTGTTAAGTTATTGTATCATTTGGGCACTATATTTAATATTTTTTTAACCAATCCAGGACAGTTTGCGGCACTTCCTAGTTACTGCGCATCACTAGTACCTCACATGCTTAGTGGACGAACCGGACCCAGCCATATAAGTAATGATAACTGAGTAATGACCATATAAGGGTCCCCCTACTCCCTACTGTGCAGGCTCTGATTTTTGTACAACATGGCAGCAATTCCGCAGCTTCACAACTTTTTTCGCAAGCCTATGGAAAGTCGATAGGTGATGTCCCTGTCACTTTCTCCATATTTTTCTACAGTCTATGGGTGGAAGTGGTATCTGTGTGTATGCGCAGTATGTACATGCATACGTGTTGAGTGTGTATGTCTCTGAGCTTGTTGTGTTGCCTACTGACATGCCTGTGGGTCCGGTCTTTAGAGTAAGAGGGAGTACTATGAGCAGACACTGCTGCAGGAGCTGAAGAAGAACCAGCACCTGCAGGAGTACGTCCGACTTTTGGAGGCCCGCCTGCACTACACAGACGCTGACAAGGACTGGCCAGTAGGGGCGCTGGTGAGTATTTCCCTGCTCGCGTGTCCTTTCCTGTGTCTCCAGCACTCGGCGCCTGGTCTCAGTTATCACCTGTTGGCCCTCTTGCAGAACGGACTGGACGTTGCTCGGCCCCCGGAGATAGGCGGTCCGCCTGAGCCCGCCCGAGGGCAGTGCCAGGGGCCCAGCTGTTACCCTCCTCCGCTGGGACTGCCTCCGGCCATTTCGGAAAGGAAGAGTAGGACCCAGATAAGCAGAAGAGACTCTTGCAGGGAGACGGAGGAGAATGGGGTCCCTCTGAAGGAGGTGCAGGAACTGAAAGATCAGCTGGAGGCCCTGCGATGCCAGGTGAGCCAGCACTGACACACTAAGTACACACATACTACAGCGTATGCACACACAAGCTTGCAAACTGACACACACCTACAGTACACACACATACACATGCATACACACACACACACACATATGCACACACACAGACTTACAAACTGACACACACCTACAGTACACACCTACAGTACACACACATACACATGCATACGTGCACACATATGCACACACACAAACTTACAAACTGACACACACCTACAGTACACACACATACACATGCATACACACACACACATATGCACACACACATTGTCATGCCAACAGGCATATAAGTGTGTGCTTCCAAGCACACTTTCACATATACACAGATCTCTCTCTCTCTCTCTCTCTATCTCTCTCTCTCTCTCTCTCTCTCTCGTTCTCTCTCTTCCTCATTTAGCATTATTCTAATGCTATTAGTATCTAGCTATAATGTTTATACATAGTGTACCTCTTGGTAGTTTCAAACCCTTTCTAGCTAAATACACAGATGATTTTTTTCCCCTGGGAACATGGCAATGAATTGCTGGTTATTTTCAGATTGATACCCCTGAGTACAGGGTATCGATCATTTTCTAATTTGCTGTATTAATTTATTTTTTCCAAAGCAGTGTCTGGATGTCTGTCGTATTTGTTCATGTGAGAACAGCAACACCTAGTGGTTACCTACCCTAGCTTCAACAAACCTCCTTGCTTTGTCTTTGTTTTTGGTTTGTACCCTTGGCTGTTGGATCAGCACATGCTAAATTTCCAAAGCTTTCATCATCTTTTATCATTGTAAGAGCTGCAATAGGGCATATTTATATTTTCACTTCACCCCTGTCAGAATTGTAAGCCTGCTGCTATGCAGCAGTGAGAATGTATTTTATCCATACCTGTGTTATCTCACATTGGTAAAAAAAAAAAAGTTCAAGCCCCACTTCTGCCCCAGCTGAGCCTGTTTCCTGCACGCAGACACGGATCTATGAGGCCGACTACAACACAGAGCACAAGGACCGGCAGCGTATGGTGCTGGAGAACAAGAAACTGCGCAGGAAGGAGGGCGAGATGCGCCAGCAGATGTCACTGTTGCAGGAGCAGGTGCGTGGATCCTATGTGGAAAGAGCAGAATAAGATGTGGATGTTAATTATTACATATTTAAATAATTAGTAAAGTAAAAGGCATATTAATGCAAATGTCTGTGTGCCCTATAAGTGAGAGTGAGTGAAAAATAGGGGAGATAAGTGTGGTAGGTCAATTGTACTGTCTCATGTGCCACGGGACCAGAATGTTCACAATATTACAGTGCATTACATACATTTAACAGGGGCTCTTATCCAGTATGAAACATAGAAAATAATATATATAAATGCATTTAAATGAGTTAAATAAGAGCAGCATTACTACAGAAAAAGGATACATCAACATTATTATAGGGCCAGGCACAGGGCAGATGGGTTAGAATGAATTGTACTTGGCGGCATAGTCAACAATTTTTTCTTTTCTCCTCACGCAGCTGAAGGTGTACGAGGATGACTTCCGGAAGGAGCGAGCCGACAAGCAGGTGCTGCAGCGTCTCCTGATGAAGAAGGGCCCGCCCAACGACCCCATACTCATCCACCGCTGCAACAATGACCACGACCGGCCAGCAGGGGGTGAGAGGGAGAAAAGGGGTGACAAGGCCCGCCCACCCGCCGGAAAACACTGTGACCGGCGCACACGTAAGGCGGAGTGTCCCCACCACCTGTGCCAGCATGAAGTGAAGTCTCCTGCCTTCTCTGAGGACTACAGCTAGCCTTCCGCGTGCACTCGCGTGACCATTCACAGGCAGGCAACAAGCATGCATACCCAATACAATTCTCACACACACAAAAACATGCATTGAGCTAATGTTTACATTTTGTAAATGCAAGTAAGCAGTACTGAAACAGGAACCGAATGAGAGATATTATTAAATTTGTATCTTATGTATTTTGCGTTCATTTTTTTCATTTTTTTTCTCCTAAAACTGGCCACCAGAGAGAGACAAAAGTTAAATATCATACTGCCAGATTGCAAAGAGCACCCACAATACTATTTGCATGTGTTCTGTGTTAACAGCTTGTATGAATGCCAGCTTTTGTTACTTGTCTCTGTGCCTTTTCACTTAAAGAGTGTCAGGACACACTTGTCAGGCATGTTCTCTCTCAGACATAGCCAGGGCCCGCATACTGGCTGCTATTCATTCTTTAATAATCATCCATTAACTTAATGGAGCCTCTCCTGAGCTGACATCATGCAGACGTTAGAAGCAGAGAATATTTTACACTGAGAGAGAGAATATTTCCCAGAGATTCACTTGTGAGTTTCCACTCAGCTAGCATAAAGACAAAATGTCATTTTCTACATCTACAGAGGTTTCACTTCAGCCAAGCTTAGGAATGGTTAAGAGTGCTTATCACATGCTTAACTTGAATAATATTCTTAAAGCGTGTCTGTAACATGTTTTTAGGCTGCAGCTATTTCAGACAGTCAGTGCATTGAAAACTGCCCTGAAATGTTCTTTCACCAAACAAGCCTTCCCATGGGCCTATTTTAAACTTTTAATAATTTACATTTGAGTTTCTTTGATATTTTCTTCTGTAAAATACTTAAAAACCTGCTCATGCAAGTGAGAGGTGCTATACAAGTGGAATTATTATTATCATTATTGATAATAATCTTAAAATACCTAGGTTTTAGGCCCCCTCGGTCTTCATAAAGATGGAGATATTCACACGTATAGGAAGAAATTAAGAATATATACACTCAAAGCCCTTTTTAGTAAGAACGTGTTGTATGTCTTACTACACCTGGGAATTGATGTGTGTGTTTATGGTGTCAAGGTTGGTTCAGAAGAGTAAGGAGACTCTGTTGTTCCAGATTCATTAAAGCACTGCTCATTTTTTGATTAACAATTCAATTAATACATTTTTTGAATATAGTTTAAGGGTTTTAAAGTTCTCGAATATGCAACACAAATGTAAAAAGTACTATGATTTGTTAGTAAAGGTATTACATTATTGTGGCATTTTTATGTTTTTGCATTGATTATACAATTAATTGTACATATTTATATTTGGAGGTACAGCAATTGTTTACTTGATGTGCTTTGGAATAAAACATATTTTTGTACAGAGCTTTGACAACCTCACTGTTTCAGTTTTTTTTAAATGTACCCATATATATTAACAAAAAATGGAATTCATGTTGTCAGTGATTCATTAGCTGGACATGGTTGCCCTGGAAACAGAGCTGGCATATGCTGTTTTTCTGTCATTCCACACAATGACCTCAGAGCCTCCAATCTTCGTCAGGTTACATTAAACATGACGTAATAATGAACATATTACAAAATCTATATTCTGGATGTGTGTGTAGGGAGGGGAGGGGGGGCTTTATATTCCTATAAAATTTTATTTACTGATTATCCTAATGATCACATTATAAATATGTTCTATGTTATGCTTACAAATTTTCATGTTGTTTATTTCATAAACTGAGTGTTCATAAAGGGCTGTAGTGTCATTCAGGTAGGGGAGGTTTTTCCACAACTCATTTCACAGCAGTGCTCCAATACAGTCTACAGAATTGTTGCAGGATTATGCAGCAATGCAACAGGCCTAAAAAATAAAAAAAAGATTTGATAAAAAAGTAAGTTCCAAAAATATATAAATAGATTTTTATGTAAGTCATTTTAAGGGTCATCTTAAAATTACTTATTAATACGTATTTTTTTGTTTTTTAGTAAGTTGTGTGGGGGTAGGTAAGGGTTCCACATGCAATTATTTCAAAAACAAAAATGACTCATCACATCACCCATATGGTTGTGAGGCTTTTGAAGTTGAAACAGCAGAGGCCTAAAACCAAATTTCAAATTGTCTTGATGATGCATTGCCCTTCACTGTGTAGTACTAGCTTGCTACACAGGTGATGTAATTTGTCTCATCCAGATGAGAGTTTTTATTATGCCACTAGGTGGAAGTAGAGATTCAAAGATTTTTGCACAGCTTATCAATACATAAAAGAAAGACAGTGGCAACTTTAACTTGTCTTTTCATTGTTGTATTCCCAGAGCACCTGCGGTTTGCACATAGACCAGGGGCCTGAAGTCATTGTTCTGGAGTGCTTCATATGTTGTTTTTGCTGTATCTGAGCTCAGCTGAACCAAATGAATGCAGGTGATTCAGACTTTACACAGTGGAATTCTGAGTCTTGCACTTATGGTTTCCGGCAAGTCTCCCATTCTTTGTCACATGTATATCTTTGATGACACAAAAACCAGAGCTAGGCCTACCCTGGCATAGACCTCACTGATTACTAAAATCAAGATAATTCAGTCTTGCCGGCAGCCATTTTACCTTGTAAGGTAACTGTCTCCTGCTTGATGGCTGAAGTAAATAATAAAAAAATATCTATTTATTGGATGCTTTTCAGCACATGGTGGTCAAAGTGTTTTTCAAACAATAAATTTAAGATGAGATTAATAAATGAACACAAGTTAAAGAAAACTGGCTTGAAAAATACTTGACAAGATGCCCCTGGAAAGCCAGGTTACTGCAGAAGATAGTTGTCCATGCAGTCATATCACCTGCAGGTTCCATGTGCTTGAGTGCAAAGTGAACTCGGAAAGACTTTGAAAATGTTGGTCTGATTAAGACAACTCTGGTATGACTTTGGTCACATGTGCTTTCAGCAAGGTCTTAACCTCTATGTTCCAGGTTTCAAGTTGTTAAAGAAATGCCTATTCTGTAGTACCTTCTTAGGTGCCAATGAACTTAAAATATTTTAAGAGGGTGGTCAATTATATGTAGTCTGAGAGTCTGCTTACACTGGAATTGGCAATTCCCCATCATAATAATCAATGCTCAGAACTCTATTTTGTGAAAGAAGCATAATCCCATAGCACACAAAAGTGTAACCTTATATATAATTGTGAGACTCATTGTATTACAGACTTTCCATTGTTCAACATAGTTTTTTACAGCATTGTGTGGTTAATATACTTGCCCGAGGGAAGACCCTTTTAAAAATCTATATCTAAATAATATTTCCTCAAACAAGAAAACAAAGTACAAGGAAGTCAGAGACAAAGGAGTGTTGGCTTCATTTACTGTAAAAATTCTACAACAGGGCCTAAATCCTGTTGAGTAAAATCATATAGCATTCAGATCAATAGCAGGTTGCAAGAGCTGATTGATAAAAAAATATTGCTATACTTATTTTTTTTATTTTTTACTCATTTACTGTCATGGACCTATTGCCAATGGAATTAATTAAATAAACTTCAACAAGCGAAATTTCACTAACTAATATCAATTCCAATAGCTCTATATGGTGACGTGGATAGTCCGACTCAGATGTAGAAATTATTTTTTATTTGCAGTTCTTGGTGTTGAATTTCTCAAAGGTGAGTTCCCTACTATAGCTAGGAAGCTTCAACTGAAAGGCCCTACAGAGTAATACTGTAGGAACTGGCCTTAGTTGTAACCAAAAGGTTGCAGGTTTGATTCCCAGGTAGGACACTGACGTTGTACCCTTGAGCAAGGTACTTAACCTGAAGCGCTTCAGTATATATCCACCTGTATAAATGGATAATATGTTTAAAAAAATGCTAAAAAGTTGTGTAAGTCGCTCTGGATAAGAGCGTCTGCTAAATACCTGTAATGTATGGGAGAAATTTTAGAGCCGAAAAGCCTGTAATTCCCAAGAAAGTGATGACAGATATAAATCACAGTGATAACCTCTGATTAAAAGAATGGTATAACGGTTAAAAAGGAACTTCTGGGAACTCAAAACCAGCAGGACGCAGATTAAATGAGTATGTATAGGTCAAATACTGCAAAGATTTGTTGAAGTTAACAGCACCTTGGCTATATATATGAAGATTAATAAAAGAAAGCCCTTGGCCCTTTCCTGCTAGTCACACCTACATTTCACCTCATAATCGGTCATTGTATCAAGGTATTGTAATTTAATTCCTGGAAAACCCATTGAGTCATTCGGTGGACTAACTGTATTTAAGACTTCCTGATTCACTTGTAGTTACATTACATTACATTATAGGCATTTAGCAGACGCTCTTATCCAGAGCGACTTACACAGCATTTATTTTGCATTTATACATAGTATCCATTGATACAGCTGGATATATACTGAAGCAATGCAGGTGAAGTACCTTGCTCAAGGGTACAACGGCAGTGTCCGACCTGGGAATTGAACCGGCAACCTTTCGGTTACAAACCCAGTTCCTTAACCATTATACCACACTGCCGCCCTAGTAAGCATTTACTTCAGGTCAGCTGCATCTCCTGGTGTTGATTGAAGGCTCGATCATAACATACTGAGGCACAGTGGTCCTCGACAGGTAAGATTCATCCTCCACATATTTCAGGGACTGTATACTTAATATAACAGTAGAAACTGTTATTATCAGCTGTTGTTATTTGGTCAATGTTCTAGCCGCTGGTTAAATTTCCACTTCAAAGATTTTGCACTAGCAAATGTTCACATGCATGAAAATTTTAATTCAGTTAGCTTTCCACACAGCACAGCTTTGCACTGCAGGGAAAGAAGAAGTTGTGGGTTAAAATAATAATTATTACGTGAAGTTTTGCCTCAGTAACGACTTAAATCTTAAGATTAGTGCTACTGAAAATATGCTGGGACCTATGTGGCATAGCCTACATGTATATGCCAGCTGAGTCAGCAGGTGAACAGTAATAATCCCCATACGGTACACCGTGTTCTGAACCCATGCAAGCGTTGTTGTTCTAAGGCTGATAACGTCTGTGTTTCACAGGTCCCCAAGGGGAGGGGGGCTCCCTCTCGTTTGCTTAACCACTGAGATGTTTTTTCCCCATTAAGTCTATCACAGCACACTTCTCCTGGGCACCTTGGAATTTTTTGTCCCTCCACAAACAACCCTGAGTAAATTTGTCTTGAATCACGGAGAATGAGAGAGAGAGAGAGGGGGAACTTTTTCAGAGGGAATACGGACATACCTCTTTCACCCAGGATTTGAATGGCCTGAATACATCTCTCTCTCTCTCTCTCTCTCTCTCTCTCTTTCTCTTTCTCTTTCTTTCTCTCTCTCTCTCTCTCTCTCTCTCTCTCTCTCTCTCTCTCTCGCTCTCTGTCTATTTGTCTCCGCCATAAGTAGGAACACACTGCAGATTTTAAAAACGGCCCTTAGTTTGAGGAGGTGACAGTTGGGCTTGAGTTGACAGGGTGAGGGTCATTCAGTGTGATAAAAGTGCCGCGAATGGAGGGTCAGGAGCGCGAGCCAGCCGGTTACCAGGACCAGGAGACCACCAGACAGACAGGGGGCAGCAAAGCATCAGGCATGAGTACCTCCATGGCAGAGCTTCGCTTTTCCTTTGCACAGCAGGGATTCCTGTCAGGGCTGCCTGTGCTAGGTGCCCTCGAGCTGCAGGCAGCCAGGGAGGCATTTGGAAAGCTGGAGAAAGAGTTTGGTGAGTATCAACTTCAGGCAGGTACTGAGGCAGGGGTAAAGGGGTATTCCACCCTGAGATTTGCTAAGCAGATAGCTTGTAACCTCTGTAAGCAGGCAGTCTTGGTCCTGCTTTGAATGCCTTTATGATGCTGTATGATTAGGATGACAGCATTGCTACATTGGTAAAAATTATTATAACTGATGGGGTTGGGTATTTGTGCTGTATGCCTTTAAACATTTGTATGTTTGTCTGTGTACAGGTGAAGAGTACACCCAGTACAGTCTCCACAATGTCCATCAGCAATACAACTGGGTGATGGCCCTAGCAAAGCACCCCAGGGTCCTAGAGCCAGTCAGAGCCATCCTCGGGCCGGATGTCATCTTGCTTGATTCCCGCTTCATCTGCAAATATCCTGCTCTAAGTGTCGCCACTTCCATTGGACAGGTGGGGAATGACATCCCAACTTTTGCCAAGCAGAGCAGTGCACTCGATAATGACGAGGGGAATTATGGGAAGGCTCATACTGTGCAGCAGGATAAACCAGGGTTGCCTTTTGTTGCCTGGCACCAGGACATGAGGTCAGTATAAAATAATATGCAGATTGTGATTCACACCATTAGCAGAATTATTCACGAACAATCTCTTTCATGTGAACTATGGTAAGTGTATTTCAGTGGTGCTCAGGCGTATGATTGTTTGCAGGTACTGGGGTTTGGCTGGGGGGCCAGTGCTCTCAGTATGGCTGGCGTTCGATGACTCTCTGAAGGACAATGGAGCCCTGCAGGTCATTCCAGGTATTGCCATCTCCATCCTCTGCCTTCCTTTCCTGAATTAAAAAATTAACTAAATTTTTATTGGATCTAGGATTTTTAATGAAACAGCAGAACCTAGAGCAAGACCTTATATAGTGCCTTAGCAATGCTTAAAGATGTACGTATATGTGAATCCTAGGCTTTGACTCTCCCCTATAGGCAGTCACTGCTCTGGACTCCTCCCCCACCGGCTGTCGCCACACTCTGGAAACATGCTGTCTGTCAATCAAGAGATCCCAGAGCAGCTGGTGAAAATTGACAAAGCTGTACTTTGCCCTCTGCCGGCAGGACAGATGTCTGTAAGTGTCACTTATCAAAAGCTGGTAAATGTCCTGTAGGCCTGTATACTCCGTGACTACCTTTCTGTGGATTGGACGTTAAGCTGAGGCCCTGATTCACGTGGTCATTACAGAATTATCACATGAAGATTGTTGCTGTGCATCACTCCTGCGGGTGTTGCACATTGTTGCTGGTTGCGATGAACTTCCCATTTATTGTAAAACACTAAGATTGTGAAAGGTGGTGATGAAATACCGCCCACAAAGAGCTTGTGCAGTATTTGTTTGATGGTGTAGTCATCTTCCCCCTGCCTCAGACAGTATTGTTTCAGCAGGCCGTAACAAAATTATATTTCAACTGTTACCCTCCTGGCATCTCTGTAAGCATTCTGACGGCACAGTCAAGTGACTAATTATACTGTTGAATGGCTAAATGTGACATTAAAAAAAGAGTTGACCTACTTCAGGGAGTGAAAAGAAATAAAATGAACATGGATGGAATAGCAAGTGCACACACAGCAAAAAACATGTCTTTGAGTGACCAGCAACAGTGAACTGCTACACTGAACACAGACCACTGCTTTGCATAAAATCTAGAACTGTTCAACTGATCAAAAGAAAACTATTGGTAGCATATCTGTGGTCAGAGCAATCAACAGATGGCATATATAATTATGTTTGACATGTTTTTTCTTACAATTTTCAAATAAATTAGGGATACTTAGGGATACTTGTTTGCCATATGGTTTAACACAAGAGCTATAAGTCTCTTGTTGGTGGAGGACTGAAGTACGTGTGAGAAAACAAGCAAAGACAACCTGGTGTCAGTAGTTGTGACCTCTGAACCTTGACTTGAACTACTTGTGCTAGGTGCATGATGGACTGCTGATTCATGGCAGTGACCCCAACATGTCAGGAAGGAGGCGCTGTGGGTTTGTGATGCGTTTTGTCCCCACCTACGCCTATCCCGTTCAGGTGAGTGCACCTGTTCCCAGTCAGGAGGTGTTCTTAACTTCTAAGTACAGGATTTTTTTTGGCCTGTTTAATTGAGTATTTAAAAACATACACAGCCAAGATTACAGGTGCACACATTAAAATAATTATTGAGGATAACGGAACAAAGTAAAAGACTTTGGAATCTGAAAAAGAAGCGTAAAGTGAAAAAGAAATTTTTGTGCAAGCACTTATGTGTGTTCCACAATTTAAAAAAACCTTCATATCCTCTGTCTATATTTAGATGAATGCGTTAACATTACCTGCACGTTGCTGTTTACACCTTTGTCAGGCAGGCTGTAAGCATGCAATCAGCAGGATGGCAGACAATTAAAAGCCACTGCCACCTGTGCCTAACTGGGTACATGTCAGAGAGTAAAATAATTAGGCTACATCACAGGCCACCATCTTATAGTCAATGGCAAGTAGATTCAGTCAATGTAAATACATAATGTTATCATTCAAGGGAGGAGCAGTATCACTATCACATTAATGTTTTTTATGTATACTATAACTATATAACTATAACCTCTCTGCATTTGAACTGATCTCTATGGGAATTGGGGGGTGAGACTAGATTCAGCTGTAAATTACACTGGTACAGTATGGAACACATGGCTGGCTAAATGGCTATAAGTCATCAAGGGTCTGAGCTATCGAACGAGCCCCAAACCATCACTCTGTTGCCAGATATGGAGTAGATGTGGATGGATCACTGCAAGGGTTATTTCTCCTGACTCATTTTCCTATAGAACTCTATGGGGAAAAAAGTCAGGATAAACAACCCTTAAAGGGATCCATCCACATCTACTCCATATCTGGCCGCAGAGTGATGGTTTGGGGCTCGTTTGATACCTTAGACCCTTGATGACGTACAGCCATTTCGCCAGTCATGTGTTCCATACTGTACCAGCGTAATTTACAGCTGAATCTAGTCTTACCTCCCAATTCTCATAGAGATCAGTTCAAATGCAGAGAGGTTATAGTATCGCTTGTAACAGTACCTGAAAATAAGATATTGAGAGTCTTTTGATGTTGATTGGTCACAGACTTCAGGAAGTAACAGCATGCAAAGGATATGCGACCAAATATTAAATATGATACTTTAAAAATATGTTAAAGAAAAATATTATAATTTTCTGAGACACTGAATTTTGGGTTTCATTAGCTGTAAGCCATAATCATCAAAATTACAAGAAGAAAAGGCTTGAAATATTTCACTCTATGTGTAATGAATCTATATAATATATGAGTTTCACTTTCTGAAATAAGCAACAAAAAATATTGAACTTTTTCACGATCTTCTAATTTTTTGAGCTGCACCTGTACACTATATATTTTTTTATTTTTTGGTATACTATGATTCCCCTACTCCACTTCTTATGCAGTATAAGACTTCTTTAAATTGTGATCCTCTTACTGGCCTGCACAACATGGACTGAATTTGGTGAAATAATACAGTAAGCATGGATATGAAGTTATGTGCTTTTCACATCTCCCTGACAGGATCCAGATCGTCCGCGCAGCTTCAATGCTACAGTGCTGGTATGTGGCACTGATAAGTTCAATAATTTTCCCAACAATATCCCAGAACTGTAGAAGGTTGTGTGCACCACCATCCACTGTCCCCTGCTTTCTTGAAGATGGATCTTCCTATCACTTTTGATGCAAGTATTGTTGTAGCAAGCCTATTTTTGGCATGGATTTTGTTTCCATTGTCTATCATACCAAGCTTTGTTTTATGTATATGACTTTATGTAGCAGAGATGCACACTCATAAATGACTCAGGATTCATTGTTTATCTGACATGGCTTGTACCAGATTTGTGTTCATAAACGTTACGCTATCATTTATCAATAACAGTGTTGATGCTAGATTTATCACTACTGGAGTGGATGCCCTGGCCTGACTTGCAACCATGTTCTGGTTGTTCCAGAAATAACATCTACGGTTTGCATGCAGTACAGGGAGAATCTTTCCCAATGTTGTCAACACATAAATAATGACAAGAATTCTGGAATCTGTAATAATCGCAAGATTGTATCTAATGGCTATTTCACATGCCTACTGATTTGTATGTTAACCATTTCATAATAAGTAACTCTTGCTGAATGCATTAATGGCTTTATTGTTCCATGCTAAATATAGTTTATTATGTATTCCTTTTCTGCTTGCATACAGTAGAAAATTAATAAACTTTAAGACAATTATCTGAATGTCTCATCCTTCTTTATACGGATACTAATATTGCTCAACAGTATTGAATTGGATGGCTTATATTAGCTAGCTGGCAACATCTTGACACCTGAATAATGTTTAGCTAGCTAGCAATTCAATTATGACAGTGTCATGTCAGCAGAGGTGGAAATCCGGGGGAGATAAAGTAAAAGTCCTACCATGTGTTTCTTCCACTCATAGATTCAGCCAGCCAGCTGATTTCACAAATTAGTTCTACCTCCTCACTGAAGAATTATGTTAATTAGCAAATCCAGGTGATATGAGCAAAATCCTGGGGAGGACTTATTTTTATGTCCCCTGGATTTCCACCTCTGCCTGTCAGCTAGCTAACATGAGCTACATTCCTGATTTTTCCAAGGGCACACACCACAGTGTCGCATGGTTGCATATTTGATTTATTTCCACATACAAATGTGACACAAATCAGAACTTAAAAGATGTAATTTTCTGTCCTATAAGCATCGAAACTGTGTCACACATGAGGGGGGAAATGGAAATGAGCCACTTTTAGCTGCAGTCTGAATGTAGCCTTGGAGTTGATATGTTACAGAAAATAAAATGGCAGCTCTTGTAGGCCATTCCATACTATATAGGCTTCAATTAACTTGCTGATCTCCTGACCAACAGCTATGGAAAGTTCTAATCATACTCTTATTAGGGCACCACAGGGTGATGTGTGCTTCTGTCGTGGACACTGTGCAACACAAACACAGCTATATTTATTGAACTACACAAATTAAACTAAAAATAAAGACAGAATGTAAACACCAAGATTGTTTTTATTTGAAACTGCTACTGTCACCTTTTGCGCAAATTAATCCCCTAAATATACATTTTAGTATAACTTGATTGCTGTTTGAGACTATAGACTTGGTTATGGAAGTTTTCTCATGGTCTCTTGCATTCTCTATCACCGCAGAGTTATTTTTTTTTCAAACAGTCTCACCAGTCAATGCCAACATGCAAAAAAAATCAGAAAAATACTTTTCATCTGTATCTGTCATGGTTCGTGGGTTTTGTTTTCTTTTCCGCTGCGATTCTCGTCCTGTTTCCCGATTGAGAATCTATCGGATTTTTTCCACGTTCCGGTTCGGGGTTTGCTTCCCATGCTCGTTATTCATTTCACCTATGCTACAACCTGCGGGGTATTTAAGTTCCTTACTTACGCTTCCCCGGTGCTTCTTTGTCATTCATTTGTACATTGAGTCAGGTATAGCCAGGTTTAAGCGACCTTGTGATAGTAACTTGTTTATGTTCACGAGGGACTTGCTTTTAGCTTCTCTAGGTAAAGGATTGTGTTTCCGCCTGTTAGTGTTCTGCCCTATTTATTTCTGTGCTGTTCTCTACGAGACAGTGTTTTCTTTTGGTGGTTTTATTTCGTTTCACCTTCCATCGGACGTTGTAGAGTTCCGTTCCGAGGGTGTTTTTTTTGTGTTTTCTAGTATTAAGTTTGGGAGAATTAGATTCGTGTTTCACATTTGTGTTTTCACCCCATTTTCGTGGGTAGATTTTGTTTGGCTGTTTAAGCTGTCAAGAATTAGTTTCTGTTTTTCTTTTCTTTTGTTCATGTTATATCTCCCTTATTGGTCCTCACCTATGTGGGTGACTTGTCTGATCTCCCTCACCTCTGCGTTTGAATATCCGCTGCAAAATCCATCACAGTATCATTATTTAAAATATTGTAAACTGAGAAAGGTAAAGTGTTACACTCTCCGTTCCCTCTCAGTCCCCATCCCTGTGTGTGCTCCGTGTTTTCCCATTTTCCTCACGTCTCTTGTGATGTTTTACGTTTCCCTGTCTGTCGTCTGTTTTGTGCAGGTTTGGCATGGTTTTTCTTCTTGTTCGCCCATTTTGCCCTCGCTAATTCCCCAGACTATTACATTCCTTCCCCGTTTGCCTTCCTCACGCCCTTGTTACCGCTCAATCACGCTCGCAAACATTCTCATGCTGCAATCACTCATTATCTCATTTACCACACTATATATTCTCACGTTGTTCTTTGTCTTGTTGCCAGTTCTTTAAGTCTTGTTCATTGTTACCTCAGTCATGTCAAGTTTGAAACTCAGTCTAAGTCTTGTCTTGCTGAATTAACGCTTAATTTTGCCTTTCTATTTGTACCCGCCAGCCTGCCTGTTCCAAGCCAAGCTTTCCTGCTTCCCGCATCCCGCTCTGCCTCTGCTATGCCCTACCCAGGATTCAGTCCCTTCCCCTTTCTCGCTACAAGAGTTTGCTGTAGCAAATAAATGCTCTTTGTGAGCTTTTTGTGAGTTCTGTCATGCATTTGAGTCCAGTTCTGATCCAGAACCTTAACATAAAGGTTGCATTTAAATGAGCACGTTTTAATCCTAATACATTCTAAATAGAGCTTTGATTCACAAATTAGACCAAATGGCAACAAAATGAGTTTTTTTCCTCCTGAAACAATTTAATCAAGACAAATACAAAATACAGATTAGATTACCAACATGTGAAAATATCAGGCCCTTTTTGTGTGCAGTGTTCTGTTTTTGTGTCAGATCATGTCACTGGTTAAAATGAATTCTGACTGGAACAAAATAATAAATATCAACCACACCATTCTTAGGCCAATTTGAGCACGTCTGTCACCATGACACCCACCCCATCGAATATCTCATGAATAGGGGCATTGCACATGAAGGCACTGGTGGTCACCAGCTTATTTTTGACATCGATATGCACCTCTCCAACATTCTTGTTCAGATGTTTGCAGCCCATCTCCTTCATGGTGCAGGCAGTCTGAGCATAGGGCCACCTAGTGGTGGGAGGGTGGAAAAGCAGACAGTCAGTTTAGCGATACAACTAAGAATTTCAGGCAAAATTTGCTGGACATTGATGGAATACTCTGTGATTATGGCCTTATTTTAGCTGTTTTTCTGTGGCGTCACATGCCTACATACTCACTTCTCACACTCACTGTCGTAGCCGACGGTGATCTCACAGCCGGGCAGCGTCTTAGCAGCGAGTATCGGCGAGATGCAACACAGGCCAATGGGCTTTCCAGCCTTATGGAAGCCCTTTATCGCCTTCTCCACTTCGGGCTGGATTGAGCAGTCCTTCCCCTGTGTGGCCCATGTGCTCAGGTTCTTAGCCACTCCAAAACCCCCTAGAAAAAGGTATAAGGGGGAGATAGTTGAGTACAGTGTAAATAATCTTTCTGGCAACGCTAAAGTGCACATGTGTTGGTGCATGTGAGTCCTGCAATAATATGTTGTGTCTGGATAGAAGTATTAATTAGATTAATTAAGAGTGCGACTGTGGTGTGCCACAATGTCAGTGTTGGGTGCTGTTGAGGCATTCCTTTATTCCCGGTCACTCTGTGGTGAGAATAAAGTTGTACCTTCTCTGTGTCAGTGTTGAGTCTGAGTTGTCTGTGTCTCTGTGTCAGTGTTGAATTTAATAGGTCTATGTGTCAGTTTTGAGTGTACTGCGAGTCTCCATGTATTATTGTGAGTATGTAGTGTGGTGAGGGACTGTGTATCTCTGAGTGGGACCCTTGGTGAAAGAGTTGCCAGGATCAAGCCCACACTCCCGGCTGTGCCCGTCCCCTATCCCTCACCAGGGATGATCAGGGCATCATAGCTGGTCACATCCAGTTCATTGAGATCAGTGACATCACCACGGGCGATGCGGGCGCTCTCCTGCAGAACATTGCGCTTCTCCTCCGTGGGCGTCCCGACTGCGTGGTTCACTACATGCATCTGGTCCATATTGGGGGCGAACATCTGGACCTGAAAGACACAGCGCGTCTTGGTCAGGAAGCCTCATGCACTGACAGGGAAACTCCTTACCCTATAACAGTGGTCCTCAACTCTGTTACCTGTTCCTGGAGATCTACTGTCCTGTAGGTTTTCACTCTAACTCTTACAAAGCACACCTCATTCAACAGCTAGAGATCTCATTGAGCTGTGAATTAGTAGAATCAGGTGTGCCAAATTCAAGTTAAAATGGAAACCTACAGGATGGTAGATCTCCAGAAACAGGGTTGGGGACCACTGCCCTATAACATGCCACACTAGAAAAACTAAAAACTGTGCTTTGCTTAATAAAAACATTTTATTCATCTTGTGTGTTCAAATATTTCAACATCTACAATATTCCACTTATGCATATAGTAATTCTGATAAAAAAAAATTGTGACAGTTGTCTACCGATTGGATTTTCATTTGAAAGATTGTGCTCTTGTGTTAACATGAGCCACACTAGAATAATGTATTGAAATTAAAGATGCATGACTGAAACACCAAGCTCAAAATGTGATAAAACATTCATGTTGGCCAAGCATCAAATATCAGCACAGTACTTTCACAGAATGTTACATAAGGCATAGATTGGATGTGTGTGTGTGTGTGTGTGTGTGTGTGTGAGTGTGCGTGCGTGCGTGGGTGCGTGCGTGTGTGCATGTGCATGTGCGTGTGTGTTTGTGCGTTTCATCTGTAAATCATGTCTTTTTGAGGTCCTTGCTGTGGATGTGTGAGGGCCTGTATGTGTGCGCACATGAGTGTGCTCTCACCTTGGCCCCAGCCCGGCTTAGGTGCACCAGAACAGCAGAGGCCTCATGGACCTCTGTCCCATCGTACACTCCACACCCTGCGAGCACCACAGCTACACGCTTCACCATGGCTCCTGAGAGAGACACCACATACACACATGCACCCAGCAATTAGTGTCTCACTCACACGCATGCTCAGTACAGCGATGTCGCTGTCACCTCAATCCGCATGTTCCTATGATACAGATAAACAGGTACAAGGACAACCCTTTGTGGTAGATCACATATTAATAAGCATCCGCTTCATATACATAGGCAGAGAGAATGTCCTCTCAGATTAAAGACACGAGGCCTCTCACTGGAGCCTCAGGTATCCCTAAAGCTGGCATGTGTAACAGTGAAGCATGTGAACACAAGCTATTGCTGGTGAGTCAGTACTTTCCAGCAGATGATTATTTTGCTGTGTGACTACATGAAAACAGTGCCATGGCAAGACATCTCAGCTGACACCATTCAAAATATGCAAGTAGCACCTAGCAAAGATGGAGAGTGGAGCAGGGCTGCCTTTATCAGCAACCTGTTAATATTGCCTTTAAGCTTAAGCACTATGTTGAAGCAGCCATTGCCTCTATGCCTGGTCAAAGAACTAATCTGTACAGGTATATTTCAGCTATTTTTTAACCAATGCAGCTGCAAAACTAGCATTCACACTCTTAAATTACCGTATTTATCATGTGTTAGCTTTTTGAGGGAAAAGTACTAAATAATCAATAGCTTTCTTATACTTCAACA